>OX359289.1:93104218-93539218 GCA_947179395.2 Pulicaria dysenterica | reverse complement strand
ATAGAGGAAGAAGAGGAATCTTCGGTGGATGTAAGCTCACAAGCGGATTACAAAAGCCTACGAACCGGAAGTTCAGTCGGAGGATGAAGACATTCAGAATCCAGATCTGGAGGAAGTGCTGCCGACGGAGGCATCACGGGCAAGTCGGTCAGAATTGAGATTCTAAAAGGAAACAAGGAAACTTCCATCAGTACAATACAAGTACCAGTGTGAAGCAAAGTACAAAATAATGAAAGTAAATCAAAGGTGGTCGGCGCAAGATCTACTAAAATCTCCATTGGGGAAATCGCACATTAATGAAGGCAGTAAAGGGTCTTCGTCAGATGCAAGTGGAAAGGAAAGTCAAGGATTTTTAAAAAATCATCGGGTGGACCAATTAAATGGGCTCATGCAACAGAACACAGGCCCGCTTATGAATGAAACAATTGATGTACAAGTAAACGGTGGTGGTTTTGTTTTGAGTGAAAGCCCAATTCAAGATCCAAGGCCAAACCCACTTGAGAATAATATTTTAAATCCAAAGCAGATCGTGGATATTAGGGAGACGGAAGCCACTCTTGAAGATAGTTTTATTTCTCTGGTTCCAGAGTCGATCCCATCAGTGAGAACAAGGAACAATTCAAAAAATAAATCGGTGGTAAGAAAAAGTGTGGCATCTGGAAAAGGGAAGAAAAATTGGCCGGCTTAAGGAAAACTTAGTCTTCATGTAATGAAAAAGATGGCTAGGGCAAGAGGAAAGGGGGGAAAGAATATTAAGGAAACATTGTCTGATTTGTCACTCGGTACACGATCGATTTCTAACACATTAGAATAGGATGGTGATCTCGGGCAAAAGGTGGGTTTTGTGAGCTTGGATCCGGCAGCGACATAAAGTACAGTCAAGGTAAGTTTTGCTCGTGTTTTAATTTGTTAATAAAGATTGTTTCTATAAATATAAGGGGTTTAGGTTTAGTAGCAAAGAAAAATTGGATAAAATCAATTTGCTTAAAAGAAAAACCAATCATTTCGGGGATTCAAGAAACAAAGTTGGGTGGGGTGGATGAATCCTTTGTAGAAGATTTATGGGGAAACTCAATATTTAATTTTGCAACAGTAGACTCGCAAGGGGGAAGGTGGGGGGGGGGGGGGGTTGTTATTGATTTGGGATTCTAGATATTTGTCAAATGTTACTTCTTATGGGGATGAGGTGTTCTTAGCTATAGAAGGGAATTGGAAAGGGAAAGTTGTTAGAATTATTAAAGTGAGGGGTGTAATATGTAAATACACCAAAGTTGGGAAATGCTATAAAAGGCATTTCCCAACTCATTATCAATCAAGCTTTGCATATTTCTAAACTCTTGTGGGTGTTTTCTTTCTTAGCTCTCGGCTCTCTTTCTCTCTACCGTTTACACATACAAACACACACATTAACTCTCAAGCATTGCTTCATCCGTATAATACGGGACCAACAATTGGTATAAGAGCAAAACTTGTTTTTGGCTCTTGATTGTTCGAAAGAAGACAACCAAATCTCGAAGATTTCAAGCTTTCAAGTAGAAGAAGCTCACGGGTTTACAAAGGTTCAAGAACTTCATCTTTCTTCAAGAAAAACTCAAGCTCAAACGATTCTTAAAGGTAGAACTCAGTAAAGGTACAAACTACATCTTCTTTAGTTTTGTTTTGAGTTGTTTCGAGTGTCTTACAAGGTGTTCTAAACATTCTCTTTGAGGAAAAACACAAACCGTGGGTGTCTTTATATACATTAAGGAAAAAGGGTCATTAAATACTCACTTTTTCAATATTAAATGTTCTGGGTATTAAGGCATTTATGGTGTTCTTGGTCTGAAAGTACAACTTGAAGAAGAAGAAATCATATTTTATAATTTATTTAATTATAAATTCTTGATAGTTTAATTGTTGTACAAGGAAAATCAAGTACTTGCCATACCAATCAAGTACAAGTGGGTAGACACTATACAGGGTATGGCTATCTGATTTGAAAAGGACACCTCAGACTCTATCAGTCGCATTTCTAATCGCACGCGATTGAGTGATGCGGCTTATAGAACTGATTCTATCAGCCGGTTTGTTGAAGCAATCGCACGCGATTCATAATTGAAAAACTCAATCCTTTAATCGCATGCGATTGAAGCAAGAGTAGTTTGATTCGCATGCGATTAGGTTACCTGTTCTTTTAGGAATCGCATTTGATTGTCAGAACTAACCGTTTAAATTCCAAGTGTTTGAAGCTACAGGTTTGAATCGCATTCGATTGGTTACCTATTCAATTAATACTAAGCTAATTGCTCATTTGCTTTAAAGGATCACTCATTCGCACACGATTGGACCAATCGCATTTGATTAGAAAACAGTGATTCCCAAGACTTGGACAAGTGATTAACTCTTTGGACTTGACCAAAAGAACTTGAACATTTGAACTTAATCAAACAATATAATTCACAATTGAATTTAATTTAAATCAGATCTAATTCAAAGGTGAATTACATTACTTAAAGTCTATTTAGTTCAAAATTGAATTTAACCTTTACAAGAGCTAATTCAAAGTTGAATTTCAAAAGACTTTGTTCTTTCATCACTTTTGGGAAAGCTTTCGAACAATCAAACCATCTAACAAGCAAACGATCTTTTTCAACTAAAAGTCATTAAGCATGTCAAGTACAAACGAGATGATGTCTATAGGTACCGATACAAAACCTCCTGTTTTGTTTTGAGGGGAGTACAATGTTTGGAAAGGAAGATTCATGGACTTCCTAGAGCACAACGAAATTTGTGGAGACAAAATGATTGAATGTATTCACAAGGGAAACAAGAAATTACAAGGATCGTTGAAGCTGACCCGACCAACAATCCCCCCATTCTCCGACATGAACGCGAGAAGACAAATGATGAACTGACAGCTGAAGAGAAGGAGATCAAGAAAGCTGAAAGGCTTGCAAAATACTACCTCAAACAAGGTCTCTCATCGGAAATCTATCTCAAGATAGACAGCCTGGGAACTGCCAAGGAGATATGGGATGAGATCAAGAGACAGCTGCAAGGGACAGCACAAGGAGAGTATATCAAAAGAACTCAACTAGTGAATAGCTACCATGAGTACAAAGCTCGTGAGAATGAACTCCTGTCCGAAACATATGGGAGATTCTGCAAGCTGCAAAACTAGATGAGATCCAACCAGATAGTTCGAACTGACCTTGATTTGAACCGTGTTTTTCTAAATTCCCTAGGTACAGAGTGGAAGGGCTATGGCAGACTATACAAACAGATCAACAAAGATCTCACTTCTGTCACCTTCCACAACATCTTTGAAGATCTCAATCAGTACCAGGATGAGATACTACAGTCCACTCCAAAACAGCCTGCTGCAAATCCTCTTGCTTTGGTGGTGGCTGAAAGAACCCCTAGGGAAAGCACATCAAGACCAATGAAACTCAAATAGGTGGTCATCAGTGATTCTGACCAAGATGATGATGAGGACGATTCGATCGAAGCAGCTTTTCAGGCTCTTACAACAGCTAGTAAAAATTTCAAGAGCCGCTTCAGCAAGACTAACAATCGACAGCGGTTCACATCCGGATCAAGAAGATCTGAAAGAGCAGCTCCAGTAGACAAACCCAGATATCAAAGAGATGAGAGGAAGGAAGAAAAGAAGGTTGAGTCTAAATGTTACAACTGTGGAAGGTCGGGCCACATGATCAGGAACTTCCCGATGAAAAAGGTAAAAGATGCAGAATACTATCGGCAGAAGTACCGCCTGTCTAAACAAAAACAGGCTGGGAACGTGCTGTTAGTGAGGAGGATCAGTTTCTTGATGACACAGGCTCAGACAGTGATCTAGATGGTGAAGATCACGCACAGTTTTGTCTGATGGCTCACAACAGTGTAGGAGGCAGAGAGGATGATGACGGAGATGAGCTCTCCGAGTCAGATGAGGAAATCCTGGAAAATGGAAAGGTATCTTCTAGCTCTAACGTTAATATGAGTCATAAACATGAACACATTCAGATCATATTAAATCGCATAAAAGAGTTAGAATGTCAGGCACTAGACTTAACCAAAAGAAATCAAGTTCTGGAAGATAGCTCACACACTCAAAAATTGGAGGCACAAACAAAAATTAAGAAGTTAGATAACAACTTAATCAGCCTTCAGAACCAATTAGCTGCTAAAGAAACTGAGCTCTTAGAGTTAACCAGTAGGACTAATAACACTATATTAGACCTTAAAGCAGAATGTGCATGTGCAGAAAAAGATTCTGAGATTCTCAAACATGAACTTAGAGATGAACTAAGTACCCTTTACTCTAGAATCTATGAACTTGAGTATCTTCTGTCCAAACGTGATCAAAGTGAACAGACCATCTCTCAATACAAAGAAAAGGAACGTCCTTTCTCCAGATTGAATTTCGATGGGCTGGGCTTCAAATTGAGAAAGATTACGTCCAAACAATTATATAATGCTGATCTGTTTGGCGAAGGCCTTACCCAACGGATGGTTTTTATTGGTCAAGAAGAGGAACGTATTGAAGAAGATGTCAAACGAACCCTTAATCTCAGAACTGCAATTTCATTTGACTACTCTGATCTCAATGACTCATACCTCACCTGTCTCACGTCATCATCTGATACTGATGTTTCATCTTCTGTCTATTCTGATGAAGAACTCTCCTCTCCTGTTTCACCAAAGCCCACTTTTGAATACATTCCCCACAAGGAATTATAGCAAAGGTTTCAAACCTTACAGGAGTTTTGCTTCACTCATCTAGTTCAAGATGACCTTACCAAAACCTTCCAATCAGAAACCACATCTGAACCCTCTCCACTAGTTCAAGAAAACGCCATCCTCCACAAGCGTCTCCAAACAGTATTCAATCTTGATGGCAAGATCATTGACGACTTGTGCAAAGAAAATTTTGAATTGCTTGAACGAATCAAAGAGGTCGAAACTGCACTGGAACCACCCACTCCATTTACCTTCTCATCACAGGGAACCATATTAGATGAACGAATTGAAGGTTCCAAACATGTGTCTACATCTTCTCTAAATGTCAAACTAGTAAAATCTATTAATCATACTGCGGTAACAACTCTTAAACTTAAACAGATTTACAAACCAAAGCAACTGTCCATTTCTAATCACAGTTCTCGTGTGCACTTAGACGTACCTGAATCATCACGAGCTGCAGCCAGTCGACCACGACTTCATTCTAATCTTTTACCCTCTGCTGCAGATGTGAAGAAGACTGGAAACAAGAAGTGTGAAATAAATACATCATGGAAAAGAGCTATTCCTAGGTCCACTAGGAGATGTTCAAATTTGAAACCTGTCTGTGAAAACATTTTGATGTTTGATTATGTTGGTAATCATTCCTGTTCACAAGACAATACTGCTTCTACCATGTTTTGTATGAGTGATGGCTGTACTCATGGACACTGTGAATTTAATTGTTGTTATGATCAATTGAGAAAGTCTTTAGGTATTAAACCATGTGCTGATTGGACTGATTTTTATGCTAATCTAGTCTGTATTCCATTTGTAAATTCCAAAGGTTACATCATTAATCAATGGATCACCACTCGTCAATCACATGCACTTAAACGTCTAAACAAATCCAAACGATTGCTCACGATCAAGGAACTAGAAGTCTACCGATGGCAGGGCTTTGAAGCATTTAAAAGGGATTGGATTGCACAGGAAAAACACTTGCATTCTCAAAAGCGTTCTCGCAATTCCCCTTCCAAAATCTCCAAACCTTCAAAACCCAAGCCATCATCCATCCAACGAATCGCAAAACCTACTAATCGCAGTGCTCCAGTTCAGCAAAAGCAAGTTGATGCACCGAGACCACAGAGAATTCTTAAGAATTCCTCGCAACCATGGATTCGCAAACATAACGCTTCCGCAACTCTACCGAATCCAAAACCTCTAATTCCATCAACTGTCAAACCAACAGTAGTAAAGAAACTTTCTTCTCAACCAATTTCTCCCAAATCTATTCATTCTCGACAAAAGATTCGACCCACATGGGTAATTAAGAATAGATCATCTCAAGTTTCACCACAACCAGTAGACACAATCACTACTCAACCACCTTTAGGAACTAACAATCAAGGACCCATTCATATATGGGGACCTGAACGTGCTCTATTCTCTTATTGCAGGTGCCTCACTTGTGGTACCTTGACTCCGGCTGCACCAATCATATGACTGGCAACAAAAGCCTTCTCAAGAACTATGTTCCTAAGTACTCTGGGAATGTACGTTTTGGGAATGACAATGTTGCACCAATAATGGGGTACGGAGACATTGAGAAAAAGAACATCAAAATCAAGAAAGTCTCATATGTTGAAGGGTTGGGTCATAGCTTGTTTAGCATTGGACAGTTCTGTGATAAAGACCTAGAGGTCGTGTTAAAAAAGAACAAATGTTCAGTTTTAACTCAAAATAGAGATGAGTTGCTCGCAGGTTCCAGAAATTCTAACCTGTATTCCATTGACTTGGAAAAATATGACTCTCCTACCTCTGTGTGTCTACTGTCCGAAGCATCTACGGATCTGACTTGGCAATGGCACAGAAAACTCTCTCACCTGAACTTTCAAAATATTAACAAATTAGTCACTGGTGACTTGGTGAGAGGCATTCCGAAGTTAAGGTTCAAGAAGGATCATCTGCGTGCAGATTGTGAAAAAGGAAAAATGAAGAAGGCTTCTCATCAATCTAAACAAGTATTTAGCACTACGAAGCCTTTGAAACTCCTGCACATGGATCTGTGTGGTCCTATGAGAATCCAGTCCAAGAATGGGAAGAAGTATATTTTAGTCATGGTGGATGACTACTCTAGATATACTTGGGTCAAATTTCTGCGCTCAAAAGATGAAGCCACTCCAACAATCATTTCCTTCATCAAACAACAGCAGAACAAGCATAGTCAGAGTGTTATCTCTATCCGGACAGACAATGGAACGGAATTCAAAAACAGTACTCTGAAGAGCTTCTATGACCTTGTGGGAATCAGCCACCAGTTCTCTGCTGCATACACACCACAACAAAATGGTGTAGTGGAACGAAGAAATAGAACTTTGGTTGAAGCCGCCCGTACAATGCTTTCATATTCCGGGCTCCCACCTTCTTTCTGGGCTGAAGCAATTAGCACTGCCTGCTACACGCAGAACCGCTCTTTCATTAACAAACGCTTTAATAAAACTCCATATGAACTGGCAAATGGCATAGTGCCTAATATCAAATACTTCCATGTATTTGGTAATAGGTGCTTTGTACTAAATGACAAGGATACTGTAGGAAAATTTGCTCCCAAAGCGGATGATGCTGTTTTCCTAGGTTATTCTACTGAGTCCAAAGCCTACAGAGTTTTCAACAAACGTACAAAGAGCATTGTTGAAAGTATCAACGTAACATTTGATGATACATTGAATGTTACAGATTTTTCACCTAAATCAACAGTTAATGCTTCTGAACATACCTGTTCAGGACCTGCACTTCAAAATAAAGAATCAGACAATCCATCCAGTTCAAATATACATCTTGATTTTTTGTATGATTTCTTTAGACCTGAATCTTCTCCTGTTTTAACTGACAACAGGAACGACACAGTTGTTCAAACAAGTGTTACTCTAACGGCTCCTACGGTCACTGAGACGAATCCATTTGTAGATCTATACGCTGAGGATTCAACTTCTGTTTCTGTCACTCGTCCCCCTGTGACTTCTCAGATTCCTGACCCAGAGAGCCCTCCTGTGTTTGATTCAGACCCACATTTCTCTCCAGAAAATGAAGAAGAAGCATGCCACTTACAAGATCTCATTCCTTCATCTTCCTCTTCACATGAAATTAAGTGGACCAGACATCACTCGGAAGAGAACATCATCGGAGATCCTTCAGTTGGTATTCAAAACAGATCCGCAACAGCAAACGAATGCCAATTCTCGGGTTTCTTAAGCATCATTGAACCCACCAAGACTTGTGACGCATTAGATGATCCAGATTGGGTAATTGCCATGCAGGAAGAATTACACCAATTTGATCGTCTTAAAGTCTGGAGATTAGTTCCTCTTCCATATGGAAAATCTGTTGTTGGAACTAAATGGGTGTTCAAGAACAAACGGGATTCGGATGGAGTGGTCATCCGTAACAAAGCAAGGTTGGTTGCTAAGGGACACAATCAACAGGAGGGCATTGACTATGATGAAACTTTTGCCCCTGTTGCTCGAATTGAAGCTATACGCTTATTTCTTGCATATGCAGCCTCCCGGAGTTTTCGAGTCTTCCAAATGGATATACAAACAGCCTTTCTCAATGGGGTACTCAAAGAAGTAGTCTACGTTTCACAACCTGAGGGCTTCATCAATTCTTCATACCCTAATCATGTTTACATTTTAGATAAGGCACTGTACGGTTTAAAACAAGCTCCACGTGCATGGTACGATGTCTTATCTAAATATCTGATAGGGGAAGGCTACTCCAAAGGAAAGACAGACACCACTCTATTCACAAAGACAAAAGGTAGGGACAAAATCCTTGTCCACATTTATGTGGATGACATCATCTTTGGCTCTACAAATCCAAAGTACAGTGAAGAGTTTGCACAAACCATGTCAAACTGGTTCCAAATGAGTATGACGGGAGAGATGTCATTCTTTCTCGGTCTTCAGGTTAAACAGTTGAGTCATGGCACTTTCATTTGCCAATCTAAGTATATTAAAGATCTTCTCACGAAGTACGATATGCTTAACTGCAACCATATCTCAACTCCCATGGCGGCCAAATCACAACTATCGGCAGATCCTGATGGTTCTCCGGTGGATCTCAAGACATACCGTGGGATGATTGGATCATTACTATATCTCACTGCAATTCGTCCAGACATCATGTTCTCTACCTGTCTCTGTGCAAGGTTTCAGGAAAATCCCAAGGAGTCACATCTGCTGGCTGTTAAGCGAATTTTCAGATATCTCAAAGGATCCATGGATCTAGGATTGTGGTATCCCAAGGACTCCAATCTGGACCTTCATGCTTATTCAGATGCTGACTATGCCGGTTGCAAGATTGACAGGAAAAGCACCTCTGGTAGTGCACACTTTCTGGGAGATCGTTTAGTCTGCTGGGCTTCAAAGAAACAAAATTGTGTATCCACTTCTACAGCAGAAGCTGAATATGTTGCTGCTGCAATGTGCTGTTCCCAAAGCCTATGGATACGTACACAACTCTCAGACTTTGGACTCAGGTATGACAAAATACCATTGTTATGCGACTCTCAATCTGCCATTGTCATCTCCTGCAATCCGGTACACCACTCTAAAACCAAACATATCGACATTCGTTATCACTTCATAAAAGATAACGTTGAGAAAAGATTAATTGAGCTGCAGTATGTTCCTACTGAAAATCAGCTTGCTGACTTGTTTACCAAACCCTTAGACGAAAGTCGGTTCACTGAGTTGGTATCCAAGTTAGGCATGCTCAATCTGCAAATCTAACATACTGTTCCCTCCGCTCATTTTCTTTCCTTTTATTTTTAGAGTAGGTGTTACACTGTTTGTTCTCTGTGCAGATGTCTGATACACATACAAAGGGGGAGCTAAGGAGTTGTACACATGTGCAAATGTGTAGGGGGAGAAAATAAATACACATCGTGCACATGTGTAGGGGAGAAATTCACATTTGACATACTTTCCAAAATCAAAGGCAACAATCGAAGGGGAGTGTGTCAACATAAACAATTTCAAACAAATGATCTTGGAATATAATTTTTAAACTCAACATTCCAGATACTTTGAAGTTGATAAGAAAATTTTCAAGTGTTAAGGACAATTAAAGCCAATCAGATTCTATGCACCAATCGCATGGGATTAATTTTAGTCAAATCACTAATAATTTTCTAAGTCAAGGGTCAATCGCATGGGAAAACAAAGTCTATTCCTCAATCGCATACAAGGTGAATAGCATACTCAAACAAATGCGATTCAGGCAAATAGGGTGATTCGCATGCTAGTTTGACTAAGGTTGAATACCATGCGATTCGGATTAAGTTAGTGTGAATCGCACGCGATTAAGTTAGTGTGAATCCATGGATCCATGGATCTAGGATTGTGGTATCCCAAGGACTCCAATCTGGACCTTCATGCTTATTCAGATGCTGACTATGCCGGTTGCAAGATTGACAGGAAAAGCACCTCTGGTAGTGCACACTTTCTGGGAGATCGTTTAGTCTGCTGGGCTTCAAAGAAACAAAATTGTGTATCCACTTCTACAGCAGAAGCTGAATATGTTGCTGCTGCAATGTGCTGTTCCCAAAGCCTATGGATACGTACACAACTCTCAGACTTTGGACTCAGGTATGACAAAATACCATTGTTATGCGACTCTCAATCTGCCATTGTCATCTCCTGCAATCCGGTACACCACTCTAAAACCAAACATATCGACATTCGTTATCACTTCATAAAAGATAACGTTGAGAAAAGATTAATTGAGCTGCAGTATGTTCCTACTGAAAATCAGCTTGCTGACTTGTTTACCAAACCCTTAGACGAAAGTCGGTTCACTGAGTTGGTATCCAAGTTAGGCATGCTCAATCTGCAAATCTAACATACTGTTCCCTCCGCTCATTTTCTTTCCTTTTATTTTTAGAGTAGGTGTTACACTGTTTGTTCTCTGTGCAGATGTCTGATACACATACAAAGGGGGAGCTAAGGAGTTGTACACATGTGCAAATGTGTAGGGGGAGAAAATAAATACACATCGTGCACATGTGTAGGGGAGAAATTCACATTTGACATACTTTCCAAAATCAAAGGCAACAATCGAAGGGGAGTGTGTCAACATAAACAATTTCAAACAAATGATCTTGGAATATAATTTTTAAACTCAACATTCCAGATACTTTGAAGTTGATAAGAAAATTTTCAAGTGTTAAGGACAATTAAAGCCAATCAGATTCTATGCACCAATCGCATGGGATTAATTTTAGTCAAATCACTAATAATTTTCTAAGTCAAGGGTCAATCGCATGGGAAAACAAAGTCTATTCCTCAATCGCATACAAGGTGAATAGCATACTCAAACAAATGCGATTCAGGCAAATAGGGTGATTCGCATGCTAGTTTGACTAAGGTTGAATACCATGCGATTCGGATTAAGTTAGTGTGAATCGCACGCGATTAAGTTAGGTTGAATCGCACGCGATTGAATCAGCTAGTGTTAATCGCACGCGATTCAGATGCACAATTTCAACAAGCTGAATCGCATGCGATTAACACACCACAGTGTGAATCGCATGCGATTGAAAACACTTATCAGCCGCATCCACACTTCTATCAGCCGCGTTTTTTACCGCTTTAACAACCAATCACGGCTTGACACGTGTCTTTTTACACTACTACAAGTTACCCCAACCGTTACCATTCTTCATTCACGCGATTCAAATTTCACAAGTGTTCTCTCGATTTCTTGGTTACTTTAACATACAAATCATCTCGTTACTCTGCCAAAATTTGAAATTTTAGTGTTAAAATACTCGAAATCACAAAGGTAACAACTTGTATGGTTTACTTTTTGAAGTTTTTGAGTTAAAAGGATACTTTTTGGCCTTATAACACTGTTTTGCGTATGAGGGTTTCGAGACTTTGAGTGGATTTTTGGTACACGAAACAAACTTGTTTGATGAAACAAAGTTTGCGATGGGTTGTTTTAACATATGAGGAACACTTTGGTACAAAAATCTTTCAAAAATCTTAAAAAGTGTTCTTCGTGTTCTTGGGGAGTATAAACATACTCAAATGATTCGGTTTTTGGCCTAAAAGGAAGTGTTAGGGTGGTTTTTGGGGCATGCTTCAGTACTACAAATGTGTTTATCATTGTTCACTTAATGAAATAAGATATCAAAAATAACTTTTCAACACATCAATTTGGTATCTTCACACTGAAGCCCTCCAGTGTTAGATAATTTTTCTGTCTAACACTTCATACTTGAGATTTTTGGTTCAATACGAACTCCATTATGTAAATCATACACTGGATCCAAATTCAAAAGAAATGTTGTTCTCCAATATTATCATTGTCACTATGCCTTAATGTTTTTATCTATCTGTACAGATAAGATGGCCCAAGCAATTCGTGACCCAGAGGAGATCATGCCTCAAGCTGAGTTCCTTAGCACCAGGACTCACCAAAATAACCACTATATTGACCTTACCAAATTCACGACCCCCACTCACCCCATTGTTCCCGAAATTCTTAAAGTCCACCCTCTGAACCACCTCCTAACCTACAACCCTGCAACAACCGGCACACATGTTCCTGAACTTTATGTTCAACAATTCTGGCAGACATGTGATGTACGAATCAATGAAAGAGGTCAAGAGGTTATCCATGCTGAGGTGGATGAGTTTACTGTAGACATACCTGTCAACCGCCTACGTTCAATTTTCAGGCTACCAAAAGCTAACAGTAGACTGCCAGCATCAGATTTTGAGGAAATCCCAGATGAGGAAGCGTGTCTTGCAGCCATCAGAAATATGGGCTATGCTGGGGAGCTCACCCACAAAGGTCAATTCAAACGCACCAGCTTGCATCCAAAGTATAACACTTTCATGACGGTGCTTCAGAGGTGTCTCACTCCAAAGCATTCTGGCTATGAATTCCCAACGGAATATCAACTCAAAATCTTTGTAGTTGCTGCTACTCATATGCATGTGGATTATGCATTCCTTCTCTTCCAGGACATCAAAGCAACCATGCAAAGGAAGAACTCACAAAAGAAGAAGGATGCTAACCTGCTGCCATACCATCGCTTCCTTCCGATGATAATACAATATGTGATGGACAGGAATGCTGACATTCCCCGCCGAGCAGGTCTACCCTCTATAACTCCTAAACTCTTTCAATACATTAAACCTGCCACTCCTGCCAACCTACCAGCTCCAAACCCTTTCCCTGAATCTCTTCTGGATCTATGTGAGCAGAATGATGTTGTGAGAACTTCTAGGGAGAGTGTAGGAGCACCCTCCATGGTTGTGCCAGAACTGGCCATACCTGCCCAAGAGGGAGTAGCACCAGGTGAGAATATAGAGGTTAGGACTCAGCTATCTATGGCAGATGCTGAGAGGGGAGTGGAGAGAGAAAATGTTGAGAGGGGTGGTGAAGAAGGTGAATGTGTTGAGAGTAGAGAGGGAGGGGATGCATATGATCCCGCCACCATTCAAGCCATTATACAAACTCTTTCTCAACCAACCCGCAACCAAGCCGTTCTAGAAGAGCTTGGACTCATTTTCACCGAGTCTTCCAGTTCTGAATCTTCACCCGATGAGTCTGCATCTCATCCAGGAGGTGCCCCTGCCTTTGAAACTGTTATATCTCCCATGGGCACCCCTGAGCACCCCATTGACCAACCAGCAGAAAGTACCCCCTCTTTCATGAAACTTACTGATCCACATACTACCTCTCCCGACCAGACTCACCCCATTCAACCTATTCAGGTCATTTCACAACCTGGTGGTCTGGTCATTCCTTTGACTTCAACTGCTCAAACAACCACCATTCCTATCATTCGCAGGGCCCAGAGCATGACATTCCAGTCACTTCACCAAGTCATTCACTATCTGTTGCATCTGGTTCTGTCACTCCTGATTCTTTACTAGATCCTAATCAATATGCTGGTTATGGAGTTGGCAGTGGTGGAGAAGAAGAAGATAGGAGTATGAGTGAATGAGAGGAGGTAAGAAAAGAAAATGTGAGTGCTGAGGGACCCCTCAACCAAGAAAGCCGGGAAGCCACATCTACTATGGGGCCTGACATTGTTGGGCCTCGTATTGAACAAGCCGCGGTTATCCCACCCGTGCAAGTTTCTGCCCCTCCTAGCCACTACGGTGTCTCTCAACAGACACCGTCTTTATTGCACAGGGTTATAGCACATCATCTAGGTCAACCCCAATTGGGTGTTAGACCTATTGAACAAAGAGGACCGCCTCCCTCGTCCTCGGCTCCTTTTCGTGCACAATTTGATATGCCGCGGATCTCCGCTTATCTTGAACAACACAAAGTCACCATTGATGCACTGATCTTGTTGGCTCAACAAGTCTCCTCAACTTCCATAGGTGGTACCTCTCAAGGTGCCATTAGAGGATTGGAAGGAAATCCTGCTGGAGCCTACATCCATGCTGCTCCAGTAGGTGGTTTTGCCTCTGTGGCAGGTACCTCAACCGGTAATCTGAGTGATTCCGGGTTTGTTACACGTGCAGATCTTCAACTTGCTATTCAACAAGCCGTGTCACTAATCCGCCAACAACTGCAAGAGACAAATTCAAAGTTCGATCGGATCGAAGAGGCTTCCAGGGCACAATCTGAGCAGCTCACTCGTATTGAAAATCTTCTTGCAGCTCGCCCTCCAGCAACAGCGCCTCAACCTCAAGCTGATGTCACTTCTCTCTCAGTGGATGCTCTGAAAAGCATACTTTATGCGAAAATTCTTGAACAGAGACAAGACACTGCTTATGATCAAGACCTTTTGACTACTCTGCGGGCTGAACGAAATCCACAGGGAATCTCCTTGGATGACTTTATAGAATTTCATGAGGATGTCAATAGGAAAATAGATGGGGTGACAAGAGGTTTTTACACCTCCCTTCAAAAAGTAACTGACCGGCTGACGGTACTTGAACAAACCTTTCAGGCCCAGGCTCAGGGGTTAAAGAGGAGGCGGGATGATCAGGATCCGGATGATCAACCCGAGGGGGAGAAAAGGAGAAAATACATATCTGCTCCCTCCGTAGTTGCTACTGTACCTGTCCCTCAATTCAGTTCATACTTATCTACAGGTACAAGTTCAACTGGGTCCGGAAGTCAACACCAACAACAACAACAAGGGGCCGATGAAGTTCATGAACAACAACAAAAGGAAGATGCTGAAAAACAAATTGTACTTTATATACCTCAGCAACAATCTGAACTGAGGCCAAGTGATCTTGAAGAAGGTGAGATACCATATGAGCAGCCCCATGCCGAGATGTTTGACTGGTCTACTGACTCAGAAGAACAAATGGAAGATTTATATGAGTCTATTCACACATCTCCAGCAAGGCATGTGGGGGAAGGTAGTTCTGCTCTACCAGAGGAGGAAGCTGAGGATCCTGAGATGGAAAGTCTATTCAAGGGTATTGATGAATACGTCGAGATTGCTGCATGTCTAGATTCTCCTAGAATTGTCCACAAATTTGATGATATTCCCAGTGAAAAAGAACTTGCACTTAAAAGAAGAGAAAGGGAAGCAATTTCTAGAAAGGAAGCTAGGAGAAAGCCTAAACAAAAGAAATCAATCTTCGACGTATCCAGGGTTCTCAGTGGGATTAATGTTGAAGTTCATGAAACTTTCCCTCCTCCTCCTGGTCGGTTTCAAGAATCAGCTGCTGACATTCTAGAAAGAAACAGACAAGTAGAAGCAGCTGAAAAGTTCAGACAAGAGTCAGAATGGCCCATGCCACCAAACTTCATAGTACCTCCTGCTCCACCAGTGTATCGGGGAGACCCTGTTCTTGATACCGGGAATATGTTTACAAGAAACGCTGCAGAAAATCCGATATGGAAACCATTCTTTGTCAACGCTGCCAATCTTGAAGAAAGAATACCAGAGATCTTCAGCAGTCAGTTGATAGAGGTTATCTCGCCCGAGCTAAGAAACATGAACGATAGACAAAGAAGAAGATATGATCATATTCTTACTCGTTCCAAAACCAAACCAGAAGATATCAAATCAAAGTATCCCATAAGTGACCTTCTCAGTGTTTATACCGAAACCAACTTCAACATAAAATATGCCATCTTCCATGTCAAGAGAGCTAACAACCTCACATACTTTCTTACTGAAGCAGATTTGAGGTATGTGAACATCGAAGACATCAGCTTCATATTTGACATCCTTTCCCAGAAAAAGGGAAAATGGCCCGATGAAGAATTTGGTAGAGTTGCGTTAATGAGGTACATGAGAAATCTTATGGAGTTCTTTGAGGAACATGATATCCAGCTCGGGGCTGAGAATAACTATCGGAAGGTCAATCTTCTTAAGCCTAATCAGAATCATCCAGATCTAGAAAAGCTTGAAGAGTTGACTGTTATCTATGATGGTCATCCCAACTTTAAAGGTGCTCGAGGGGTTGTCTCCAAGAATACAAAAGGTGAAAAGATCTTCATCAGACTAGATGAACTCAACGGGTATTCTGATGACACCTTGAAAATCCTTCATCACAAGATTCATCAAAAGGTTTGGGATAACCGAGCAGTGTACACGGATGAAGAACATTCCCAGGTAAACAATGCAATAGAAAAGATCAAGACAGCACTGGCAAGCAGGAGAGAAATCAGAAAGTGGCAAGTGGCATTCGGCATTCGCAACAAATCTGCTTATGAATAGTTTTATGTATTTATTTGTTGTGAATGATTACACACCTCACTTAGGGGGAGATTGTTAGAATTATTAAAGTGAGGGGTGTAATATGTAAATACACCAAAGTTGGGAAATGCTATAAAAGGCATTTCCCAACTCATTATCAATCAAGCTTTGCATATTTCTAAACTCTTGTGTGTGTTTTCTTTCTTAGCTCTCGGCTCTCTTTCTCTCTACCGTTTACACATACAAGCACACACATTAACTCTCAAGCATTGCTTCATCCGTATAATACGGGACCAACAAAAGTTGGGAAATTTGCATTTTTAAAGATTTATGGGCCTCATTCAACAGAAAACAAAGTAAAATGTTGGGCGACTTTGGATCAAGTCTTACAATGTGTAGGAGAGAATGTAATGTTGTTTGGTGACTTCAACGAAGTAAGAAGTGTTGAGGAAAGATTAAATGTGAATTCGGTGGCTAGAAATATGGCTGACTTTAATGACTTCATCGATAGGAATAATTTGGTGGACATCAATTTAGGGAACATAAATTTACTAGAATCTCAGAGAAAGAAGTCAAGTTTAGTAAATTGGATCGTTTCCTAGTGTCAGAAAACATGTTAAAGAATTGGTGTAACCTAAGTTGTGTGGCGTTGGATAGAAAAGAATCTGATCACTGCCCATAATGTGTTTCGAAAACAACCAGGATTCAGGCCTAAAACCGTTTAGATTTTTCAATGATTGGCTTAAAACAAAAACATGTGATGAAATTGTCAAAGCTGCGTGGGAAGCACAGAGTAAAGCTAAAAATGGAGATACTCGTTTTTATGACAAACTTATAAATGTCAAAAAGGCACTAAAAGTTTGGGCAAAGTCTTCGGTGGGGAACTTGGATACTGAAATTGAAAAGTTAACTCTGGAAGTGAAGCAATGGGAACTGAAAGCAGAGTTGGGTGAGTTGTCGGATCAAGACAAGAAAAAGTGAGATACAAGTTTCAACGATTTAAAAGAAAAAGAATCGGTTAAAGTGGGGATGTTAATTCAAAAGTCAAGATTAAAGTGGCATTCGGATGGAGACGAAAACACCAAATTTTTTCACAACACTATTAAAAGAAGACAGTTTGCAAACAACATCAATGGTATTCTTCAAAATGGAGTGTGGATTGATTCAGTGGCACAAATCAAAGGGGAGGCAGCGGGTTATTTCGAAGATTTCTACAAAAAAGGGGCGGCGAGATCATATTCCTTTGTTAGTAGCAAATTTGTAAAATTGTCATCTCAAGAAAGTTGTCATCTTGAAAGAATTTTCACGATGGAAGAAATCAAACAAGCAATCTGGTCTTGTGATGGCAACAAGTCCCCGGGCCCATATGGCTTCAATTTTAATTTTTTAAAACATTTTTGGGATACCATTAAGTTGGATCTAATACAAGCGGTCAATTGGTTTTGGAGGGAAAAAAGAATTTCATTAGGGTGCAATGCATCGTTCATAACGCTAATTCCAAAAGTAAAGGATCCTCTTGTCTTTTCGGAATACAGACCGATAAACTTGATTTGATCATATTACAAAATAATATCCAAAATTTTGGCACTCAGATTAAAGACAGTCATCTCCAATCTCATAGGGTCGGAACAATCGGGTTTCTTCCAGAATAGATCAATCATGGATGACATTCTAGTAGCGAGGGAAGTAATAAACGAGATCAAAAAGAAGAAACAAAAAGGAATGATTCTAAAAATAGATTTTGAAAAGGTTTACGATAATGTAAGTTGGGATTTTTTGTTTGAAATTATGGAGGTTATGGGGTTCGGGTCAAAATGGATTGAATGGATAAATACACACACACTTTGATAGTGACCTTTCAACACAGACTAAAAGACACAACAACCCTAGGCACTTGACACCAACTAATCTTTGTGCACGGTTCATATCACATCATCATGTATATCCAAAATGTTACCATGAAGTATACGGTCATGGATCACCCAACTTATCATGGGTTTTTGTTTAATTTACCAAAATACCCTTTAACTCTTATGATAATTTGCTTCTTTGTTATGCTAATTGATATATGGTATTAATTCAATTTTGATTGTAAATCAATTTAATTTGTGTTATAATGTTTATCTAATTTATACTTTTTATGTAATACTCCAAAATTTTGAAATTAATTAATCTTCTAATATATATATATATATAAAACTAATTAGAAAAAATTAATTAGACGATCTGAACCCTTTATTGTTTATTTAACAAAAGAATTAATCTTAACCATTCATCCACTTACAATCAAAAAATTAATTTTGAGTTAATAGAGTCAAACTAATTCAATTAACTTTTTAAAGTCAATTTAATTCAAACTCCTATTTTAATTTTATAACGAAATGACATTTAGATAATCCACATGTGTGAGGCTTTCTTTCATAGGATTAGTTATTTAAAATACATAATCGCAATATTTGAGCTTATATACGTCTTTTACCAATTTAAAATATTACACTTATCTATAATTCTAAATTGTTATACGTAATTAAAATATTAGAACTTAAAATTTGATAATTATCTCAAAATTTAGTATATCTATTTTAGTGATAGGGGATATATATATATATATATATATATATATATATATATATATATATATATATATATATATATATATATATATATATATATATATATATATATATATATATATATATATATATATATATATATATATCTAAGGGTGAAGTGCACTGAAATATAATTAATTATCTCAATTTTAAAATTGTGTGTAACGAACTAAAAAAAGTTCACAAGAATGCGTTAAACTCCCCGAAATTACAATTTGTGTAATTTTAAATATATATGCATGATCAAAATTATTTCCAAAAATTTAGCAACAAATTTCTCTCATCCCGCATATATTATATCATTTTCCACTCTAATATAAACAATATATTTTAATTAAATTACTTATTGTTCAAAATAGTTCTTTGCACTCACCCGTGTATTACACGGGTGATGTATCTAGTATCTAGTAATATCTTCTAATATATATAAAAGACTAATTTGAAAAAAATTATTAAATAATCTAGACTTTTCATTTAATAAAAGATTTAATCTTAGCCGTAAATCCTTCTAATTCTAAAATTTTAATTTTGACTTTTTAGAGTCAAACTAATATGAATTTATTAAAGATAATCCTTAATCCTCAATTAATGTAAATTAATTAAAAAAATATTACATAATAAATGGAAAGATAAATCGAATATTACATGTAAAGTAAAACTAAATCAAGATCGAGTGAAAGTGATTTCAAATTTCGTATCTCAATGTCGATTAAATATGGTTTTCTAAAAATATGATATATTTAAAAATCTTTTTTTATCTTCTATCTATCTAATATATATAAAAGACTAATGGAATTAGTTAAAGATAATCCTTAATCAAATCAATGATAAAATATCAAAAAAAATTATAAACAATTAACAAACGTAAATGCAATAAAAAAATTTAATAAATTATAAACTATTTCAAAATCATACTTATTTCTTTATTATTTTTCATATAAACGTTAATAATAAATATTTCTGAACTGAGTAATATTTTTTTACCTTTTAGCTAAGTTGAAAAATAAATTTGACCTTAACTTTTTGAAATCAAAATTCTGTAAGTTAATCAAGACTATTATAAATAATTTACTATATATCATTCTTAAATTTTAAAATATCGTATTTGTCCATCAAATTGATAAATAACATATTTCTCTCTTATAACATTTCAAATTATCATATTTAAGTATTTAACAAAATTTTTGGTTCTATAATTTTAGAATATTTATAATTATTTTAAATTCTTTTTTATTATAACAATAATATTTGACCTTATTGCTTATAATTGTATTCATAATGATCGATAACATGTACAAGAAATTTAATCGCGTCTTTTGGCATTTCTTCAATCATGCCTGCTATATCCTTTCGCGGTGCTTCCATCTTTGGTCTTGTAATTGACGCCGGTTGTCGTTCATTTTTTTAACTCTATCATTTTTTCACGTTTTATAGTTATTTAATATCGTTTATTAATTTTTAATATTTATTACTTTTTTGAACCATTCCGTGTGTTACACGGGCATTTAACTAGTAATAATAATAAAGGATTAAACTAACCAAGTTGGGCCATCGATTTATAAAAATAATAATAATAATAATAATAATAATAATAATAATAATAATAATAATAATAAATAACTTAATCAATTAAAATTAGCAAAACATCCACCGACATATGATATATAATACCTAGTTAATTAAATCAAATGTAAGGCACGTCTATCTAATCCCGATTACCTTGGTAGTTCTCCCGGTGACTCGCAACAAACTCTATGATATATATCTCATAACCATCCTTGCTCATCGTCATCTTCCAAAAGAAAAAATTTTTGCACCACCTGGAAAACCTTTAATCAAGAAAGAGAGAGTACGTGAGATAAAGGGAACGGCAAATCACAACATCACAGATACCATCAAAGAAAGCGTGATTGCGGGTAGCAGCAATTAAGGTTCGTTTGGTTCTCCTTGTAATGCTAAGTCTTGATTTACAGTCTCGAACTCTTTTGCTCGTGTTTCGTTGATCGACCCTTGATTTCGTTTGAGTCTGCATGGGAACCGTGACTTGAATTCTTGCGGAAAGTCCCCGTAGTTACTATATCGTTTGCCTTGTTATTGCCATCTTCTTTTATAATATTGAATTAATCGATGCCTCATACATATATTTAGTTTAAATTAATAAACATGTAGACTAGTTAAAACCAATTAGTGTTAGTGTCTTAGTGAGTATATATATACAGTAAATTCAATCTGTTGGTTAGCAAAAACAATATGAATAAGTGATCGAGGATTCGAGGGCACCTTGATGAGGTTTAACTCATGTATGTACGAAGGTTAAATGTAAGAGCTTTAATTAGCAATATTATGATTACCAAGAACGGATTAGCAATGATATATGAAGTCTTTGAAATTGCTGGTGGGTGTAAGTGTTAAAAAATATTTAAACAAGCAGGTAGTTGAAGTTGCCAATGTACGTAATATGTGACTACGAGCATAATAAATATGATATAAAGGTAATGGAATATTGTTGATCTTAATATTTGATCTCATTAGTTAAATTAAACAAGGATAGCGGCAGCACTATTAATAACTTGGTTGAAAGGGTAGTATTTTATGACATGAATATGCATGCAATATCTAAAATAATAAGTATCATAATATATAACAAGTATAAATAGATAAACCATATGGATTCATATCATTATATAACAAACAAAACCAGCTTTTCCTCACTTTTCTACTATCTATTTGATTCAGTTATGCACCATCAAGGTATCATTATCAACACCCACCCGCCGGCGGTGGAGTCATCGTGGACCAGTTTCGATTATGAGCAGTTTACAGACGCGTTGCTCAACGTTCCGGAAGATATAGCCGAAAGCTGTGCCCAACCGCCGGCGGTGGAGTCATCGTGGACCAGTTGCGATCATAAGCTGTTTCTAGCCGCGTTGGTCAGCGTTCCGGAAGATATAGCCGGACGGTGGCAGTTGATAGCCGCTAGAGTTCCTGGTAAGACGGAGAAGGATGTGAGAGCTCTTTATGCAGAGTTGGAGCACCAAGTGAATCAAATCGAGTCTGGTCGGGTTCCGTTACCATGTTATCAAGATGATTATAAAAAAGAATCCCGGTCAGTGCGGAAGAAAGGGACTCCATGGACTATAGAAGAACACAGGTAAATCCCACTTTGATTCCATTGATTTTGAGTTCTTTTTTCATTCTTTTCTGGTTTTATCATCATTAATTCATATGGGTATTAAACGATTCTTGAATAATCAGTTTCGGTCAAATTATATGGATATAAAAAAAATAGTCCAAAATTGAATTTGTTAGTCAGCGCGTCTGTTTTTTTCTTTTCTTAAAGAAAGATAGATAGCAATCAATAAGGTATGTTCTCATCAACTTTAAACATATTGTGAACCATGTATGTAACATTATTAGTTAAACTCTTGGAAAAGTGGTTTTTATTCAATTCAATCACTCGATCACTATTAAATTCTTTGACCATAAAGTCAAACGATTGATTCTTGATTTATTATCTTACATTCATGTGTAATTAATGGGCTTTCGGTTTTCATATGTTTACAGGAAATTCCTGAAGGGGCTAGAGGTTTACGGAAAAGGCGATTGGCGTAACATTTCAAGAAATATGGTGATCACAAAGACTGCAACTCAAGTTGCCAGCCATGCCCAGAAGTATTTTATCAGGCTGGCCTCAGCTTCACAAAAAAAGGAGAAGAAGAAGAGGTTAAGCATTCATGACATCACCACCACCGGTATCACCACGGTTGTGCAGCTGCCGCCCCGCCCCCCACCACCACCGCAACCGTAACCTATTAGTTTCTGTGGCGGCCAAGGAGGAGAAGTATGGGAATGGCGCCACCACCACCACCGCAACCACAACCTTTTAGTTTCTATGGCGGCCAAGAAGGAGGAAGTATGGGATGGCGCCGCCACAAATGATGTATTTTCAGTGAATATCGACCAAACCTTCGGCACCCTTGTCAAGTCTTACTCTCTAGATGAAGAATTTAGTACAAAAACTCTTAACCTTTTGGAGTGATTAATTTTTAGAATAACTATAAATTTTTAGTTCTATTCTTTCTTAATTTTCTATAGTATGACTTGGAGATGTTGGATAATTTGTGAATATGAGAAGCATCAATAGGATTTGGATTGATATTTTGAGTTTTAATTCACTTTGAAGCACTGTTTTTGCATGGTTTTCTACTAGTCCTTGTTATTTTATAAGGTTTTCTTGAACATATATGCATCATGCATGCTGTTTTCTGTCGTTATCTGCTTCTGCTCGGGTTATTCTGCTTTTGCTGTTTTCTCGTTGTCAAACTGCGTCTTACTAAGCTGATGTCTGCTGCTATCATTTGTTGCTGCACATATGTGTCTTTGCTGGATGATGCTGTTTTCTCGTCGTCTTTTATTGTGATCTGCTGCAGATTCTGATTATCCGTAGCTGTGGTATCGATGGTACACTATAGCTGCTGTAAAACTGCTGCGAAATAGAAGTAAAACAGCTGATTCGAGGTCGGATGAAATCTGTTTTCGCTGATGTTGCCGGGACCGTTTAGCTGCTGTCTATTGCTAAGTGTGCGAGTAAGGCAGCTATACTCTTCAAGAGGACTGATAATATGCTGAAGTATCAAAGTTAATTCGATGCTGCCAAGTGGGACTTTGCGGGCTTGCTTTATACACTATATTGTAGTACTTGGTGTGGTAATGCATGTGTAATTGGTCAACATGTGTGACATGATCTATAACCTTTTATGATGAATGAATGTCTCTAAGACTATCAGCATCCGTCACACACCCTCACACAGTTTCACATGATTTTTGCCTGCCACATCAGCGCCACATCATTCTTCCACCATTTCACACAAACCTCTCACACAATCTTGCATCCATCACATGCTTTCACACAGTTTTCATTTTACTATTTTCTATTTTTTTATATTTATTTTAAACAACATAACCGCTCACGAGCTAGTTTGAAAAAAAAAAAAAAATTCGGCTCACACTCCGCGACCACACTCACGCAACCGCTCACGAGCCTCACCCTCACACGCATAGGCGATGGTGTTCGCGCGCGTGAGGGCCGCTCACACCCTCTCACAGGGTACCGATGCGCATGGTCTAAGATGATCAGAAGTCTCAAAATTAGACTGTGCAGATAATATTTGATATAAGGTATGTTTGGTGTAACCAGCTGAAAGCTGGGGCTGAAGCTTTTAGGAGCTGTAGTTATAGCTTTTAGTAAGAGCTGAAAGCTGAAACTTTACTTGTGTCAAAGTGTTTGATAATGTAGATGTAGCTTAAAAATGTAAAATTAAACAAAAAGACAGAAAAATAAACATTTATATAAGAAACATAATTAATGAAGGGTTACTTATGTAATTTAAGTTTTAAAAGCTCCCAGCAGCTCTTAAAAGCTACTCGAATTAGTTTTTCATTTTGAAGCTTTTATTAGCTTATTTAAAAAAAACTGAATCTCCCGTAACCAAAATAACTAGTGAAACTTATTTTCTAAATTTAAAAGCTTCAGCTCTTAAAAGCTTCGAAAATCTTCTCCCAAACATATCCTAGTAACCAACTTAAATAACAAATAGTATTTATGTTAGAGAGGAAATCCTTATAATACACGGAAGAGGAGAAATAGTTGATGGAAAAATGGAAAATAGTAACCATTACGATATCCAACCTTCTCGAACAAATCTCCATATGTACTCATTGGTTTGAACTCCAAAAGTCAAAATTGATTCACTCAGTTTTGAATAAAAAGATGATTAACATTTTATGATTAAAATTAGATTAAATATTTGTGTGATACACGAGTTGATTTTATTGGTTATAATTAAAAAGAATTTAAACTGATTATAGAATATTTTAAAACGATAAAACTAAGAATTTGATTAAATATGATATTTTGAATCTTATAATAGTACATATGATATTTATAAATTAAAGTAGACAAATACGATATTATAGTATTTAAGAACATATATGAATTTATGTCTAGTAACAATATATAGATCTTATAGTTACTACAAGGCTGATAAATAATTTTCAAATTGTAATTATCTATCTAATAGATAAATCGTACATAATTGTAGCATGAATGAATGGCTAAGTTTAAATATTAGTTTGACCTTAAAGAAGTTAAAATTGATTTCCTAGAATTAAAGGAATAAATGATTAAGATTAAATCTTTTATTAAATAAAGGGTTTAAATCGTTTAATAATTTTCCTCTAGTTAGTTTTTAGATATATTGGAAGATTGATGATTGTTCAAATGAAGAATTATGATCATTCAATAAATTTAATCTCAATTAGTCTTTATTTATATAAAAAGATATATATGTATATATAAACAGTTGTGGATATACATAATTAATTATTAATTATAATAAGAATATAGTTTAACTTATTATACGATAAGAATATGATTAGTAACAAGTATTTAATTACCAGCACTATTGTGAGGGGAAGAAATCAAAACAAATCAAATTATTATATATATTATAAATAATTTTAATTAAGAAGTAATTCTAGATAAACATATTTTCTCTTTTCAATATTAATTTAGAATAAGTTTCAATTAAAATTTCATAACATATTTTTCTTAATAAATACATCTAAAAAATAAAAGAGTACTAATTTCATTATAACTAATAATAAAATGTAAGATATCAAAATACAAAGATTTGGAAAAGAAATCAAAACTAATAAAATGTGAAGCCCACACTCATGGCCCACTATCTTAAAATCTCATGATAAGTTAGAAAATCTTTAGTCCGTTATATCATGAGATATATGTAATTTTACTAAAATAACCTTCAAAGTATTATGATATTTTGACATCATTGTTTGCAAATTGATATATTTAGTAATTTTAGTAGGACTAGAAATAAATATAGTAACTTTAACATATTGATAAGTAAATATATTTTAAGTGAAATGTTTAATATAGTTCATATTAAAGTCATAGTTCTAAGAGACTAATTTTAACTTTTGAATCAATAACTTCAATTGTCCATATTGCATTTTTTAAGTTTTGGGTGGAGGGGTATTTTCGTAATTCACATGTAATGCTTTTACAAATCAAATGTGATTGTATACTTAATTACCTGTGATTACATATTTAAATTTTAGAACTATGTTTTTTATATGAACTTTATTAAACACAAACTCTATACTTTAAATGTGTAGAAGATGATATTTTAAATTAGAACAAGGAAAATTCTAATTGGACAATATTTTAATTTTATAGTAAATCAGAATTGATGTAGAAATATATCCGTTGAATTTGTTTTACTTTGAATTTAAAATTTTAAAATTAATGTCTCAATTTTAACTAAATCAATGAGAAGATTTAATTTAATTTTAAATAAAAGATTAGGATCTTATAATAAAGATTAAATATAATTAAATTATCGATGTGGCGCGAAGCATAGAATGCTTTAAAGAGAGTACACCTTTTGCTCTAAAGAAAACTTATGTGGATACCAAGTTTGACCATATGATTTTAAGATCTTGGTCCGTTCGTTTCTACTTGACCATAGTTAGTCAAATAAAAGTTTACAAATAAGCTAATTTTTTGTATAACATACAAAATTAATGTGTAACTTCTTTAAGTGACATATAAAAGTAGATTTAGTTAAGTTTTTGTGTTAATTATTCTAAAATCTAAATTTATAATATCATCATAATTACTAATATAACTCTTTGGAAATTGTATTATTTTATTAATATCATGTTTAAACATCGAGTCACATATTAATTTAGCGTATGCCGATTATCATTCGATGTACTTTACTAGACATATAGAATACTACTAGATTTACATCTCATGTATAAACACAATTGGCTGTTAAAGTAATTTTAAATTATGGTGTTGAAAAGTACTAACATATCTAATCTAATAACATTATTAAAAGAAAACGGTTGTGACATCATAATTCCTTAATTAAAGGTGATGAGTGTGTTGAATATAGTCAATATAAAAAACATAGTCCATGAATTTTAATATTCAATCACATGTGATTTAGTATATAATCACATGTGATTGTAAAAGCATCACATGTTAATTACGAAAATACCACTCCGCTCAAAATTTATAATTTCATTCTAGACAATTGATGGGGCTGATTTAAAG
The DNA here is from genome assembly GCA_947179395.2 of Pulicaria dysenterica. Taxonomy (NCBI): domain Eukaryota; kingdom Viridiplantae; phylum Streptophyta; class Magnoliopsida; order Asterales; family Asteraceae; genus Pulicaria; species Pulicaria dysenterica. The sequence goes on along the minus strand of OX359289.1, from coordinate 93,512,067 downwards.
GCTAAGATTAGTCCCTTAGGACTATAAATTAAGTATGAATTATATCGAACATTTCTTTAATGGTGATTCCACCAATCAAAACTTTTGATTTTTTTAAACTTTTTTTTATTTTTTAATCTTCATCTTTAATATATATTAAAAAATCTAACAAAATTGGGAAAAAAATGGGGAAAAGTCTAACTATGTTTATTACTATCCACACCCACAATACAAAAGACAAATTTACATAAGTAAATGTTTTTTAATATGTAACTATCACAACACAATAACAGTGACAATATAATCGATACCGTTATAATTCTTTTATTATGGAAAATTTACATTAACTATTTATGTGCTACATAGTGAATTGGTTATAATCTCTTTTCAATTATAATAAACTTTCCTTTTCTATTATCATAATTATCTTAAATAATCATTAATATAGTACTTAAATATGCAAACTAAGTAATCAAGGATTTTATATTCCTATATATACTTTCTAATTATTTTTACTATACGTGTTAGTATTCTTTAAAACTATATAAATTTAAAATTGACTTATATCATTTCTCGTGTTGACACACGAGTCGCTTAGCTAGTTAATTATTATTTACGGATCAATCTTATCTTATAATAAAATAATTATATATATGTTTTAATTTATAATTAATCTTCTAATATATATAAAAGACTAATTTGAAAAAAGTTATTCATAATATGGACCCTTTATTTATAAAAAGATTTAATCTTAGCCGTTAATTTCTTTAATTTTAAAATTTTGATTTTGACTTTTTAGAGTTAAACTAATGTAATTCAGTTAAAGATTACCATTAACTAAATCAATAATAAAATAATACAAACTTAGTGTGATAGACTATTAATTTAAAAAGTTTGCATTGGGTTTTTATTTAAAAAAGTTTACGTGGATAATTCTTTTAATATCTTCATAAGAAATGTTATGTATTTTATCAAATAAAAATAAAAATAAATACTATAATCAAAATATAAAAATAGAAACCAACTAAACATTCAAACACTTATCCATATATCTAGATTAGGATGTGTCACAAATTTGTACGGATTATTATAACATATTTAACTAAATTAATATATTTATTCAAATTTTTAGTTCTATCATTTTAAAAAAAAATTATAATTATTTTAATTCTTTTTTATTAAAAATGTAAACATTTGACCTTATTGCTTAAAATTGTAAATATAATGATCGATAATATTTACAAAAATTTAATCCACGTCTTTTGGTATTTCTTCAATCACGTTTGCTCTCTCCTTTCGCGGGGCTTCAATCGCTGATATTGGAATTGATGTCGTCTGTTGTCATTTTTTAACTCTCATTTTCCGCGTTTTATAATTATAATATCGTTTATTAGTGTTTAATATTTATTACTTTTCTAAATGGTTTAGTTCATAAAAGTGTATCCAACTTTACACATTTTGCTATTGTATGTACTGAACTTTTAAACTTACCATTTGATGTATTAAACTTGTCAATCATTACCATTTTATGCATTTAACCTGGTATAACAGGTAACTTGCTGATGTGGCACAAGTTTTGCTTATGTGGATGATGACATAGCATATAACTTGAATTTTCCATGATTTTAAATAAATTACTATATAAATATATAATTATAATTATATATAAAAATATTAATAATAATAAAAATAAACTTCAAGATTTCATCTGGGTTCGAGAGTCTCCAGATCGAGAGGCTTCTTCGAAAATTTCATCTGTCAAACCAAAGTCATCGACTTCCTAAACCACAGCCAGATCGAATATTTCATCTACCAAACCACAATCATCGAGAGGCTCCCGATCGAAGATTTCATCTCCAGCGATCGATATGGGTTTACCACAGCCACCATCAACGATTGTGAGTTTCGATCTGAACAGGTATGTTTTGATTTAGGGTTCTTGGTTCAGATCTATATGTGTTCGATTTAGGGTTTGTGTTCGGTTTACGGTTCTAGTTTGATTTATAGGTTTGATTTAGGGTTTGAGGGTTCTTGTTGTTGATTTACGGTTCTTGTTCTTGGTTGTGGTTCGATTTTTGGGTTCTTGTTCTTGATTAGGGTTCTATGTTCATCTGGGTTTCAACCCTAGAACATATTAATGTTCTTCATCTTTTCTTTAAGAAATAAGAATTACTGAAGATGAAGGTGTAAATGATTTACGGTTCTAGTTCAGATCTGTTGATTGTTTTTTTGTTTGAGTTCATCTATTGATTCTGGGTTTCGAAGATGAAGGTGAATGTGTTGATTCTGGGTTTCGATTTGGTTGATTTCTTTGAGTTACAAATCAGGTCCAGCTTGAAGGTCATAATCATCCACGTTGATGGCTTCATCGGGCATAGATATTTAGGGTTTCATCGAGAGAAGCCAGAAAGCCACAAAGTGAGCAAAAAACAAAAATATTTATTGTTCTTTTAATTCGTTGAAATCTGATTAAGTTTTGATTTCGATTTGTAATGTTTTTGTTGATGGTTCATCTTTCTTGTTCATCTTCCTGGGTTTTCTTGTTGATTAAAGGATGAAGATGATGAATGTTCTTCATGATATACACAGTTGGCAACAATAATGATGAGGTGGAAATATTGGTATATTAAAAATGAATAAAAAAATAAAAAATTACCGGTTACCTGTTGTATAGGTAACCGGATACATCATTTTGCAACTTTTTGAAAGTTCAATGCATCAAATGGTAAGTTTGAAAGTTCAGTACATACAATAGCAAAAGACGTAAAGTTGGATACACTTTTATGAACTAAACCCTTTTCTAAACCATCCCGTGTGTTACACGGACATTTAACTAGTTAACTATTATATAAGTAATGTATAATTAAATTACATTGTTATAGATAATAATATATAAAGGTTCTTATCCGTATATATTAAATAGATATGAATTACATAATAGTTTTTTTTAAGGCTTATCCATTATATATCTATAAATAGAGGAGCACTTATGTATATACTTATTTATTTATGTTTTTTCTCTTATTCTCTCTATAATTTACAACATATTGTCAATACAAAAACTCTAGAAAAAATGACAACAACAAGAAATTAGGAAAATTAGTATGACATTGATCATTATCAATTCTAAAATAATTGAATAAGTTTAAAATATAAATAAACTCCAGTAAATTATTTTTTTAATTGAGCTGCCTTGATTTCTAAACCGTGTGTGATATAAACATTTCATTAGTGTTTGGACATATTATTTTTATATTTTTAATTTATTATTCTTTTAGATTCTTATTTTATTACACGTCTTTGTAATTATTTAATATTTTTTATTAATATTTAATATTTATAAATGGCATAAATCTAGTCTATATATTAAAAGAATAGAGTTTTTAGTTAAAATTTTCTTTTATAAATAGAATTAAACCAATTATATGATTTGATTTTAAAAACATGACGTCACATGCACTCCTTTTGCTAAATAAATCTTAATCCTCAAACACCCGCACACACATAAATATTTAAAGAAAATGTTTTTATTAAAAAATCCAATCGCGTAAATTTCTATACATATATTTATCCTTAGTCATTTAAGATAGGACAAAATACGCGAGAATACAACAAACTATACCAATATTGTCATTTTATGCAACCAATTTTATTTTCAACCTAAAAATACACACAACTTACAAATTTGGTTCATTGTATACAATGGGTAACCAGTTACCAGGTTACCGGTCATTGATTGTATACAATGAACAAAATTTGAAAGTTGTTTGTAACTTTAGGTACCAACTTTCTTTTATTTTTGGAGAAGTAACCGGTAAGTTACCTATAACAATAGGTAACTTGTATATAATGAACTAAATTTGTAAGTTGCTTGAAGTTTTTAGGTAGAAAATAAAGTTGGTTGCATACTATGACAACATTAGTATAGTTTATTATATTTTCGCGCAATTTGCACTTTAAAAAAAAATCAAACTTTCTTTGTAATGATTTAAATTTATTTCAAATTACAAGAACCATATCTTGAAAGTTAGAGGAAGATAAACACACTTGCGTAAAGTAAACCAACAACTTTTGTTGTCTCGTATTAAAATAAACTATTTTATAAATTATTAGATACTCCTAACAAATTTATTAAAAAGACGATTTTATATCGTTATATATTTTTTATAATTATGTTACTATATCTGTTAATGATCTTACATATATAACCACAAAATGTTTAAAATTTACATAAACCATTCTTGCGTTTGTACAGGGGGTTAAAGCTTATATATTAAAATAATAAGTTTATTAGATTATCAAACTATCTTAAAAATTACTTTTACCTATTAGAATCCTCTATTTCAAAATGGCTTCAAATTATTCTTAGAATTTTTCCACAAATTATCCTTATTTATTTCTCAAAATGGCTAACAATTATCAGCGCAAATCTATGAGTATATCAGTATTCTTTCTTCATCTTTCAATTTTCATGAATGTTTTTTAACTAATTAACGAAATATGGATTTATTAAATTTTGAAAGTTCACACCATAAATGTTTAAATTTTATATGAACAATCCCCGTGTTTATACACAAGGTACTAAACTAGTATTTAGCTAAACGAATATAACTTAATATTTTTCACATATATAATTATCACTACCCGTTTACACAGATATCTAAACTAGTGTCTTAATATTGGAACACTTTTAAAAAATGATTTATTATTGTTAAGTAAATTCAAAGTTTGAAAGACCATGATAGAACAATTTTAACACTTAGTTATTATTCTTAAAAACATTTTCCCCTTGTTTTTTTTTTTTTTTTTTTTTTGCATAATTTATCTAAGTTACATATGTGCAGAACATAATGTTGCCATTTAATGAGAAAATATTATCCTATTGAACAACTTTTTCAAACTTTTACTTAAGGAGGTCAAACAACAACCACCTTGCTCTATCAGAACTACTAATGAATAAGATAAGATTTATATATTTATATCTTTATCCGAAATAGAGTTATAGCTCGCTTAAAGACCTTGAAGTATTGAGAAATTGTGGCTGACCTATATTGGTGAATTGTTCTACTTTACTTTGGTATTTTAATTGGAATGTTTTTGTATAAAACCAGTCATCTATACTTTGTAAAAATATGTTAATTGCCCAAGTTTTATCACCCAGATTTATCATCAAATCAGAAGACATGATGATCATGTATAGCCAATTGAGTCCTGGTAGGTTGATTTACATTGTCCAAACGAGAATAGTGTCATCTTGGACTTATTGGGTTCAATATCTATATGAAATTCTTAAAAGAGAATCACCATATTCAATTCCAACCGAGTTTAGAACTGTAAGTTTGTGGGGTTCAAACTCAAAACCAATTGGTTATGAGAGGAGTAGCCCATGACACTTATAAAGCAGATCACAAAGTCACTTTCTGTCCGATGTGGGACATCACTCAACACGCCCCCTCACGTGTGGTTTTTTTTTTTTGCGCCTAACACGTAGATACTTATGGGTTACGAGGAGTCCATGTGAACCTTGGTCTGATACCATGTAAGTTTGTGGGGTTCCAACTCATAACCAATTTGTTATGAGAGGAGTAGCTCATGACACTTATAAAGCAGATCACAAAGTCACTTTGTGTCCGATGTCGGACATTACTCAACAAGAACAATCTGAATGACGATGCGAACACTCAGCACTGTAAGTTGTTGTTGGACGGTGGTAAAATGATGGTCAAATACCACATGTTTATTGTGGCACAAAATTTCAATTTTGCCACTTACTTAGTCAATTGTTGGCTCAAGTATTTTCACATACTATTTCACCCACCAAAATCATCTCTTATAAAAGACATTATCCTTTACTCATTTCAAATCATCCAAAAACACAAAAAGATAGAGTTGTTTGTAAGTGTTTGTAAGGAGAAAGTTTGAGAGTGGCTTGTAGTAGAGATAAGTATATAATTATTCTATAAAATTCTATACTTGTGAGTTGTGAGGAGAGTGTAAAATCTAATTAGAGTTATAGCCTAGATTTGAGTGATACACTGTAACCTCGGTTTCTCCATATTTGCTAATAATATTTCTTCTCCGCTTCCGCCGTGGACGTAGGCCTCACGCCGAACCACGTTAAATCCTTGTGTCTTTATTTATCATAAAACTGTTCTATTACTTTTATGTCTTAAAAGTACTTTGATCACAACAAATTGGTATCAGAGCAATTGTTGTGATCAAAATCCGAGATGGCGACAATCAAATCTGATGTTGAGAAATTTAATGGTCAGAACAATTTTGGTCTATGGTGACCGAAGATGTGGGCTTTGTAAAGCCAACAAGGATATTTGTCGGCTTTAAAAGGCAGAGATAAACTGCCTGAAAATTTATCTGAGGAAGAGAAGGATGAGCTAATGGATAAGGCACATGGCGCGATTATTTTAAATCTCGCTGATTCTGTACTTCGAGAAGTAGCAACGGAAACTACGCCTGCCGGATTATGGCTACAACTCGAAATTCTCTACATGACGAAAAGTCTCACGAACCGTTTGTACTTAAAACAACGGTTGTATACTCTCAGGATGAAAGACGGTACACTCAACGATCACATCAATGAGTTCAATAAAATAATTTTAGACTTGAATAATATTGATGTGAAAATTGATGACGAAGACCGGGCGCTGATTTTGTTATGTTCTCTACCGAAATCATACGAGCATTTGGTGACAACTCTACTTTATGGTAGAGAAACTATTTCTATGGAGGACGTTAAATCTACCTTAAATTCTAGCGAATTAAGGAAGAAAGTCTCTACATATTATAGTGAAGAAAGTGCGAATGGTTTGGTAGCAAGAGGGAGACGTAACAAAAAAGGGTAAGCAGCAGAGGTCGTTCTAGATCAAAAACTAGATCTAGAAAAATCAAGTGCTACAATTGTCATAAGGAAGGGCATGTACGGAGAGATTGTCCAGATTTAAGAGGAAGAATGGATGCATGGAATACAGCAGGAGCTGATACAGTTGCCGCTGTTGCAGAAAATAATTCTGATGGTGCGAATGTTCTTAGTGTCGCCGAAGTCTACTCTGGTGACGAATGGATTCTTGATTCGGGATGTTCCTATCATATGTGTCCTAGTAGGGATTGGTTTACCACATATATGGTGGTAAAGTCCTTATGGGAAATGATGCGCCGTGTAGGGTTGTTGGGATAGGCACAATCCAAATCAAGATGTATGATGGCATGGTAAGGACATTGACGAATGTCAGACATGTTCCAGAATTGAAGCAAAACCTTATTTCCTTATGTATGCTGGACTCCATCGGTTGCGAGTACCGATCTCGAGGTAGAGAATTAAAAGTCTTAAAGGGGGCACTTGTTGTAATGAAAGGTAAATGGTGTAATGGCCTTTATTTCTTAAAGGGTAACACAATTACTGGAGCTACTAGAGTTTCTTCATCTGCAAATGTAGACATTACCAAGTTATGACATATGCGCCTTGGGCATATGAGTGAAAGAGGTATGATGGAGCTGAGTAAGCTAGGCTTACTGGGTGGTCAGACTATAGGAAAGTTAGAGTTCTGCGAGCACTGCGTATTTGGCAAACAACGCAGAGTAAAGTTTGGCACAACAGTTCATCGAACCAAAGGTACATTGGATAATATCCATTCAGATCTTTGGGGTCCATCTCATGTACCATCTAAAGGTGGTGGTAGATACATGTTACTTTTCATCGATGACTACTCGAGAAGAGTATGGGTGTATATCTTGAAGCAAAAAGATGAAGTCTTTGTCAAGTTCAAACAATGGAATACGCTGATAGAGAAGCAGACTGGAAAGCCTATCAAGCGCTTGAGAACTGACAATGGGCTGGAATTCTGCAAAGGCGAATTCAATGAGTTCTGCAAGAATGAGGGCATTGTAAGACACCATACAGTGTGATTCACACCACAACAGAACGGGGTTGCAGAACGGATGAATAGAACTCTCTTAGAGAGAGCTCGGTGTATGCTCTCAAATGCTGGATTACCAAATATTTTTTGTGCTGAAGCTGTCAATACAGCTTGTTATTTGGTAAATCGGTCTCCATCAACAACTATCGACTGTCAAACTCCAATTGAAAAATAGTTAGGTTCCCCTGCAGATTATTCTGATATGAAGATATTCGGTTGTCCTGCATACGCTCATGTGAAAGATGGTAAACTTAAGCCAAGGGCAAAGAAATGCATATTTCTAAGCTACGCACATGGGGTGAAGGATTATAGATTATGATGCCCTGAAGGTAAATCATCCCGATTTCTTATCAGCAGGGATGTGACGTTTGATGAGTCTGCTATTTTAAATAAGAAAGATGAAGAACAAGTCGATGCTGGAAAAGACCAAGAATTTATAGAGCAGGTGGAGCTATAAACATGAGTTCCACAAGGAGTAGTACTAGGTACTCCTGATGAGCCCGTTGTAGAAGACGTACATGATTCTGGTGATGAAAAAGAAACACCAGAAGAAAAAATTCAGTCTGAAGAACAAGAAGATCTCTAGAACTATAAAGTAGCACGAGACAGGCAAAGGTGAACTATACGACCTCACAAAGATTTGGACATGCAGACCTAGGGAGTCGACTTTAACGAAGTTTTCTCACCGATCGTAATGCATAGCTCTATTCGTGTGTTACGTGCCATGGTTGCCTTATTTGATATGAAGCTACAACAACTGGATGTCAAGACAACATTCTTGCATGCTGAGTTGGAAGAGCAAATCTACATGTGCCAACCAGAAGGGTTTGTAGTCCAAGAGAAGGAAGACCATGCATGTTTATTAAAGAAGTCGTTATACAGCTTGAAACAATCACCTCGGCAGTGGTATAAGCGGTTTGACGTATTCATGACTAGTAATGATTACTTAAGAAGTAATTATGATAGTTGTGTATACCACAAGAAGCTTCCAGATGGGTCGTTCGTGTACTTGCTGTTATATGTGGATGATATGTTGATTGCTTCGAAAAACATGTCCGAGATCAACCGCTTAAAATCTCAACTCAAAGCTGAGTTTGAGATGAAAGATTTGGGTGCAGCTAAGAATATACTGGGGATGGAGATTGTTAGAGATAGACATCACGGTAGACTGTATTTGTCATAGAAGAAATACATAAAGAAAGTACTTGAACGTTTTGGTATGATCAACTCCAAACAAATACGTACTCCACTTGCTTCACATTTCAAACTTTCATCAGCATTGTCCCTGGAAACTGAGGAGGAGGTGGAGCATATGTCTCATGTTCCATATGCTAGTGCTCTTGGTAGCATCATGTATGATATGGTGTATACTAGACCAGATATTGCACAAGCTGTGAGCATGGTGAGTAGATATATGGATCGTCCGGGAAAAGTTCACTGGCAAGCAGTGCTTTTTCGATACCTCGGAGGGACAACATATATCGGATTAGTATATGATAGACGTGGTAACACTCATGTTACCGGATACGTTGATTCAGATTATCTGGCGATTTGGATCAAAGAAGGTCTCAAACTGGGTATGTATTCACTCTCAGTGGATGTGCTATCAGTTGGAAAGCAACATTGCAATCAACAGTTGCTTTGTCAACAACTGAAGCAGAATGCATGGCAATGGTAGAGGGTGTAAAGGAAGCAATATGGCTGAAAGGCTTGGTTAGTGATCTGGGTTTGCAACAGGATGAGACTGTGGTGCATTGTGACAGCCAGAGTGCCATACATTTGACTAAAAATCAAATGTATCATGAGATAACCAAGCACATAGATGTACGGTATCACTTTATTCGCGAAGTCATATCTCAGGGGATTATAATTGTAAGAAATATTGCTACAGCAGATAATTCGGCAAATATGTTGACCAAGCAAGTTACTACAAACAAGTTCCAACATTGTTTGGACTTTGTTGGCATGCAAAGTCTAAAGTGATGAGCCCTAGGGGGCTGACAGGAAGGGGAGATTGAGAATAAGTAGCAAATTGGAATGTTTGCCAAGGTGGAGAATTGTTGGACGTTGGTAAAATGGTGGTCAAATACCACATGTTTATTGTGGCACAAAATTTTATTTGGCCACTTACTTAGTCAATTGTTGGCTCAAATATTTTCACATACTATTTCACCCACCAAAATCATCTCTTATAAAAGGCATGATTCATTACTCATTTCAAATCATCCAAAAATACAAAAACATAGAGTTGTTTGTAAGTGTTTGTAAGGAGAAAGTTTGAGAGTGGCTTGTAGTAGAGATAAGTATAGAATTATTTTATAAAATTCTATACTTGTGAGTTGTGAGATGAGTGTAAAATCTAGTGAGAGTTATAGCCTACATTTGAGTGATACACTGTAACCTCGGTTTCTCAATATTTGCTAATAATATTTCTTCTCCGCTTCCGCCGTGGACGTAGGCCTCACGCCGAACCACGTTAAATCCTTGTGTCTTTATTTATCATAAAATTATTTTATTACTTTTCTGTCTTAAAAGTACTCTGATCACAACAGTTGTTAAGTCAACAAATTTTAAAATTATTTGCCAGCACAAACGTGCTTCGTGGTGTTCAATTCATTTACCAAGAGAAAACTACATTTCTAAGTAGACTTCCTTATTATGTTGAAGGATGTTGGTAAGAAGCTAACGTTGATTTCAGAAGTTATACATAGTAACCTGTAAAAGTAAATCCTCGTCCAACAATCTCTCCAGCGCAATACCAGGCGAAACACTCAAGCCCAAAAAGAGCAGCAATCCACATATCTTCGGTTTTAAGCTCATTTCTTGTTTTTACTAGTTGCTTCACATGATTATACTCCTTCCAAAACGCATCATATCGGCTGGGAATGCGGATCAAGAAATTAGATGTTATCTGAAATTCAGAATGATTTTAAAGAGAAAAAAATCAAGTAGAAATGAACAATTGAAACTAGTGATGGCAATTTCAACCCACTTATATAGAAACTGGTTAATCTGGGATGATTTATTTCTAACATGTCTACTGGGTTAACCTAAAAGATTTAGCCAAAAAACAAATGGGTCAAATGACTTGAGTGAGTGAAACAGATTATAGTTTTCTGAAGTGTGTTCAAGTGCAAAATAACCATCTAAATCGGTTTATTATAAAAAAGATTATTATGTAATAACATAGTTCTGAAATTATAACATGGTTTATTATAAAATTTCTATAAGAAAATAGTTTAAAAAAAGAATTGAGCTTTCTTTGTAATGATTTAAATTTATTTCAAATTACAAGAACCATATCTTGAAAGTTAGAGGAAGATAAACACACTTGTGTAAAGTAAACCAACAACTTTTGTTGTCTCGTATTAAAATAAATTATTTTATAAATTATTAGATACTCCTAACAAATTTATTAAAAAGACGATTTTATATCGTTATATATTGTTTATAATTATTTTACTATATCTGTTAATAATCTTACACATATAACCACAAAATGTTTAAAATTTGCATAAACCATTCTTGCGTTTGTACAGGGGGTTATAGCTTATCTATTAAAGAATAAGTTTATTAGATTATCAAACTATTTTAAAAATAACTTTTACCAATTAAAATTCTCTATTTCAAAATGGCTTCAAATTATTCTTAGAATTTTTCCACAAATTATCCTTATTTATTTCTCAAAATGGCTAACAATTATCAGCGCAAATCTATGAGTATATCAGTATTCTTTCTTCATCTTTCGATTTTCATGAATGTTTTTTAATTTATTAACGAAATATGGATTTATTAAATATTGAAAGTTCACACCATAGATGTTTAAATTTTATATAAACAATCCTCGTGTTTATACACGAGATACTAAACTAGTATTTAGCTAAACGAATATAAATTAATATTTTTCACATATATAATTATCACTACCCGTTTACACAGATATCTAAACTAGTGTCTTAATATTGGAACACTTTTAAAAAATGATTTATTGTTGTTAAGTAAATTCAAAGTTTGAGAGACCATGATAGAACAATTTTAACACTTAGTTATTATTCTTAAAAACATTTTCCCCTTGTTTTTTTTTTTGCATAATTTATCTAAGTTACATATGTGCGCAGAACACAATGTTGCCATTTAAGAGGAGCAATAATAGTCTCGGGCATATTATTTTATACTTTAAAAACAAGTCAAGAGGAGCAATGAGAGAGAGAGTGAGAGAGAGGATTTGGAGAGGAGTACGGAACACAAGATCAAAGAAGAAACGGGCAACTTGGAAGATTTTACAAAGGAAACGTGTCTTCATCAGATAAAAAAAACTGCAGATCGGTATTCTTTTACAACTTTCCTGAAGAAACTACAATCAATAAGCTGTGGGAGTTATTCAGATATTATGGAAAGGTGGTGGATGTTTTTGTATCTTCAAGGAAATTAAGAAATGGTCAAAGTTTTGGTTTTGCTAGATTTGCAAACAGTGAAACTTATGAACATCTATTGCTAAGATTAAGAGGAGTGTGGATAGGCTCTTACAAGTTAAGATGCTTCCAAGCTAAAAGTAAGAGATTTGGTACAGTGATTCAAAAAGAACAAGAAGTACATGTTATCAAAGGAAAAGGTGGTTTGGCGGATGGTAGATCTTTTGTTGACGTGGTAAAGGGGGTACAAAACAATCAACACAAAAAAGATACATTTGTTGTCAAAAACAAAACAGTTAATGTTGCAATAAATAAGTCATTTAATGCAGATTGGGGAATTATAAAAGATCTAGAAAAAGAAGACCAGATGGAAGAAAAGCTAGCAAGAAGTATAGTGGCTAAAGTTCTCAAAGCAGAAATGTTAGAGGACTTTTCATCAATTATCAAGATTATATCAGCAAACATAGTTGAATGGAAATTCCTTGGGGTAAAGACATTTTAATTGTTTGTAATACAAAAGAAACAACAACAAATCTGATAAAAAACAAAAATGGGGAGTTGTGGAAATGGAGTAACAGCATAGAAGAGTGGTTAACAGATTTTTCAAATGGAGTTTATAGGTTAGCTTGGATCAAAATCCATGGAGTTCCATTAAACCTTTGGAAGGAGACTAACTTCAAAAAAAATAGCATGTAAGTAGGGGGATCCCATTTTAGTAGAAAATGGCTTATGGAAATCTTCCAATTCTTTAGTTGCTGGGAAGGTTTTAATTAATACCTCATATGAGTATCCACTTAAGGACAATTATATCATCAAATGTCATGGCTTTTCAAGAGAAATCATAGTAAGAGAAGAGAGTTGGGTGGATGCTATAGAGGAAGAAGAGGAATCTTCGGTGGATGTAAGCTCAGAAGCGGTTACAAAGCCTACGAACCGGAAGTTCAGTCGGAGGATGAAGACATTCAGAATCCAGATCTGGAGGAAGTGCAGCCGACGGAGGCATCACCGGCAAGTCGGTCGGAATTGAGATTGGAAAAGGAAACAAGGAAACTTCCATTAGTACAATACAAGGACCAGTCTGAAGCAAAGTACAAAAAAATGAAAGTAAATCAAAGGTGGCCGGCGCAAGATCTGCCAAAATCTCCATTGGGGAAATCGCACATTAATGAAGGCAGTAAAGGGTCTTCGTCAGATGCAAGTGGAAAGGAAAGTCAAGGATTTTTAAAAAATCATTGGGTGGACCAATTAAATGGGCTCATGCAACAGAACACAGGCCCACTTATGAATGAAACAATTGATGTACAAGTAAACGGTGGTGGTTTTGTTTTGAGTGAAAGCCCAATTCAAGATCCAAGGCCAAACCCACTTGAGAATAATATTTTAAATCCAAAGCAGATCGTGGATATTAGGGAGACGGAAGCCACTCTTGAAGATAGTTTTATTTCTCTGGTTCCAGAGTCAATCCCATCAGTAAGAACAAGGAACAATTCAAAAAATAAATCGGTGGTAAGAAAAAGTGTGGCGTCTGGAAAAGGGAAGAAAAATTGGTCGGCTTCAGGAAAACTTAGTCTTCATGTAATGAAAAAGATGGCTAGGGCAAGAGGAAATGGGGGAAAGAATATTAAGGAAACATTGTCTGATTCGTCACTCGATACACGATCGATTTCTAACTCATCAGAATCGGATGGTGATCTCGGGGAAAAGGCGGGTTTTGTGAGCTTGGATCCGGCAGCGACATAAAGTACAGTCAAGGAAGTTTTGCTCGTGTTTTAATTTGTTAATAAAGATTGTTTCTATAAATATAAGGGGTTTAGGTTCAGTAGCAAAGAAAAATTGGATAAAATCAATTTGCTTAAAAGAAAAACCAATCATTTTCGGGATTCAAGAAACAAAGTTAGGTGGGGTGGATGAATCCTTTGTAGAAGATTTATGGGGAAACTCCATATTTAATTTTGCAACAGAAGACTCGCAAGGGGCAAAGGGGGGGGGGGGGGGTTGTTATTGATTTGGGATTCTAGATATTTGTCAAATGTTACTTCTTATGGGGATGAGGTGTTCTTAGCTATAGAAGGGAATTGGAAAGGGAAAGTTGGGAAATTTGCATTTTTAAACATTTACGGGCCTCATTCAACAGAAAACAAAGTAAAATGTTTTGGATCAAGTCTTACAATGTGTAGGAGAGAATGTAATGTTGTTTGGTGACTTCAACGAAGTAAGAAGTGTTGAGGAAAGATTAAATGTGAATTCGGTGGCTAGAAATATGGTTGACTTTAATGACTTCATCGATAGGAATAATTTGGTGGACATCAATTTAGGGAACATAAAATTTACTAGAATCTCAGAGAAAGAAGTCAAGTTTAGTAAATTGGATCGTTTCCTGGTGTCAGAAAACATGTTAAAGAATTGGTGTAACCTAAGTTGTGTGGCGTTGGATAGAAAAGAATCTGATCACTGCCCCATAATGTGTTTCGAAAACAATCAGGATTCAGGCCCAAAACCGTTTAGATTTTTCAATGATTGGCTTAAAACAAAAACATGTGATGAAATTGTCAAAACTGCGTGGGAAGCACAGAGTAAAGCTAAAAATGGAGATACTCGTTTTTATGACAAACTTAGAAATGTCAAAAAGGCACTAAAAGTTTGGGCAAAGTCTTTCGGTGGGGAACTTGGATACTGAAATTGAAAAGTTAACTCTGGAAGTGAAGCAATGGGAATTGAAAGCAGAGTTGGGTGAGTTGTCGGATCAAGATAAGAAAAAGTGAGATGCAAGTTTCAACTATTTCTAAGAAAAAGAATCAGTTAAAGTGGGGATGTTAATTCAAAAGTCAAGATTAAAGTGGCATTCGGATGGAGACGAAAACACCAAATTTTTTCACAACACTATTAAAAGAAAACACTTTGCAAACAACATCAATGGTATTCTTCAAAATGGAGTGTGGATTGATTCAGTGACACAAATCAAAGGGGAGGCAGCGGGTTATTTAGAAGATTTCTACAAAAAAGGGGCGGCAAGATCATATTCCTTTGTTAGTAGCAAATTTGTAAAATTGTCATCTGAAGAAAGTTGTCATCTTGAAAGAATTTTCACGATGGAAGAAATCAAACAAGCAATCTGGTCTTGTGATGGCAACAAGTCCCCGGGCCCAGATGACTTTAATTTTAATTTTTTAAAACATTTTTGGGATACCATTAAGTTGGATCTAATACAAACGGTCAATTGGTTTTGGAGAGAAAAAAGAATTTCATTAGGGTGCAATGCATCGTTCATAACGCTAATTCCAAAAGTAAAGGATCCTCTTATCTTTTCGGAATACAGACCGATAAACTTGATTAGATCATATTACAAAATAATATCCAAAATTTTGGCACTCAGATTAAAGACAGTCATCTCCAAGCTCATAGGGTCGGAACAATCGGGTTTCTTGCAGAATAGATCAATCATGGATGGCATTCTAGTAGCGGGGGAAGTAATAAACGAGATCAAAAAGAAGAAACAAAAAGGTATGATTCTAAAAATAGATTTTGAAAAGGCTTACGATAATGTAAGTTGGGATTTTTTGTTTGAAATTATGGAGGTTATGGGGTTTGGGTCAAAATGGATTGAATGGATAAATACACACACACACACACACTTTGATAGTGACCTTTCAACACAGAGTAAAAGACACAACAACCCTAGTCACTTGACACCAACTACGGTTCATATCACATCATCATGTATATCCAAAATGTTACCATGAAGTATACGGTCATGGATCACCCAACTTATCATAGGTTTTTGTTTAATTTACCAAAATACCCTTTTAACTCTTATGATAATTTGCTTCTTTGTTATGCTAATTGATATATGGTATTAATTCAGTTTTGATTGTAAATCAATTTAATTTGTGTTATAATGTTTATCTAATTTATACTTTTTATGTAATACTCCAAAATTTTGAAATTAATTAATCTTCTAATATATATAAAAAACTAATTAGAAAAAATTAATTAGACGATCTAAACCTTTTATTTAACAAAAAATTAATCTTAACCATTCATCCACTTACAATCAAAAAATTAATTTTGACTTAATAGAGTCAAACTAATTCAATTAATTTTTTAAAGCCAATTTAATTCAAACTCCTATTTTAATTTTATAACGAAATGACATTTAGATAATCCACATGCATGTGTGAGGCTTTCTTTCATAGGATTACTTATTTAAAATACATAATCGCAATATTTGAGCTTATATACGTCTTTTACCAATTTAAAATATTTCACTTATCTATAATTCTAAATTGTTATGCGTAATTTAAAATATTAGAACTTAAAATTTGATAATTATCTCAAAATTTAGTATATCTATTTTAGTGATAGGTGATATATATATATATACATATATATATATATATATATATATATATATATATATATATATATATATATATAGGGGAGGGTTCATGCGAGAACCGTTGTTAGTGCGAGAACCGCGAGAACCAATCTTGGCCGTTCCTTGGATATGGGAAGTATCATCGATGGAGAGCGTGGAGGGATAGGGTGTGGCAGGGTGCATGTGAGGAATTCATGGGTGGGCAATGACATAGAAGGAGGGGGAATTGGACGGCTTAGATTGGTTCTCGCGGTTCTCGCGCTAACAACGGTTCTCGCATGAACTTTTGTCTATATATATATATATATATATATATATATATATATATATATATATATATATATATATATATATATAAGGGTGAAGTGCACTGAAATATAATTAATTATCTCAATTTTAATATTGTGTGTAACGAACTAAAAAAAGTTCACAAGAATGCGTTAAACTCCCCGAAAGTTACAATTTGTGTAATTTTAAATATATATGCATGATCAAAATTATTTCCAAAAATTTAGCAACAAATTTCTCTCATCTGGCATATATTATATCATTTTCCACTCTAATATAAACAATATATTTTAATTAAATTACTTATTGTTCAAAACAGTTCTTTGCACTCACCCGTGTATTACACGGGTAATGTATCTAGTATCTAGTAATAATAATAAAGGATTAAACTAACCAAGTTGGGCCATCGATTTAAAAAATAATAATAATAATAATAATAATAATAATAAATAACTTAATCAATTAAACTTAATCCCGATTAGTTCTCCCGGTGACTCGCAACAAACTCTATGATATATATCTCATAACCCTCCTTGCTCATCGTCATCTTCCAAAAGAAAAAATTTTTGCACCACCTGGAAAACCTTTAATCAAGAAAGAGAGAGTACGTGAGATAAAGGGAACGGCAAATCACAACATCACAGATACCATCAAAGAAAGCGTGATTGCGGGTAGCATTCATCCACTTACAATCAAAAAATTAATTTTGAGTTAATAGAGTCAAACTAATTCAATAACTTTTTAAAGTCAATTTAATTCAAACTCCTATTTTAATTTTATAACGAAATGACATTTAGATAATCCACATGTGTGAGGCTTTCTTTCATAGGATTACTTATTTAAAATACATAATCGCAATATTTGAGCTTATATACGTCTTTTACCAATTTAAAATATTACACTTATCTATAATTCTAAATTGTTATACGTAATTTAATATTAGAACTTAAAATTTGATAATTATCTCAAAATTTAGTATATCTATTTTAGTGATAGGGGATATATATATATCTATCTATCTAAGGGTGAAGTGCACTGAAATATAATTAATTATCTCAGTTTTAATATTGTGTGTAACGAACACAAAAAAGTTCACAAGAATGCGTTAAACTCCCCGATATTACAATTTGTGTAATTTTAAATATATATGCATGATCAAAATTATTTCCAAAAATTTAGCAACAAATTTCTCTCATCCCGCATATATTATATCATTTTCCACTCTAATATAAACAATATATTTTAATTAAATTACTTATTGTTCAAAATAGTTCTTTGCACTCACCCGTGTATTACACGGGTGATGTATCTAGTATCTAGTAATATCTTCTAATATATATAAAAGACTAATTTGAAAAAAATTATTAGATGATATAGACCCTTCATTTAATAAAAGATTTAATCTTAGGCGTAAATCCTTCTAATTCTAAAATTTTGATTTTGACTTTTTAGAGTCAAACTAATATGAATTTATTAAAGATAATCCTTAATCCTTAATTAATGTAAATTAATTAAAAAAATATTATATAATAAATGGAAAGATAAATCGAATATTACATGTAAAGTAAAACTAAATCAAGATCGAGTGAGATTTCACTCGATTTCAAATTTCGTATCTCAATGTCGATTAAATATGGTTTTCTAAAAATATGATATATTTAAAAATCTTTTTTTATCTTCTATCTATCTAATATATATAAAAGACTAATGGAATTAGTTAAAGATAATCCTTAATCAAATCAATGATAAAATATCAAAAAAAATTATAAACAATTAACAAACGTAAATGCAATAAAAAAATTTAATAAATTATAAACTATTTCAAAATCATACTTATTTCTTTATTATTTTTCATATAAACGTTAATAATAAATATTTCTGAACTGAGTAATATTTTTTTACCTTTTAGCTAAGTTGAAAAATAAATTTGACCTTAACTTTTTGAAATCAAAATTCTGTAAGTTAATCAAGACTATTATAAATAATTTACTATATATCATTCTTAAATTTTAAAATATCGTATTTGTCCATCAAATTGATAAATAACATATTTCTCTCTTATAACATTTCAAATTATCATATTTAAGTATTTAACAAAATTTTTGGTTCTATAATTTTAGAATATTTATAATTATTTTAAATTCTTTTTTATTATAACAATAATATTTGACCTTATTGCTTATAATTGTATTCATAATGATCGATAACATGTACAAGAAATTTAATCGCGTCTTTTGGCATTTCTTCAATCATGCCTGCTATATCCTTTCGCGGTGCTTCCATCTTTGGTCTTGTAATTGACGCCGGTTGTCGTTCATTTTTTTAACTCTATCATTTTTTCACGTTTTATAGTTATTTAATATCGTTTATTAATTTTTAATATTTATTACTTTTTTGAACCATTCCGTGTGTTACACGGGCATTTAACTAGTAATAATAATAAAGGATTAAACTAACCAAGTTGGGCCATCGATTTATAAAAATAATAATAATAATAATAATAATAATAATAATAATAATAATAATCTATATATATATATAAAAGGCTTACCAATTTTCTAAAAATAACTAATAAATCAGGAGCTATTAACCAATCAGAACTCTTAATTGCAAAATCCATCAATTTTGCAAAACAATTTTAGAAAGATTCATCCGATTCGAAATTCAATTTGAAATCAATTTGGAAGGGGGCTGGATGAAAATTGTGAGGGGGTTTTATAAAAATATATGAGGGGGTTATATAAAAATTGTATATTAATGTAATTAATTATAAGCTTTTTATAAATTATGTTTAGTAACTTTTCATATATTTTGTTTAAAGAAAAAATAATTATACATTTACAATCGTCTCATTTTTATCTACGTTTTGATATAAATTTTATTGTAATATGACATTTTTTGAAAATTAGTATATTCTTAATTTTTTTGTTATCCATTAATAGTAGTGAGTAGGTAACTTTTTAGCTGAGTGAGTTTTTATGGGATTATGGTGATGAAATGAGTGGTCAGCTTGAATATCCTATTTAAAGTGTTTAGTTATTGATTTTAAAGCATTTTCAATCTTATTAGAAAGATGATGGAACCTTTTATAAAATATTGTTTAAAATAAAATGTATCATTAAAAGAGGATATATTATATATTTAGAAATCTAAAATCAAAGATATAAAGATAGTTATTCTTGATGGTCCTGAAACTATATTATTAGTATAGGTAGTTAGCAAAGGTAACATTAAAATAGAAGTGTTAAATTTTTATATACAAAACAGGAAACCATTCTTAATTTTTTAATATTTAACATGTGAGACATTTATTATTATTTTTTTACTTGCAAAGTATACGAAAATTTTGGCTTTAGAAGTGAAAATGTATTGGAGCCCGTTAAAAAATTAAGACATGTGATCATTAGTAGTAGATTTAAGCATGAAGATGAGTCTCTTTATCAACTAATTTGATTAATTAAATTATCCAACGATTCTCTATTGGATTATGTTGTATTTCAGGTTTAGTCATGTAGTGCTCGAGTGTACAAATCTGTATGTATATTTTCTTTCTCTTAAACCTGTGAGCTTAAATCGTCATTTAGTTAGTAGTTTGGTAAGCCTTTCACGTGTTAGAAGTAAAAAAAGATTAAAAGTTTTGATTTGTGACAACAGTGGTAATGTTACAGACAAAACAAAAAATGTAGTCTACAAATAAGTGCTTCAAAAATTAGTTATTTTTTTGTTACAAATTATGACATGTAAGTTTCCGTTGATATTTCATTTATTGCATTATTATTGTTTGAAAATGTTAATATTTCAAATACACTTCCAAAATACCCGTGCGTGCACGGGTCAATAAACTAGTAATAATAATAAATAACTTAATCAATTAAAATTAGCAAAACATCCACCGACATATGATATATAATACCTAGTTAATTAAATCAAATGTAAGGCACGTCTATCTAATCCCGATTACCTTGGTAGTTCTCCCGGTGACTCGCAACAAACTCTATGATATATATCTCATAACCATCCTTGCTCATCGTCATCTTCCAAAAGAAAAAATTTTTGCACCACCTGGAAAACCTTTAATCAAGAAAGAGAGAGTACGTGAGATAAAGGGAACGGCAAATCACAACATCACAGATACCATCAAAGAAAGCGTGATTGCGGGTAGCAGCAATTAAGGTTCGTTTGGTTCTCCTTGTAATGCTAAGTCTTGATTTACAGTCTCGAACTCTTTTGCTCGTGTTTCGTTGATCGACCCTTGATTTCGTTTGAGTCTGCATGGGAACCGTGACTTGAATTCTTGCGGAAAGTCCCCGTAGTTACTATATCGTTTGCCTTGTTATTGCCATCTTCTTTTATAATATTGAATTAATCGATGCCTCATACATATATTTAGTTTAAATTAATAAACATGTAGACTAGTTAAAACCAATTAGTGTTAGTGTCTTAGTGAGTATATATATACAGTAAATTCAATCTGTTGGTTAGCAAAAACAATATGAATAAGTGATCGAGGATTCGAGGGCACCTTGATGAGGTTTAACTCATGTATGTACGAAGGTTAAATGTAAGAGCTTTAATTAGCAATATTATGATTACCAAGAACGGATTAGCAATGATATATGAAGTCTTTGAAATTGCTGGTGGGTGTAAGTGTTAAAAAATATTTAAACAAGCAGGTAGTTGAAGTTGCCAATGTACGTAATATGTGACTACGAGCATAATAAATATGATATAAAGGTAATGGAATATTGTTGATCTTAATATTTGATCTCATTAGTTAAATTAAACAAGGATAGCGGCAGCACTATTAATAACTTGGTTGAAAGGGTAGTATTTTATGACATGAATATGCATGCAATATCTAAAATAATAAGTATCATAATATATAACAAGTATAAATAGATAAACCATATGGATTCATATCATTATATAACAAACAAAACCAGCTTTTCCTCACTTTTCTACTATCTATTTGATTCAGTTATGCACCATCAAGGTATCATTATCAACACCCACCCGCCGGCGGTGGAGTCATCGTGGACCAGTTTCGATTATGAGCAGTTTACAGACGCGTTGCTCAACGTTCCGGAAGATATAGCCGAAAGCTGTGCCCAACCGCCGGCGGTGGAGTCATCGTGGACCAGTTGCGATCATAAGCTGTTTCTAGCCGCGTTGGTCAGCGTTCCGGAAGATATAGCCGGACGGTGGCAGTTGATAGCCGCTAGAGTTCCTGGTAAGACGGAGAAGGATGTGAGAGCTCTTTATGCAGAGTTGGAGCACCAAGTGAATCAAATCGAGTCTGGTCGGGTTCCGTTACCATGTTATCAAGATGATTATAAAAAAGAATCCCGGTCAGTGCGGAAGAAAGGGACTCCATGGACTATAGAAGAACACAGGTAAATCCCACTTTGATTCCATTGATTTTGAGTTCTTTTTTCATTCTTTTCTGGTTTTATCATCATTAATTCATATGGGTATTAAACGATTCTTGAATAATCAGTTTCGGTCAAATTATATGGATATAAAAAAAATAGTCCAAAATTGAATTTGTTAGTCAGCGCGTCTGTTTTTTTCTTTTCTTAAAGAAAGATAGATAGCAATCAATAAGGTATGTTCTCATCAACTTTAAACATATTGTGAACCATGTATGTAACATTATTAGTTAAACTCTTGGAAAAGTGGTTTTTATTCAATTCAATCACTCGATCACTATTAAATTCTTTGACCATAAAGTCAAACGATTGATTCTTGATTTATTATCTTACATTCATGTGTAATTAATGGGCTTTCGGTTTTCATATGTTTACAGGAAATTCCTGAAGGGGCTAGAGGTTTACGGAAAAGGCGATTGGCGTAACATTTCAAGAAATATGGTGATCACAAAGACTGCAACTCAAGTTGCCAGCCATGCCCAGAAGTATTTTATCAGGCTGGCCTCAGCTTCACAAAAAAAGGAGAAGAAGAAGAGGTTAAGCATTCATGACATCACCACCACCGGTATCACCACGGTTGTGCAGCTGCCGCCCCGCCCCCCACCACCACCGCAACCGTAACCTATTAGTTTCTGTGGCGGCCAAGGAGGAGAAGTATGGGAATGGCGCCACCACCACCACCGCAACCACAACCTTTTAGTTTCTATGGCGGCCAAGAAGGAGGAAGTATGGGATGGCGCCGCCACAAATGATGTATTTTCAGTGAATATCGACCAAACCTTCGGCACCCTTGTCAAGTCTTACTCTCTAGATGAAGAATTTAGTACAAAAACTCTTAACCTTTTGGAGTGATTAATTTTTAGAATAACTATAAATTTTTAGTTCTATTCTTTCTTAATTTTCTATAGTATGACTTGGAGATGTTGGATAATTTGTGAATATGAGAAGCATCAATAGGATTTGGATTGATATTTTGAGTTTTAATTCACTTTGAAGCACTGTTTTTGCATGGTTTTCTACTAGTCCTTGTTATTTTATAAGGTTTTCTTGAACATATATGCATCATGCATGCTGTTTTCTGTCGTTATCTGCTTCTGCTCGGGTTATTCTGCTTTTGCTGTTTTCTCGTTGTCAAACTGCGTCTTACTAAGCTGATGTCTGCTGCTATCATTTGTTGCTGCACATATGTGTCTTTGCTGGATGATGCTGTTTTCTCGTCGTCTTTTATTGTGATCTGCTGCAGATTCTGATTATCCGTAGCTGTGGTATCGATGGTACACTATAGCTGCTGTAAAACTGCTGCGAAATAGAAGTAAAACAGCTGATTCGAGGTCGGATGAAATCTGTTTTCGCTGATGTTGCCGGGACCGTTTAGCTGCTGTCTATTGCTAAGTGTGCGAGTAAGGCAGCTATACTCTTCAAGAGGACTGATAATATGCTGAAGTATCAAAGTTAATTCGATGCTGCCAAGTGGGACTTTGCGGGCTTGCTTTATACACTATATTGTAGTACTTGGTGTGGTAATGCATGTGTAATTGGTCAACATGTGTGACATGATCTATAACCTTTTATGATGAATGAATGTCTCTAAGACTATCAGCATCCGTCACACACCCTCACACAGTTTCACATGATTTTTGCCTGCCACATCAGCGCCACATCATTCTTCCACCATTTCACACAAACCTCTCACACAATCCTGCATCCATCACATGCTTTCACACAGTTTTCATTTTTCTATTTTCTATTTTTTTATATTTATTTTAAACAACATAACCGCTCACGAGCTAGTTTGAAAAAAAAAAAAAAAATTCGGCTCACACTCCGCGACCACACTCACGCAACCGCTCACGAGCCTCACCCTCACACGCATAGGCGATGGTGTTCGCGCGCGTGAGGGCCGCTCACACCCTCTCACAGGGTACCGATGCGCATGGTCTAAGATGATCAGAAGTCTCAAAATTAGACTGCAGATTTTTCCATCGTAAGGCTTATACATGTATTAGGAAACTAGTTAAATGCTCGTGTAACACACGGGATGATTTAAAAAAGTAATAAATATTAATCATTAATAATTGATATTAAATAATAATAAAACCCGAAAAAAATAAGAGTTCAAAAAATGACGTTCGGCGGCGTCAATTCCTAGACCAACGATGAAAGCACGCGAAGAAACCAGAAGTGATTGAAGAAATATGGTATAATTATACCAAAAAACGTGCTTAAATTTCTTGTACAAGTGTTATCAATCATTATATTTATGATTATAAGCAATAAGGTCAAATGTTTATTGTTATAATAAAAAAGAATTTAAAATTTTTATAAAATATTTTGAAAAAATAGAACTAAAAACATAATTAAATATGATAATTTGAAATGTTATAAGAGATAAATATATTATTTATAAATTATATGGAGAAATACAATATTTTAAAGTTTAAGAATGAATATTTTAAATTATTTAATATTTTCATAAGGTATTTAATACTTAGTTTAAGAATGAAATTATATGATAATATTAGTCGCGTCTCCTTTTGCTGTTCTTTAATAGCTTCGTAAAAAATTCTTCTATTATAATTAAATTTTAGCTTTTAGTTTTTTATACTCATCATTGATTTGATTAAGGCTATCTTTTAATTCAACATAGTTTGACTCTAAAAAGTCAAAATCAAAATTTTAGAATTGAAAAAATTAACCGTCAAGATTAAATGTTATATCAAATAAAAGGTCCATATTATCTAATAATTTTTTTCAAATTAGTCTTTTATATATATTAGAAGATTAGATATGTAATCCATATGTACGAATACGGGTAATGATAATATTTGATATAAGGTATGTTTGGTGTAACCAGCTGAAAGCTGGGGCTGAAGCTTTTAGGAGCTGTAGTTATAGCTTTTAGTAAGAGCTGAAAGCTGAAACTTTACTTGTATCAAAGTGTTTGACAATGTAGATGTAGCTTAAAAATGTAAAATTAAACAAAAAGACAGAAAAATAAACATTTATATAAGAAACATAATTAATGAAGGGTTACTTATGTAATTTAAGTTTTAAAAGCTCCCAGCAGCTCTTAAAAGCTACTCGAATTAGTTTTTCATTTTGAAGCTTTTATTAGCTTATTTAAAAAAAACTGAATCTCCCGTAACCAAAATAACTAGTGAAACTTATTTTCTAAATTTAAAAGCTTCAGCTCTTAAAAGCTTCGAAAATCTTCTCCCAAACATATCCTAGTAACCAACTTAAATAACAAATAGTATTTATGTTAGAGAGGAAATCCTTATAATACACGGAAGAGGAGAAATAGTTGATGGAAAAATGGAAAATAGTAACCATTACGATATCCAACCTTCTCGAACAAATCTCCATATGTACTCATTGGTTTGAACTCCAAAAGTCAAAATTGATTCACTCAGTTTTGAATAAAAAGATGATTAACATTTTATGATTAAAATTAGATTAAATATTTGTGTGATACACGAGTTGATTTTATTGGTTATAATTAAAAAGAATTTAAACTGATTATAGAATATTTTAAAACGATAAAACTAAGAATTTGATTAAATATGATATTTTGAATCTTATAATAGTACATATGATATTTATAAATTAAAGTAGACAAATACGATATTATAGTATTTAAGAACATATATGAATTTATGTCTAGTAACAATATATAGATCTTATAGTTACTACAAGGCTGATAAATAATTTTCAAATTGTAATTATCTATCTAATAGATAAATCGTACATAATTGTAGCATGAATGAATGGCTAAGTTTAAATATTAGTTTGACCTTAAAGAAGTTAAAATTGATTTCCTAGAATTAAAGGAATAAATGATTAAAATTAAATCTTTTATTAAATAAAGGGTTTAAATCGTTTAATAATTTTCCTCTAGTTAGTTTTTAGATATATTGGAAGATTGATGATTGTTCAAATGAAGAATTATGATCATTCAATAAATTTAATCTCAATTAGTCTTTATTTATATAAAAAGATATATATGTATATATAAACAGTTGTGGATATACATAATTAATTATTAATTATAATAAGAATATAGTTTAACTTATTATACGATAAGAATATGATTAGTAACAAGTATTTAATTACCAGCACTATTGTGAGGGGAAGAAATCAAAACAAATCAAATTATTATATATATTATAAATAATTTTAATTAAGAAGTAATTCTAGATAAACATATTTTCTCTTTTCAATATTAATTTAGAATAAGTTTCAATTAAAATTTCATAACATATTTTTCTTAATAAATACATCTAAAAAATAAAAGAGTACTAATTTCATTATAACTAATAATAAAATGTAGATATCAAAATACAAAGATTTGGAAAAGAAATCAAAACTAATAAAATGTGAAGCCCACACTCATGGCCCACTATCTTAAAATCTCATGATAAGTTAGAAAATCTTTAGTCCGTTATATCATGAGATATATGTAATTTTACTAAAATAACCTTCAAAGTATTATGATATTTTGACATCATTGTTTGCAAATTGATATATTTAGTAATTTTAGTAGGACTAGAAATAAATATAGTAACTTTAACATATTGATAAGTAAATATATTTTAAGTGAAATGTTTAATATAGTTCATATTAAAGTCATAGTTCTAAGAGACTAATTTTAACTTTTGAATCAATAACTTCAATTGTCCATATTGCATTTTTTAAGTTTTGGGTGGAGGGGTATTTTCGTAATTCACATGTAATGCTTTTACAAATCAAATGTGATTGTATACTTAATTACCTGTGATTACATATTTAAATTTTAGAACTATGTTTTTTATATGAACTTTATTAAACACAAACTCTATACTTTAAATGTGTAGAAGATGAAATTTTAAATTAGAACAAGGAAAATTCTAATTGGACAATATTTTAATTTTATAGTAAATCAGAATTGATGTAGAAATATATCCGTTGAATTTGTTTTACTTTGAATTTAAAATTTTAAAATTAATGTCTCAATTTTAACTAAATCAATGAGAAGATTTAATTTAATTTTAAATAAAAGATTAGGATCTTATAATAAAGATTAAATATAATTAAATTATCGATGTGGCGCCAAGCATAGAATGCTTTAAAGAGAGTACACCTTTTGCTCTAAAGAAAACTTATGTGGATACCAAGTTTGACCATATGATTTTTAGATCTTGGTCCGTTCGTTTCTACTTGACCATAGTTAGTCAAATAAAAGTTTACAAATAAGCTAATTTTTTGTATAACATACAAAATTAATATGTAACTTCTTTAAGTGACATATAAAAGTAGATTTAGTTAAGTTTTTGTGTTAATTATTCTAAAATCTAAATTTATAATATCATCATAATTACTAATATAACTCTTTGGAAATTGTATTATTTTATTAATATCATGTTTAAACATCGAGTCACATATTAATTTAGCGTATGCCGATTATCATTCGATGTACTTTACTAGACATATAGAATACTACTAGATTTACATCTCATGTATAAACACAATTGGCTGTTAAAGTAATTTTAAATTATGGTGTTGAAAAGTACTAACATATCTAATCTAATAACATTATTAAAAGAAAACGGTTGTGACATCATAATTCCTTAATTAAAGGTGATGAGTGTGTTGAATATAGTCAATATAAAAAACATAGTCCATGAATTTTAATATTCAATCACATGTGATTTAGTATATAATCATATGTGATTGTAAAAGCATCACATGTTAATTACGAAAATACCACTCCGCTCAAAATTTATAATTTCATTCTAGACCATTGATGGGGCTGATTTAAAGGCTAAGATTAGTCCCTTAGGACTATGAATTAAGTATGAATTATATCGAACATTTCTTTAATGGTGATTCCACCAATCAAAACTTTTGATTTTTTTAAACTTTTTTTTATTTTTTAATCTTCATCTTTAATATATATTAAAAAATCTAACAAAATTGGGAAAAAAATGGGGAAAAGTCTAACTATGTTTATTACTATCCACACCCACAATACAAAAGACAAATTTACATAAGTAAATGTTTTTTAATATGTAACTATCACAACACAATAACAGTGACAATATAATCGATACCGTTATAATTCTTTTATTATGGAAAATTTACATTAACTATTTATGTGCTACATAGTGAATTGGTTATAATCTCTTTTCAATTATAATAAACTTTCCTTTTCTATTATCATAATTATCTTAAATAATCATTAATATAGTACTTAAATATGCAAACTAAGTAATCAAGGATTTTATATTCCTATATATACTTTCTAATTATTTTTACTATACGTGTTAGTATTCTTTAAAACTATATAAATTTAAAATTGACTTATATCATTTCTCGTGTTGACACACGAGTCGCTTAGCTAGTTAATTATTATTTACGGATCAATCTTATCTTATAATAAAATAATTATATATATGTTTTAATTTATAATTAATCTTCTAATATATATAAAAGACTAATTTGAAAAAAGTTATTCATAATATGGACCCTTTATTTATTAAAAGATTTAATCTTAGCCGTTAATTTCTTTAATTTTAAAATTTTGATTTTGACTTTTTAGAGTTAAACTAATGTAATTCAGTTAAAGATTACCATTAACTAAATCAATAATAAAATAATACAAACTTAGTGTGATAGACTATTAATTTAAAAAGTTTGCATTGGGTTTTTATTTAAAAAAGTTTACGTGGATAATTCTTTTAATATCTTCATAAGAAATGTTATGTATTTTATCAAATAAAAATAAAAATAAATACTATAATCAAAATATAAAAATAGAAACCAACTAAACATTCAAACACTTATCCATATATCTAGATTAGGATGTGTCACAAATTTGTACGGATTATTATAACATATTTAACTAAATTAATATATTTATTCAAATTTTTAGTTCTATCATTTAAAAAAAAATTATAATTATTTTAATTCTTTTTTATTAAAAATGTAAACATTTGACCTTATTGCTTAAAATTGTAAATATAATGATCGATAATATTTACAAAAATTTAATCCACGTCTTTTGGTATTTCTTCAATCACGTTTGCTCTCTCCTTTCGCGGGGCTTCAATCGCTGATATTGGAATTATAATTATAATTATAATATCGTTTATTAGTGTTTAATATTTATTACTTTTCTAAATGGTTTAGTTCATAAAAGTGTATCCAACTTTACACATTTTGCTATTGTATGTACTGAACTTTCAAACTTACCATTTGATGTATTAAACTTGTCAATCATTACCATTTTATGCATTTAACCTGGTATAACAGGTAACTTGCTGATGTGGCACAAGTTTTGCTTATGTGGATGATGACATAGCATATAACTTGAATTTTCCATGATTTTAAATAAATTACTATATAAATATATAATTATAATTATATATAAAAATATTAATAATAATAAAAATAAACTTCAAGATTTCATCTGGGTTCGAGAGTCTCCAGATCGAGAGGCTTCTTCGAAAATTTCATCTGTCAAACCAAAGTCATCGACTTCCTAAACCACAGCCAGATCGAATATTTCATCTACCAAACCACAATCATCGAGAGGCTCCCGATCGAAGATTTCATCTCCAGCGATCGATATGGGTTTACCACAGCCACCATCAACGATTGTGAGTTTCGATCTGAACAGGTATGTTTTGATTTAGGGTTCTTGGTTCAGATCTATATGTGTTCGATTTAGGGTTTGTGTTCGGTTTACGGTTCTAGTTTGATTTATAGGTTTGATTTAGGGTTTGAGGGTTCTTGTTGTTGATTTACGGTTCTTGTTCTTGGTTGTGGTTCGATTTTTGGGTTCTTGTTCTTGATTAGGGTTCTATGTTCATCTGGGTTTCAACCCTAGAACATATTAATGTTCTTCATCTTTTCTTTAAGAAATAAGAATTACTGAAGATGAAGGTGTAAATGATTTACGGTTCTAGTTCAGATCTGTTGATTGTTTTTTTGTTTGAGTTCATCTATTGATTCTGGGTTTCGAAGATGAAGGTGAATGTGTTGATTCTGGGTTTCGATTTGGTTGATTTCTTTGAGTTACAAATCAGGTCCAGCTTGAAGGTCATAATCATCCACGTTGATGGCTTCATCGGGCATAGATATTTAGGGTTTCATCGAGAGAAGCCAGAAAGCCACAAAGTGAGCAAAAAACAAAAATATTTATTGTTCTTTTAATTCGTTGAAATCTGATTAAGTTTTGATTTCGATTTGTAATGTTTTTGTTGATGGTTCATCTTTCTTGTTCATCTTCCTGGGTTTTCTTGTTGATTAAAGGATGAAGATGATGAATGTTCTTCATGATATACACAGTTGGCAACAATAATGATGAGGTGGAAATATTGGTATATTAAAAATGAATAAAAAAATAAAAAATTACCGGTTACCTGTTGTATAGGTAACCGGATACATCATTTTGCAACTTTTTGAAAGTTCAATGCATCAAATGGTAAGTTTGAAAGTTCAGTACATACAATAGCAAAAGACGTAAAGTTGGATACACTTTTATGAACTAAACCCTTTTCTAAACCATCCCGTGTGTTACACGGACATTTAACTAGTTAACTATTATATAAGTAATGTATAATTAAATTACATTGTTATAGATAATAATATATAAAGGTTCTTATCCGTATATATTAAATAGATATGAATTACATAATAGTTTTTTTTAAGGCTTATCCATTATATATCTATAAATAGAGGATCACTTATGTATATACTTATTTATTTATGTTTTTTCTCTTATTCTCTATATAATTTACAACATATTGTCAATACAAAAACTCTAGAAAAAATGACAACAACAAGAAATTAGGAAAATTAGTATGACATTGATCATTATCAATTCTAAAATAATTGAATAAGTTTAAAATATAAATAAACTCGAGTAAATTATTTTTTTAATTGAGCTACCTTGATTTCTAAACCGTGTGTGATATAAACATTTCATTAGTGTTTGGACATATTATTTTTATATTTTTAATTTATTATTCTTTTAGATTCTTATTTTATTACACGTCTTTGTAATTATTTAATATTTTTTATTAATATTTAATATTTATAAATGGCATAAATCTAGTCTATATATTAAAAGAATAGAGTTTTTAGTTAAAATTTTCTTTTATAAATAGAATTAAACCAATTATATGATTTGATTTTAAAAACATGACGTCACATGCACTCCTTTTGCTAAATAAATCTTAATCCTCAAACACACGCACACACATAAATATTTAAAGAAAATGTTTTTATTAAAAAATCCAATCGCGTAAATTTCTATACATATATTTATCCTTAGTCATTTAAGATAGGACAAAATACGCGAGAATACAACAAACTATACCAATATTGTCATTTTATGCAACCAATTTTATTTTCAACCTAAAAATACACACAACTTACAAATTTGGTTCATTGTATACAATGGGTAACCAGTTACCAGGTTACCGGTCATTGATTGTATACAATGAACAAAATTTGAAAGTTGTTTGTAACTTTAGGTACCAACTTTCTTTTATTTTTGGAGAAGTAACCGGTAAGTTACCTATAACAATAGGTAACTTGTATATAATAAACTAAATTTGTAAGTTGCTTGAAGTTTTTAGGTAGAAAATAAAGTTGGTTGCATACTATGACAACATTAGTATAGTTTATTATATTTTCGCGCAATTTGCACTTTAAAAAAAAATCAAACTTTCTTTGTAATGATTTAAATTTATTTCAAATTACAAGAACCATATCTTGAAAGTTAGAGGAAGATAAACACACTTGCGTAAAGTAAACCAACAACTTTTGTTGTCTCGTATTAAAATAAACTATTTTATAAATTATTAGATACTCCTAACAAATTTATTAAAAAGACGATTTTATATCGTTATATATTTTTTATAATTATGTTACTATATCTGTTAATGATCTTACATATATAACCACAAAATGTTTAAAATTTACATAAACCATTCTTGCGTTTGTACAGGGGGTTAAAGCTTATATATTAAAATAATAAGTTTATTAGATTATCAAACTATCTTAAAAATTACTTTTACCAATTAGAATCCTCTATTTCAAAATGGCTTCAAATTATTCTTAGAATTTTTCCACAAATTATCCTTATTTATTTCTCAAAATGGCTAACAATTATGAGCGCAAATCTATGAGTATATCAGTATTCTTTCTTCATCTTTCAATTTTCATGAATGTTTTTTAACTAATTAACGA
The DNA here is from genome assembly GCA_947179395.2 of Pulicaria dysenterica. NCBI lineage: Eukaryota > Viridiplantae > Streptophyta > Magnoliopsida > Asterales > Asteraceae > Pulicaria > Pulicaria dysenterica. The sequence goes on along the minus strand of OX359289.1, from coordinate 93,479,417 downwards.
AATATGGATTTATTAAATTTTGAAAGTTCACACCATAAATGTTTAAATTTTATATGAACAATCCCCGTGTTTATACACAAGGTACTAAACTAGTATTTAGCTAAACGAATATAACTTAATATTTTTCACATATATAATTATCACTACCCGTTTACACAGATATCTAAACTAGTGCCTTAATATTGGAACACTTTTAAAAAATGATTTATTATTGTTAAGTAAATTCAAAGTTTGAAAGACCATGATAGAACAATTTTAACACTTAGTTATTATTCTTAAAAACATTTTCCCCTTGTTTTTTTTTTTTTTTTTTTTTGCATAATTTATCTAAGTTACATATGTGCAGAACATAATGTTGCCATTTAATGAGAAAATATTATCCTATTGAACAACTTTTTCAAACTTTTACTTAAGGAGGTCAAACAACAACCACCTTGCTCTATCAGAACTACTAATGAATAAGATAAGATTTATATATTTATATCTTTATCCGAAATAGAGTTATAGCTCGCTTAAAGACCTTGAAGTATTGAGAAATTGTGGCTGACCTATATTGGTGAATTGTTATACTTTACTTTGGTATTTTAATTGGAATGTTTTTGTATAAAACCAGTCATCTATACTTTGTAAAAATATGTTAATTGCCCAAGTTTTATCACCCAGATTTATCATCAAATCAGAAGACATGATGATCATGTATAGCCAATTGAGTCCTGGTAGGTTGATTTACATTGTCCAAACGAGAATAGTGTCATCTTGGACTTATTGGGTTCAATATCTATATGAAATTCTTAAAAGAGAATCACCATATTCAATTCCAACCGAGTTTAGAACTGTAAGTTTGTGGGGTTCAAACTCAAAACCAATTGGTTATGAGAGGAGTAGCCCATGACACTTATAAAGCAGATCACAAAGTCACTTTCTGTCCGATGTGGGACATCACTCAACACGCCCCCTCACGTGTGGTTTTTTTTTTTTGCGCCTAACACGTAGATACTTATGGGTTACGAGGAGTCCATGTGAACCTTGGTTTGATACCATGTAAGTTTGTGGGGTTCCAACTCAAAACCAATTTGTTATGAGAGGAGTAGCTCATGACACTTATAAAGCAGATCACAAAGTCACTTTGTGTCCGATGTCGGACATTACTCAACAAGAACAATCTGAATGACGATGCGAACACTCAGCACTGTAAGTTGTTGTTGGACGGTGGTAAAATGATGGTCAAATACCACATGTTTATTGTGGCACAAAATTTCAATTTTGCCACTTACTTAGTCAATTGTTGGCTCAAGTATTTTCACATACTATTTCACCCACCAAAATCATCTCTTATAAAAGACATTATCCTTTACTCATTTCAAATCATCCAAAAACACAAAAAGATAGAGTTGTTTGTAAGTGTTTGTAAGGAGAAAGTTTGAGAGTGGCTTGTAGTAGAGATAAGTATATAATTATTCTATAAAATTCTATACTTGTGAGTTGTGAGGAGAGTGTAAAATCTAATTAGAGTTATAGCCTAGATTTGAGTGATACACTGTAACCTCGGTTTCTCCATATTTGCTAATAATATTTCTTCTCCGCTTCCGCCGTGGACGTAGGCCTCACGCCGAACCACGTTAAATCCTTGTGTCTTTATTTATCATAAAACTGTTCTATTACTTTTATGTCTTAAAAGTACTTTGATCACAACAAATTGGTATCAGAGCAATTGTTGTGATCAAAATCCGAGATGGCGACAATCAAATCTGATGTTGAGAAATTTAATGGTCAGAACAATTTTGGTCTATGGTGACCGAAGATGTGGGCTTTGTAAAGCCAACAAGGATATTTGTCGGCTTTAAAAGGCAGAGATAAACTGCCTGAAAATTTATCTGAGGAAGAGAAGGATGAGCTAATGGATAAGGCACATGGCGCGATTATTTTAAATCTCGCTGATTCTGTACTTCGAGAAGTAGCAACGGAAACTACGCCTGCCGGATTATGGCTACAACTCGAAAGTCTCTACATGACGAAAAGTCTCACGAACCGTTTGTACTTAAAACAACGGTTGTATACTCTCAGGATGAAAGACGGTACACTCAACGATCACATCATTGAGTTCAATAAAATAATTTTAGACTTGAATAATATTGATGTGAAAATTGATGACGAAGACCGGGCGCTGATTTTGTTATGTTCTCTACCGAAATCATACGAGCATTCGGTGACAACTCTACTTTATGGTAGAGAAACTATTTCTATGGAGGACGTTAAATCTACCTTAAATTCTAGCGAATTAAGGAAGAAAGTCTCTACATATTATAGTGAAGAAAGTGCGAATGGTTTGGTAGCAAGAGGGAGACGTAACGAAAAAGGGTAAGCAGCAGAGGTCGTTCTAGATCAAAAACTAGATCTAGAAAAATCAAGTGCTACAATTGTCATAAGGAAGGGCATGTACGGAGAGATTGTCCAGATTTAAGAGGAAGAATGGATGCATGGAATACAGCAGGAGCTGATACAGTTGCCGCTGTTGCAGAAAATAATTCTGATGGTGCGAATGTTCTTAGTGTCGCCGAAGTCTACTCCGGTGACGAATGGATTCTTGATTCGGGATGTTCCTATCATATGTGTCCTAATAGGGATTGGTTTACCACATATATGGTGGTAAAGTCCTTATGGGAAATGATGCGCCGTGTAGGGTTGTTGGGATAGGCACAATCCAAATCAAGATGTATGATGGCATGGTAAGGACATTGACGAATGTCAGACATGTTCCAGAATTGAAGCAAAACCTTATTTCCTTAGGTATGCTGGACTCCATCGGTTGCGAGTACCAATCTCGAGGTAGAGAATTAAAAGTCTTAAAGGGAGCACTTGTTGTAATGAAAGGTAAATGGTGTAATGGCCTTTATTTCTTAAAGGGTAACACAATTACTGGAGCTACTAGAGTTTCTTCATCTGCAAATGTAGACATTACCAAGTTATGACATATGCGCCTTGGGCATATGAGTGAAAGAGGTATGATGGAGCTGAGTAAGCGAGGCTTACTGGGTGGTCAGACTATAGGAAAGTTAGAGTTCTGCGAGCACTGCGTATTTGGCAAACAACGCAGAGTAAAGTTTGGCACAACAGTTCATCGAACCAAAGGTACATTGGATAATATCCATTCAGATCTTTGGGGTCCATCTCATGTACCATCTAAAGGTGGTGGTAGATACATGTTACTTTTCATCGATGACTACTCGAGAAGAGTATGGGTGTATATCTTGAAGCAAAAAGATGAAGTCTTTGTCAAGTTCAAACAATGGAAGACGCTGATAGAGAAGCAGACTGGAAAGCCTATCAAGCGCTTGAGAACTGACAATGGGCTGGAATTCTGCAAAGGCGAATTCAATGAGTTCTGCAAGAATGAGGGCATTGTAAGACACCATACAGTGTGATTCACACCACAACAGAACAGGGTTGCAGAACGGATGAATAGAACTCTCTTAGAGAGAGCTCGGTGTATGCTCTCAAATGCTGGATTACCAAATATTTTTTGTGCTGAAGCTGTCAATACAGCTTGTTATTTGGTAAATCGGTCTCCATCAACAACTATCGACTGTCAAACTCCAATTGAAAAATAGTTAGGTTCCCCTGCAGATTATTCTGATATGAAGATATTCGGTTGTCCTGCATACGCTCATGTGAAAGATGGTAAACTTAAGCCAAGGGCAAAGAAATGCATATTTCTAAGCTACGCACATGGGGTGAAGGATTATAGATTATGATGCCCTGAAGGTAAATCATCCCGATTTCTTATCAGCAGGGATGTGACGTTTGATGAGTCTGCTATTTTAAATAAGAAAGATGAAGAACAAGTCGATGCTGGAAAAGACCAAGAAGTTATAGAGCAGGTGGAGCTATAAACATGAGTTCCACAAGGAGTAGTACTAGGTACTCCTGATGAGCCCGTTGTAGAAGACGTACATGATTCTGGTGATGAAAAAGAAACACCAGAAGAAAAAATTCAGTCTGAAGAACAAGAAGATCTCTAGAACTATAAAGTAGCACGAGACAGGCAAAGGTGAACTATACGACCTCACAAATATTTGGACATGCAGACCTAGGGAGTCGACTTTAACGAAGTTTTCTCACCGATCGTAATGCATAGCTCTATTCGTGTGTTACGTGCCATGGTTGCCTTATTTGATATGAAGCTACAACAACTGGATGTCAAGACAACATTCTTGCATGCTGAGTTGGAAGAGCAAATCTACATGTGCCAACCAGAAGGGTTTGTAGTCCAAGAGAAGGAAGACCATGCATGTTTATTAAAGAAGTCGTTATACAGCTTGAAACAATCACCTTGGCAGTGGTATAAGCGGTTTGACGTATTCATGACTAGTAATGATTACTTAAGAAGTAATTATGATAGTTGTGTATACCACAAGAAGCTTCCAGATGGGTCGTTCATGTACTTGCTGTTATATGTGGATGATATGTTGATTGCTTCGAAAAACATGTCCGAGATCAACCGCTTAAAATCTCAACTCAAAGCTGAGTTTGAGATGAAAGATTTGGGTGCAGCTAAGAATATACTGGGGATGGAGATTGTTAGAGATAGACATCACGGTAGACTGTATTTGTCATAGAAGAAATACATAAAGAAAGTACTTGAACGTTTTGGTATGATCAACTCCAAACAAATACGTACTCCACTTGCTTCACATTTCAAACTTTCATCAGCATTGTCCCTGGAAACTGAGGAGGAGGTGGAGCATATGTCTCATGTTCCATATGCTAGTGCTCTTGGTAGCATCATGTATGATATGGTGTATACTAGACCAGATATTGCACAAGCTGTGAGCATGGTGAGTAGATATATGGATCGTCCGGGAAAAGTTCACTGGCAAGCAGTGCTTTTTCGATACCTCGGAGGGACAACATATATCGGATTAGTATATGATAGACGTGGTAACACTCATGTTACCGGATACGTTGATTCAGATTATCTGGCGATTTGGATCAAAGAAGGTCTCAAACTGGGTATGTATTCACTCTCAGTGGATGTGCTATCAGTTGGAAAGCAACATTGCAATCAACAGTTGCTTTGTCAACAACTGAAGCAGAATGCATGGCAATGGTAGAGGGTGTAAAGGAAGCAATATGGCTGAAAGGCTTGGTTAGTGATCTGGGTTTGCAACAGGATGAGACTGTGGTGCATTGTGACAGCCAGAGTGCCATACATTTGACTAAAAATCAGATGTATCATGAGAGAACCAAGCACATAGATGTACGGTATCACTTTATTCGCGAAGTCATATCTCAGGGGATTATAATTGTAAGAAATATTGCTACAGCAGATAATTCGGCAAATATGTTGACCAAGCAAGTTACTACAAACAAGTTCCAACATTGTTTGGACTATGTTGGCATGCAAAGTCTAAAGTGATGAGCCCTAGGGGGCTGACAGGAAGGGGAGATTGAGAATAAGTAGCAAATTGGAATGTTTGCCAAGGTGGAGAATTGTTGGACGTTGGTAAAATGGTGGTCAAATACCACATGTTTATTGTGGCACAAAATTTTATTTGGCCACTTACTTAGTCAATTGTTGGCTCAAATATTTTCACATACTATTTCACCCACCAAAATCATCTCTTATAAAAGGCATGATTCATTACTCATTTCAAATCATCCAAAAATACAAAATCATAGAGTTGTTTGTAAGTGTTTGTAAGGAGAAAGTTTGAGAGTGGCTTGTAGTAGAGATAAGTATAGAATTATTTTATAAAATTCTATACTTGTGAGTTGTGAGATGAGTGTAAAATCTAGCGAGAGTTATAGCCTACATTTGAGTGATACACTGTAACCTCGGTTTCTCAATATTTGCTAATAATATTTCTTCTCCGCTTCCGCCGTGGACGTAGGCCTCACGCCGAACCACGTTAAATCCTTGTGTCTTTATTTATCATAAAATTATTTTATTGCTTTTCTGTCTTAAAAGTACTCTGATCACAACAGTTGTTAAGTCAACAAATTTTAAAATTATTTGCCAGCACAAACGTGCTTCGTGGTGTTCAATTCATTTACCAAGAGAAAACTACATTTCTAAGTAGACTTCCTAATGTTGAAGGATGTTGGTAAGAAGCTAACGTTGATTTCAGAAGTTATACATAGTAACCTGTAAAAGTAAATCCTCGTCCAACAATCTCTCCAGCGCAATACCAGGCGAAACACTCAAGCCCAAAAAGAGCAGCAATCCACATATCTTCGGTTTTAAGCTCATTTCTTGTTTTTACTAGTTGCTTCACATGATTATACTCCTTCCAAAACGCATCATATCGGCTGGGAATGCGGATCAAGAAATTAGATGTTATCTGAAATTCAGAATGATTTTAAAGAGAAAAAAATCAAGTAGAAATGAACAATTGAAACTAGTGATGGCAATTTCAACCCACTTATATAGAAACTGGTTAATCTGGGATGATTTATTTCTAACATGTCTACTGGGTTAACCTAAAAGATTTAGCCAAAAAACAAATGGGTCAAATGACTTGAGTGAGTGAAACAGATTATAGTTTTCTGAAGTGTGTTCAAGTGCAAAATAACCATCTAAATCGGTTTATTATAAAAAAGATTATTATGTAATAACATAGTTCTGAAATTATAACATGGTTTATTATAAAATTTCTATAAGAAAATAGTTTAAAAAAAGAATTGAGCTTTCTTTGTAATGATTTAAATTTATTTCAAATTACAAGAACCATATCTTGAAAGTTAGAGGAAGATAAACACACTTGTGTAAAGTAAACCAACAACTTTTGTTGTCTCGTATTAAAATAAATTATTTTATAAATTATTAGATACTCCTAACAAATTTATTAAAAAGACGATTTTATATCGTTATATATTGTTTATAATTATTTTACTATATCTGTTAATAATCTTACACATATAACCACAAAATGTTTAAAATTTGCATAAACCATTCTTGCGTTTGTACAGGGGGTTATAGCTTATCTATTAAAGAATAAGTTTATTAGATTATCAAACTATTTTAAAAATAACTTTTACCAATTAAAATTCTCTATTTCAAAATGGCTTCAAATTATTCTTAGAATTTTTCCACAAATTATCCTTATTTATTTCTCAAAATGGCTAACAATTATCAGCGCAAATCTATGAGTATATCAGTATTCTTTCTTCATCTTTCGATTTTCATGAATGTTTTTTAATTTATTAACGAAATATGGATTTATTAAATATTGAAAGTTCACACCATAGATGTTTAAATTTTATATAAACAATCCTCGTGTTTATACACGAGATACTAAACTAGTATTTAGCTAAACGAATATAAATTAATATTTTTCACATATATAATTATCACTACCCGTTTACACAGATATCTAAACTAGTGTCTTAATATTGGAACACTTTTAAAAAATGATTTATTGTTGTTAAGTAAATTCAAAGTTTGAGAGACCATGATAGAACAATTTTAACACTTAGTTATTATTCTTAAAAACATTTTCCCCTTGTTTTTTTTTTTGCATAATTTATCTAAGTTACATATGTGCGCAGAACACAATGTTGCCATTTAAGAGGAGCAATAATAGTCTCGGGCATATTATTTTATACTTTAAAAACAAGTCAAGAGGAGCAATGAGAGAGAGAGTGAGAGAGAGGATTTGGAGAGGAGTACGGAACACAAGATCAAAGAAGAAACGGGCAACTTGGAAGATTTTACAAAGGAAACGTGTCTTCATCAGATAAAAAAAACTGCAGATCGGTATTCTTTTACAACTTTCCTGAAGAAACTACAATCAATAAGCTGTGGGAGTTATTCAGATATTATGGAAAGGTGGTGGATGTTTTTGTATCTTCAAGGAAATTAAGAAATGGTCAAAGTTTTGGTTTTGCTAGATTTGCAAACAGTGAAACTTATGAACATCTATTGCTAAGATTAAGAGGAGTGTGGATAGGCTCTTACAAGTTAAGATGCTTCCAAGCTAAAAGTAAGAGATTTGGTACAGTGATTCAAAAAGAACAAGAAGTACATGTTATCAAAGGAAAAGGTGGTTTGGCGGATGGTAGATCTTTTGTTGACGTGGTAAAGGGGGTACAAAACAATCAACACAAAAAAGATACATTTGTTGTCAAAAACAAAACAGTTAATGTTGCAATAAATAAGTCATTTAATGCAGATTGGGGAATTATAAAAGATCTAGAAAAAGAAGACCAGATGGAAGAAAAGCTAGCAAGAAGTATAGTGGCTAAAGTTCTCAAAGCAGAAATGTTAGAGGACTTTTCATCAATTATCAAGATTATATCAGCAAACATAGTTGAATGGAAATTCCTTGGGGTAAAGACATTTTAATTGTTTGTAATACAAAAGAAACAACAACAAATCTGATAAAAAACAAAAATGGGGAGTTGTGGAAATGGAGTAACAGCATAGAAGAGTGGTTAACAGATTTTTCAAATGGAGTTTATAGGTTAGCTTGGATCAAAATCCATGGAGTTCCATTAAACCTTTGGAAGGAGACTAACTTCAAAAAAAATAGCATGTAAGTAGGGGGATCCCATTTTAGTAGAAAATGGCTTATGGAAATCTTCCAATTCTTTAGTTGCTGGGAAGGTTTTAATTAATACCTCATATGAGTATCCACTTAAGGACAATTATATCATCAAATGTCATGGCTTTTCAAGAGAAATCATAGTAAGAGAAGAGAGTTGGGTGGATGCTATAGAGGAAGAAGAGGAATCTTCGGTGGATGTAAGCTCAGAAGCGGTTACAAAGCCTACGAACCGGAAGTTCAGTCGGAGGATGAAGACATTCAGAATCCAGATCTGGAGGAAGTGCAGCCGACGGAGGCATCACCGGCAAGTCGGTCGGAATTGAGATTGGAAAAGGAAACAAGGAAACTTCCATTAGTACAATACAAGGACCAGTCTGAAGCAAAGTACAAAAAAATGAAAGTAAATCAAAGGTGGCCGGCGCAAGATCTGCCAAAATCTCCATTGGGGAAATCGCACATTAATGAAGGCAGTAAAGGGTCTTCGTCAGATGCAAGTGGAAAGGAAAGTCAAGGATTTTTAAAAAATCATTGGGTGGACCAATTAAATGGGCTCATGCAACAGAACACAGGCCCACTTATGAATGAAACAATTGATGTACAAGTAAACGGTGGTGGTTTTGTTTTGAGTGAAAGCCCAATTCAAGATCCAAGGCCAAACCCACTTGAGAATAATATTTTAAATCCAAAGCAGATCGTGGATATTAGGGAGACGGAAGCCACTCTTGAAGATAGTTTTATTTCTCTGGTTCCAGAGTCAATCCCATCAGTAAGAACAAGGAACAATTCAAAAAATAAATCGGTGGTAAGAAAAAGTGTGGCGTCTGGAAAAGGGAAGAAAAATTGGTCGGCTTCAGGAAAACTTAGTCTTCATGTAATGAAAAAGATGGCTAGGGCAAGAGGAAATGGGGGAAAGAATATTAAGGAAACATTGTCTGATTCGTCACTCGATACACGATCGATTTCTAACTCATCAGAATCGGATGGTGATCTCGGGGAAAAGGCGGGTTTTGTGAGCTTGGATCCGGCAGCGACATAAAGTACAGTCAAGGAAGTTTTGCTCGTGTTTTAATTTGTTAATAAAGATTGTTTCTATAAATATAAGGGGTTTAGGTTCAGTAGCAAAGAAAAATTGGATAAAATCAATTTGCTTAAAAGAAAAACCAATCATTTTCGGGATTCAAGAAACAAAGTTAGGTGGGGTGGATGAATCCTTTGTAGAAGATTTATGGGGAAACTCCATATTTAATTTTGCAACAGAAGACTCGCAAGGGGCAAAGGGGGGGGGGGGGTTGTTATTGATTTGGGATTCTAGATATTTGTCAAATGTTACTTCTTATGGGGATGAGGTGTTCTTAGCTATAGAAGGGAATTGGAAAGGGAAAGTTGGGAAATTTGCATTTTTAAACATTTACGGGCCTCATTCAACAGAAAACAAAGTAAAATGTTTTGGATCAAGTCTTACAATGTGTAGGAGAGAATGTAATGTTGTTTGGTGACTTCAACGAAGTAAGAAGTGTTGAGGAAAGATTAAATGTGAATTCGGTGGCTAGAAATATGGTTGACTTTAATGACTTCATCGATAGGAATAATTTGGTGGACATCAATTTAGGGAACATAAAATTTACTAGAATCTCAGAGAAAGAAGTCAAGTTTAGTAAATTGGATCGTTTCCTGGTGTCAGAAAACATGTTAAAGAATTGGTGTAACCTAAGTTGTGTGGCGTTGGATAGAAAAGAATCTGATCACTGCCCCATAATGTGTTTCGAAAACAATCAGGATTCAGGCCCAAAACCGTTTAGATTTTTCAATGATTGGCTTAAAACAAAAACATGTGATGAAATTGTCAAAACTGCGTGGGAAGCACAGAGTAAAGCTAAAAATGGAGATACTCGTTTTTATGACAAACTTAGAAATGTCAAAAAGGCACTAAAAGTTTGGGCAAAGTCTTTCGGTGGGGAACTTGGATACTGAAATTGAAAAGTTAACTCTGGAAGTGAAGCAATGGGAATTGAAAGCAGAGTTGGGTGAGTTGTCGGATCAAGATAAGAAAAAGTGAGATGCAAGTTTCAACTATTTCTAAGAAAAAGAATCAGTTAAAGTGGGGATGTTAATTCAAAAGTCAAGATTAAAGTGGCATTCGGATGGAGACGAAAACACCAAATTTTTTCACAACACTATTAAAAGAAAACACTTTGCAAACAACATCAATGGTATTCTTCAAAATGGAGTGTGGATTGATTCAGTGACACAAATCAAAGGGGAGGCAGCGGGTTATTTAGAAGATTTCTACAAAAAAGGGGCGGCAAGATCATATTCCTTTGTTAGTAGCAAATTTGTAAAATTGTCATCTGAAGAAAGTTGTCATCTTGAAAGAATTTTCACGATGGAAGAAATCAAACAAGCAATCTGGTCTTGTGATGGCAACAAGTCCCCGGGCCCAGATGACTTTAATTTTAATTTTTTAAAACATTTTTGGGATACCATTAAGTTGGATCTAATACAAACGGTCAATTGGTTTTGGAGAGAAAAAAGAATTTCATTAGGGTGCAATGCATCGTTCATAACGCTAATTCCAAAAGTAAAGGATCCTCTTATCTTTTCGGAATACAGACCGATAAACTTGATTGGATCATATTACAAAATAATATCCAAAATTTTGGCACTCAGATTAAAGACAGTCATCTCCAAGCTCATAGGGTCGGAACAATCGGGTTTCTTGCAGAATAGATCAATCATGGATGGCATTCTAGTAGCGGGGGAAGTAATAAACGAGATCAAAAAGAAGAAACAAAAAGGTATGATTCTAAAAATAGATTTTGAAAAGGCTTACGATAATGTAAGTTGGGATTTTTTGTTTGAAATTATGGAGGTTATGGGGTTTGGGTCAAAATGGATTGAATGGATAAATACACACACACACACACACACTTTGATAGTGACCTTTCAACACAGAGTAAAAGACACAACAACCCTAGTCACTTGACACCAACTACGGTTCATATCACATCATCATGTATATCCAAAATGTTATCATGAAGTATACGGTCATGGATCACCCAACTTATCATAGGTTTTTGTTTAATTTACCAAAATACCCTTTTAACTCTTATGATAATTTGCTTCTTTGTTATGCTAATTGATATATGGTATTAATTCAGTTTTGATTGTAAATCAATTTAATTTGTGTTATAATGTTTATCTAATTTATACTTTTTATGTAATACTCCAAAATTTTGAAATTAATTAATCTTCTAATATATATAAAAAACTAATTAGAAAAAATTAATTAGACGATCTAAACCTTTTATTTAACAAAAAATTAATCTTAACCATTCATCCACTTACAATCAAAAAATTAATTTTGACTTAATAGAGTCAAACTAATTCAATTAATTTTTTAAAGCCAATTTAATTCAAACTCCTATTTTAATTTTATAACGAAATGACATTTAGATAATCCACATGCATGTGTGAGGCTTTCTTTCATAGGATTACTTATTTAAAATACATAATCGCAATATTTGAGCTTATATACGTCTTTTACCAATTTAAAATATTTCACTTATCTATAATTCTAAATTGTTATGCGTAATTTAAAATATTAGAACTTAAAATTTGATAATTATCTCAAAATTTAGTATATCTATTTTAGTGATAGGTGATATATATATATACATATATATATATATATATATATATATATATATATATATATATATATATATATATATATATATAGGGGATGGTTCATGCGAGAACCGTTGTTAGTGCGAGAACCGCGAGAACCAATCTTGGTCGTTCCTTGGATATGGGAAGTATCATGGATGGAGAGCGTGGAGGGATAGGGTGTGGCAGGGTGCATGTGAGGAATTCATGGGTGGGCAATGACATAGAAGGAGGGGGAATTGGACGGCTTAGATTGGTTCTCGCGGTTCTCGCGCTAACAACGGTTCTCGCATGAACTTTTGTCTATATATATATATATATATATATATATATATATATATATATATATATATATAAGGGTGAAGTGCACTGAAATATAATTAATTATCTCAATTTTAATATTGTGTGTAACGAACTAAAAAAAGTTCACAAGAATGCGTTAAACTCCCCGAAAGTTACAATTTGTGTAATTTTAAATATATATGCATGATCAAAATTATTTCCAAAAATTTAGCAACAAATTTCTCTCATCCGGCATATATTATATCATTTTCCACTCTAATATAAACAATATATTTTAATTAAATTACTTATTGTTCAAAACAGTTCTTTGCACTCACCCGTGTATTACACGGGTAATGTATCTAGTATCTAGTAATAATAATAAAGGATTAAACTAACCAAGTTGGGCCATCGATTTAAAAAATAATAATAATAATAATAATAATAAATAACTTAATCAATTAAACTTAATCCCGATTAGTTCTCCCGGTGACTCGCAACAAACTCTATGATATATATCTCATAACCATCCTTGCTCATCGTCATCTTCCAAAAGAAAAAATTTTTGCACCACCTGGAAAACCTTTAATCAAGAAAGAGAGAGTACGTGAGATAAAGGGAACGGCAAATCACAACATCACAGATACCATCAAAGAAAGCGTGATTGCGGGTAGCAGCAATTAAGGTTCGTTTGGTTCTCCTTGTAATGCTAAGTCTTGATTTACAGTCTCGAACTCTTTTGCTCGTGTTTCGTTGATCGACCCTTGATTTCGTTTGAGTCTGCATGGGAACCGTGACTTGAATTCTTGCGGAAAGTCCCCGTAGTTACTATATCGTTTGCCTTGTTATTGCCATCTTCTTTTATAATATTGAATTAATCGATGCCTCATACATATATTTAGTTTAAATTAATAAACATGTAGACTAGTTAAAACCAATTAGTGTTAGTGTCTTAGTGAGTATATATATACAGTAAATTCAATCTGTTGGTTAGCAAAAACAATATGAATAAGTGATCGAGGATTCGAGGGCACCTTGATGAGGTTTAACTCATGTATGTACGAAGGTTAAATGTAAGAGCTTTAATTAGCAATATTATGATTACCAAGAACGGATTAGCAATGATATATGAAGTCTTTGAAATTGCTGGTGGGTGTAAGTGTTAAAAAATATTTAAACAAGCAGGTAGTTGAAGTTGCCAATGTACGTAATATGTGACTACGAGCATAATAAATATGATATAAAGGTAATGGAATATTGTTGATCTTAATATTTGATCTCATTAGTTAAATTAAACAAGGATAGCGGCAGCACTATTAATAACTTGGTTGAAAGGGTAGTATTTTATGACATGAATATGCATGCAATATCTAAAATAATAAGTATCATAATATATAACAAGTATAAATAGATAAACCATATGGATTCATATCATTATATAACAAACAAAACCAGCTTTTCCTCACTTTTCTACTATCTATTTGATTCAGTTATGCACCATCAAGGTATCATTATCAACACCCACCCGCCGGCGGTGGAGTCATCGTGGACCAGTTTCGATTATGAGCAGTTTACAGACGCGTTGCTCAACGTTCCGGAAGATATAGCCGAAAGCTGTGCCCAACCGCCGGCGGTGGAGTCATCGTGGACCAGTTGCGATCATAAGCTGTTTCTAGCCGCGTTGGTCAGCGTTCCGGAAGATATAGCCGGACGGTGGCAGTTGATAGCCGCTAGAGTTCCTGGTAAGACGGAGAAGGATGTGAGAGCTCTTTATGCAGAGTTGGAGCACCAAGTGAATCAAATCGAGTCTGGTCGGGTTCCGTTACCATGTTATCAAGATGATTATAAAAAAGAATCCCGGTCAGTGCGGAAGAAAGGGACTCCATGGACTATAGAAGAACACAGGTAAATCCCACTTTGATTCCATTGATTTTGAGTTCTTTTTTCATTCTTTTCTGGTTTTATCATCATTAATTCATATGGGTATTAAACGATTCTTGAATAATCAGTTTCGGTCAAATTATATGGATATAAAAAAAATAGTCCAAAATTGAATTTGTTAGTCAGCGCGTCTGTTTTTTTCTTTTCTTAAAGAAAGATAGATAGCAATCAATAAGGTATGTTCTCATCAACTTTAAACATATTGTGAACCATGTATGTAACATTATTAGTTAAACTCTTGGAAAAGTGGTTTTTATTCAATTCAATCACTCGATCACTATTAAATTCTTTGACCATAAAGTCAAACGATTGATTCTTGATTTATTATCTTACATTCATGTGTAATTAATGGGCTTTCGGTTTTCATATGTTTACAGGAAATTCCTGAAGGGGCTAGAGGTTTACGGAAAAGGCGATTGGCGTAACATTTCAAGAAATATGGTGATCACAAAGACTGCAACTCAAGTTGCCAGCCATGCCCAGAAGTATTTTATCAGGCTGGCCTCAGCTTCACAAAAAAAGGAGAAGAAGAAGAGGTTAAGCATTCATGACATCACCACCACCGGTATCACCACGGTTGTGCAGCTGCCGCCCCGCCCCCCACCACCACCGCAACCGTAACCTATTAGTTTCTGTGGCGGCCAAGGAGGAGAAGTATGGGAATGGCGCCACCACCACCACCGCAACCACAACCTTTTAGTTTCTATGGCGGCCAAGGAGGAAGTATGGGATGGCGCCGCCACAAATGATGTATTTTCAGTGAATATCGACCAAACCTTCGGCACCCTTGTCAAGTCTTACTCTCTAGATGAAGAATTTAGTACAAAAACTCTTAACCTTTTGGAGTGATTAATTTTTAGAATAACTATAAATTTTTAGTTCTATTCTTTCTTAATTTTCTATAGTATGACTTGGAGATGTTGGATAATTTGTGAATATGAGAAGCATCAATAGGATTTGGATTGATATTTTGAGTTTTAATTCACTTTGAAGCACTGTTTTTGCATGGTTTTCTACTAGTCCTTGTTATTTTATAAGGTTTTCTTGAACATATATGCATCATGCATGCTGTTTTCTGTCGTTATCTGCTTCTGCTCGGGTTATTCTGCTTTTGCTGTTTTCTCGTTGTCAAACTGCGTCTTACTAAGCTGATGTCTGCTGCTATCATTTGTTGCTGCACCCATATGTGTCTTTGCTGGATGATGCTGTTTTCTCGTCGTCTTTTATTGTCATCTGCTGCAGATTCTGATTATCCGTAGCTGTGGTATCGATGGTACACTATAGCTGCTGTAAAACTGCTGCGAAATAGAAGTAAAACAGCTGATTCGAGGTCGGATGAAATCTGTTTTCGCTGATGTTGCCGGGACCGTTTAGCTGCTGTCTATTGCTAAGTGTGCGAGTAAGGCAGCTATACTCTTCAAGAGGACTGATAATATGCTGAAGTATCAAAGTTAATTCGATGCTGCCAAGTGGGACTTTGCGGGCTTGCTTTATACACTATATTGTAGTACTTGGTGTGGTAATGCATGTGTAATTGGTCAACATGTGTGACATGATCTATAACCTTTTATGATGAATGAATGTCTCTAAGACTATCAGCATCCGTCACACACCCTCACACAGTTTCACATGATTTTTGCCTGCCACATCAGCGCCACATCATTCTTCCACCATTTCACACAAACCTCTCACACAATCCTGCATCCATCACATGCTTTCACACAGTTTTCATTTTTCTATTTTCTATTTTTTTATATTTATTTTAAACAACATAACCGCTCACGAGCTAGTTTGAAAAAAAAAAAAAATTCGGCTCACACTCCGCGACCACACTCACGCAACCGCTCACGAGCCTCACCCTCACACGCATAGGCGATGGTGTTCGCGCGCGTGAGGGCCGCTCACACCCTCTCACAGGGTACCGATGCGCATGGTCTAAGATGATCAGAAGTCTCAAAATTAGACTGTGCAGATTTTTCCATCGTAAGGCTTATACATGTATTAGGAAACTAGTTAAATGCTCGTGTAACACACGGGATGATTTAAAAAAGTAATAAATATTAATCATTAATAATTGATATTAAATAATAATAAAACCCGAAAAAAATAAGAGTTCAAAAAATGACGTTCGGCGGCGTCAATTCCTAGACCAACGATGAAAGCACGCGAAGAAACCAGAAGTGATTGAAGAAATATGGTATAATTATACCAAAAAACGTGCTTAAATTTCTTGTACAAGTGTTATCAATCATTATATTTATGATTATAAGCAATAAGGTCAAATGTTTATTGTTATAATAAAAAAGAATTTAAAATTTTTATAAAATATTTTGAAAAAATAGAACTAAAAACATAATTAAATATGATAATTTGAAATGTTATAAGAGATAAATATATTATTTATAAATTATATGGAGAAATACAATATTTTAAAGTTTAAGAATGAATATTTTAAATTATTTAATATTTTCATAAGGTATTTAATACTTAGTTTAAGAATGAAATTATATGATAATATTAGTCGCGTCTCCTTTTGCTGTTCTTTAATAGCTTCGTAAAAAATTCTTCTATTATAATTAAATTTTAGCTTTTAGTTTTTTATACTCATCATTGATTTGATTAAGGCTATCTTTTAATTCAACATAGTTTGACTCTAAAAAGTCAAAATCAAAATTTTAGAATTGAAAAAATTAACCGTCAAGATTAAATGTTATATCAAATAAAAGGTCCATATTATCTAATAATTTTTTTCAAATTAGTCTTTTATATATATTAGAAGATTAGATATGTAATCCATGTACGAATACGGGTAATGATAATATTTGATATAAGGTATGTTTGGTGTAACCAGCTGAAAGCTGGGGCTGAAGCTTTTAGGAGCTGTAGTTATAGCTTTTAGTAAGAGCTGAAAGCTGAAACTTTACTTGTATCAAAGTGTTTGACAATGTAGATGTAGCTTAAAAATGTAAAATTAAACAAAAAGACAGAAAAATAAACATTTATATAAGAAACATAATTAATGAAGGGTTACTTATGTAATTTAAGTTTTAAAAGCTCCCAGCAGCTCTTAAAAGCTACTCGAATTAGTTTTTCATTTTGAAGCTTTTATTAGCTTATTTAAAAAAAACTGAATCTCCCGTAACCAAAATAACTAGTGAAACTTATTTTCTAAATTTAAAAGCTTCAGCTCTTAAAAGCTTCGAAAATCTTCTCCCAAACATATCCTAGTAACCAACTTAAATAACAAATAGTATTTATGTTAGAGAGGAAATCCTTATAATACACGGAAGAGGAGAAATAGTTGATGGAAAAATGGAAAATAGTAACCATTACGATATCCAACCTTCTCGAACAAATCTCCATATGTACTCATTGGTTTGAACTCCAAAAGTCAAAATTGATTCACTCAGTTTTGAATAAAAAGATGATTAACATTTTATGATTAAAATTAGATTAAATATTTGTGTGATACACGAGTTGATTTTATTGGTTATAATTAAAAAGAATTTAAACTGATTATAGAATATTTTAAAACGATAAAACTAAGAATTTGATTAAATATGATATTTTGAATCTTATAATAGTACATATGATATTTATAAATTAAAGTAGACAAATACGATATTATAGTATTTAAGAACATATATGAATTTATGTCTAGTAACAATATATAGATCTTATAGTTACTACAAGGCTGATAAATAATTTTCAAATTGTAATTATCTATCTAATAGATAAATCGTACATAATTGTAGCATGAATGAATGGCTAAGTTTAAATATTAGTTTGACCTTAAAGAAGTTAAAATTGATTTCCTAGAATTAAAGGAATAAATGATTAAGATTAAATCTTTTATTAAATAAAGGGTTTAAATCGTTTAATAATTTTCCTCTAGTTAGTTTTTAGATATATTGGAAGATTGATGATTGTTCAAATGAAGAATTATGATCATTCAATAAATTTAATCTCAATTAGTCTTTATTTATATAAAAAGATATATATGTATATATAAACAGTTGTGGATATACATAATTAATGGCGGCCAAGAAGGAGGAAGTATGGGATGGCGCCGCCACAAATGATGTATTTTCAGTGAATATCGACCAAACCTTCGGCACCCTTGT
The DNA here is from genome assembly GCA_947179395.2 of Pulicaria dysenterica. NCBI lineage: Eukaryota > Viridiplantae > Streptophyta > Magnoliopsida > Asterales > Asteraceae > Pulicaria > Pulicaria dysenterica. The sequence continues at coordinate 93,460,858 of OX359289.1, read as the reverse complement.
CAAGTCTTACTCTCTAGATGAAGAATTTAGTACAAAAACTCTTAACCTTTTGGAGTGATTAATTTTTAGAATAACTATAAATTTTTAGTTCTATTCTTTCTTAATTTTCTATAGTATGACTTGGAGATGTTGGATAATTTGTGAATATGAGAAGCATCAATAGGATTTGGATTGATATTTTGAGTTTTAATTCACTTTGAAGCACTGTTTTTGCATGGTTTTCTACTAGTCCTTGTTATTTTATAAGGTTTTCTTGAACATATATGCATCATGCATGCTGTTTTCTGTCGTTATCTGCTTCTGCTCGGGTTATTCTGCTTTTGCTGTTTTCTCGTTGTCAAACTGCGTCTTACTAAGCTGATGTCTGCTGCTATCATTTGTTGCTGCACCCATATGTGTCTTTGCTGGATGATGCTGTTTTCTCGTCGTCTTTTATTGTCATCTGCTGCAGATTCTGATTATCCGTAGCTGTGGTATCGATGGTACACTATAGCTGCTGTAAAACTGCTGCGAAATAGAAGTAAAACAGCTGATTCGAGGTCGGATGAAATCTGTTTTCGCTGATGTTGCCGGGACCGTTTAGCTGCTGTCTGTTGCTACGTGTTCGAGTAAGGCAGCTATACTCTTCAAGAGGACTGATAATATGCTGAAGTATCAAAGTTAATTCGATGCTGCCAAGTGGGACTTTGCGTGCTTGCTTTATACACTATATTGTAGTACTTGGTGTGGTAATGCATGTGTAATTGGTCAACATGTGTGACATGATCTATAACCTTTTATGATGAATGAATGTCTCTAAGATGATCAGAAGTCTCAAAATTAGACTGTGCAGATTTTTCCATCGTAAGGCTTATACATGTATTAGGAAACTAGTTAAATGTCCGTGTAACACATGGGATGATTTAAAAAAGTAATAAATATTAATCATTAATAATTGATATTAAATAATAATAAAACCCGAAAAAAAAATAAGAGTTCAAAAAATGACGTTAGGCGACATCAATTCCAAGACCAACGATGAAAGTACGCGAAGAGACCAGAAGTGATTGAAGAAATATGATATAATGATACCAAAAGACGTGCTTAAATTTCTTGTACAAGTGTTATCAATCATTATATTTATGATTATAAGCAATAGGGTCAACTGTTTATTGTTACAATAAAAAAGAATTTAAAATTATTATAAAATATTTTGAAAAAATAGAACTAAAAACTTAATTAAATATGATAATTTAAAATGTTAGAAGAGATAAATATATTATTTATAAATTATATGGAGAAATACAATATTTTAAAGTTTAAGAATGAATATTCTAAATTATTTAATATTTTCATAAGTTATTTAATATTTAGTTTAAGAATGAAATTATATGATAATATTAGTCGTGTCTCCTTTTGCTGTTCTTTAATAGTTTCGTAAAAAATTCTTCTATTATAATTATATTTTAGCTTTTAGGTTTTTATATTCATCGTTAATTTGATTAAGGCTATCTTTTAATTCAAAACTAATTTATTGACCTGTGCACGTACGGGTATTTCGGAAGTGAATTTGAGATATTAAAATTTTCAAATGAAAATAATGCAATAACTGAAATATCACCAAAAACTTTTAATCTTTTTTTACTTCTAACACGTGCAAGGGCAACATATAATTGACAATGTGTAAACACAGGTTTCATGAGGAATAAACCGACTTCTGAAAGTGACTGTACTTGACTTTTGTTAATCATCATAGCAAACCACAACATTAGAGAAAATTGTCTTCTTTAAAACTTAACCAAAAGTCTTGTATCTGATAAAATCATTTTCATTTATGAATACCCACTACTATAAATGGATAACAAAAAATTAAGAATATACTAATTTTAAAAAAGTGTCATTTTACAATAAAATTTACATCAAAACGTAGATAAAAATGAGACGGTCGTAAATATATAACTATTTTTTATCTAAACAAATGATATCACAAGCTATTAAACATAATTTATAAATAGCCCATAATTAATTACATTTATTTACAATTTTTATATAACCCTCTCATATTTTCTTAAAAGTCCCTCACATGTTTTATAAATTCCCCCTCACAATTTTCATCAAATCCCCTCCAATTGATTTAAAAATTAATCGATCAATTTTGCAATTGATTTAAAATTCCGAGTCTTGCCAAAATTGTTTTAGATAATGGATTAATTTTGCAATTGAGGGTTCCTATTGGTTAATTAAGATTGACTTATTTATTATTTTTTGGAAAATTTGCATGTCTTTTATACATAGATATAGATAGTTTGACTCTAAAAGGTCAAAATCAAAATTTTAGAATTGAAAAAATTAACGGTCAAGATTAAATGTTATCTCAAATAAAAGGTCCAAATTATCTAATAATTTTTTTTAAATTAGTCTTTTATATATATTAGAAGATTAGATATGTAATCCATGTATGAATACGGGTAATGATAATATTTGATATAAGGTATGTTTGGTGTAACTAGCTGAAAGCGGGGGTTGCTTTTAGGAGTTGTAGCTGTAGCTTTTATTAAGAGTTGAAAGCTGAAACTTTACTTGTATGAAAGTGTTTGACAATGTAGATGTAGCTTAAAAATGTAAAATTAAATAAAAAGACACAAAAATAAACATTTATATAAGAAACATAATTAATGAAGGGTTACTTATGTAATTTAAGTTTTAAAAGCTCCCAGCAGCTCTTAAAAGCTACTCGAATTTGCTTTTCATTTTGGAGCTTTTATTAGTTTATTTAAAAAAAACTCAATCTCCCGTAACCAAACATAACTAGTGAAACTTATTTTCTAAATTTAAAAGCTTCAGTTCTTAAAAGCTCCGAAAATCTTCTCTCAAACATATCCTAGTAACCAACTTAAATAACAAATAGTATTTATGTTGGAGAGGAAATCCTTGTAATACACGGAAGAGGAGAAATAGTTGTGAAAAAATGGAAAATAGTAACCATTACGATATCCAACCTTCTCGAACAAATCCCCATATGTACTCATTGGTTTGAACTCCAAAAGTCAAAATTGATTCACTCAGTTTTGAATAAATAGATGGTTAACATTTTATGATTAAAATTAGATTAAATACTCGTGTCGTACACGAGTTGGTTTTATTGGTTATAATTAAAAAGAATTTAAACCGATTATAGAAGATTTTAAAATGATAAAACTAAGTATTTGATTAAATATGATATTTTGAATGTTATAAATAGTACATATGATATTTATAAATTAAAGTAGACAAATATGATATTATAGTATTTCAAAACATATATGAATTTATGTCTAGTAACAATATATAGATCTTATAGTTACTACAAGTCTAATAAATAATTTTCAAATTGTAATTATCTATCTAATAGATAAATCTTACATATTTGTAGCATGAATGAATGGCTAAGTTTAAATATAAGTTTGACCTTAAAGAAGTTAAAATTGATTTCCTAGAATAAAAGGAATAAATGATTAAGATTAAATCTTTTATTAAATAAAGGGTTTAAATCGTTTGATAATTTTCCTCTAGTTAGTTTTTAGATATATTGGAAGATTGATTATTGTTCAAATAAAGAATTATGATCATTCAATAAATTTAATCTCAATTAGTCTTTATTTATATAAAAAGATATATACGTATATATAAATAGTTGTGTATATACATAATTAATTATTAATTATAATAAGAATATAGTTTAACTTATTATACGATAAGAATATGATTAGTAATTTTAGTAGGACTAGATATAAATATAGTAACTTTAACATATTGATAAGTAAATATATTTTAAGTGAAATGTTTAATATAGTTCATATTAAAGTCATAGTTCTAAGAGACTAATTTTAACTTTTGAATCAATAACTTCAATTGTCCATATTGCATTTTTTAAGTTTTGGGTGGAGGGGTATTTTCGTAATTCACATGTAATGCTTTTACAAATCAAATGTGATTGTATACTTAATTACCTGTGATTACATATTTAAATTTTAGAACTATGTTTTTTTTATATGAACTTTATTAAACACAAACTCTATACTTTAAATGTGTAGAAGATGAAATTTTAAATTAGAACAAGGAAAATTCTAATTGGACAAGATTTTAATTTTATAGTAAATCAGAATTGATGTAGAAATATATCCGTTGAATTTGTTTTACTTTGAATTTAAAATTTTAAAATTAATATCTCAATTTTAACTAAATCAATGAGAAGATTTAATTTAATTTTAAATAAAAGATTAGGATCTTATAATAAAGATTAAATATAATTATATTATCGATGTGGCGCGAAGCATAGAATGCTTTAAAGAGAGTACACCTTTTGCTCTAAAGAAATCTTATGCGGATACCAAGTTTGACCATATGATTTTAAGATCTTGGTCCGTTCATTTCTACTTGACCATAGTTAGTCAAATAAAAGTTTACAAATAAGCTAATTTTTTGTATAACATACAAAATTAATATGTAACTTCTTTAAGTGACATATAAAAGTAGATTTAGTTAAGTTTTTGTGTTAATTATTCTAAAATCTAAATTTATAATATCATCATAATTACTAATATAACTCTTTGGAAGTTGTATTATTTTATTAATATCATGTTTAAACATCGAGTCACATATTAATTTAGCGTATGCCGATTATCATTCGATGTACTTTACTAGACATATAGAATACTACTAGATTTACATCTCATGTATAAACACAATTGGCTGTTAAAGTAATTTTAAATTATGGTGTTGAAAAGTACTAACATATCTAATCTAATAACATTATTAAAAGAAAACGGTTGTGACATCATCATTCCTTAATTAATGGTGATGAGTGTGTTCAATATAGTCAATATAAAAAACACAGTCTGGAATTTTAATATTCAATTACATATAATTCAGTATATAATCACATGTGATTGTAAAAGCATCACATGTTAATTACGAATATACCACTCCGCCCAAAATTTAAAATTTCAATCTAGACCATTGATGGGGCTGATAAAGGCTAAGATTAGTCCCTTAGGACTATGAATTAAGTATGAATTATATCGAACATTTCTTTAATGGTGATTCCACCAATCAAAACTTTTAATTTTTTTAAACTTTTTTTTATTTTTTAATCTTCATCTTTAATATATATTAAAAAATCTAACAAAATTGGGAAAAAATGGGAAAAAGTCTAACTATGTTTATTACAATCCACACCCAAAATACAAAAGACAAATTTACATAATTAAATGTTTTTTAATATGTAACTATCACAACACAATAACAGTGACAATATAATCAAGACCGTTATAATTCTTTTATTATGGAAATTTTACATTAACTATTTATGTGCTACATAGTGAATTGGTTATAATCTCTTTTCAATTATAATAAAATTTCCTTTTCCATTATCATAATTATCTTAAATAATCATTAATATAGTACTTAAATATGCAAACTAAGTAATCAAGGATTTTATATTCCTACCTATACTTTCTAATTATTTTTACTATACGTGTTAGTATTATTTAAAACTATATAAATTTAAAATTGACTTATATCATTTCTCGTGTTGACACACGAGTCGCTTAGCTAGTTAACTATTATATACAGATCAATCTTATCTTATAATAAAATAATTATATATATGTTTTAATTTATAATTAATCTTCTAATATATATATAAAAGACTAATTTGAAAAAAGTTATTCGATAATCTGGACCCTTTATTTACTAAAAGATTTAATCTTATCCGTTGATTTATTTAATTTTAAAATTTTGATTTTGACTTTTTAGAGTCAAACTAATGTAATTCAGTTAAAGATTACCATTAATTAAATCAATAATAAAATAATACAAACATAGTGTGATAGACTATTGATTTAAAAAATTTGCATTGGGTTTTTATTTAAAAAAAGTTTACGTGGATAATTCTTTTAATATCTTCATAAGAAATGTTATGTATTTTATCAAATAAAAATAAAAATAAAAGTACTGTAATCAAAATATAAAAATAGAAACCAACTAAACATTCAAACACTTATCCATATATCTAGATTAGAATGTGTCACAAATTTGTACCGATTATTATAACATATTTAACTAAATTAATATATTTATTCAAATTTTTACTTCTATCATTTTAAAAAAAATTATAATTCTTTTAATTCTTTTTTATTAAAAATGAACATTTGACCTTATTGCTTAAAATTGTAAATATAATGATCGATAATATGTACAAAAATTTAATCCACGTCTTTTGGTATTTCTTCAATCACGTCTGCTCTCTCCTTTCGCGGTGCTTCCATCGCTGATATTGGAATTGATGTCGTCTGTTATCATTTTTTAACTCTTATTTTCCGCGTTTTATAATTATAATATCATTTATTAGTGTTTAATATTTATTACTTTTCTAAAGGGTTTAGTTCATAAAAGTGTATCTAACTTTACACATTTTGCTATTGTATGTACTGAACTTTCAAACTTACCATTTGATGTATTAAACTTGTCAATCATTACCATTTTATGCATTTAACTTGGTATATCAGGTAACTTGTTGATGTGGCACAAGTTTTGCTTATGTGGATTATGACATAGCATATAACTTGAATTTTCCATGATTTTAAATAAATTACTATATAAATATATAATTATAATTATATATAAAATATTAATAATAATAAAAATAAACTTCAAGATTTCATCTGGGTTAGAGAGTCTCCAGGTCGAGAGGCTTCTTCGAAAATGTCATCTGCCAAACCAAAGTCATCGACTTCCTAAACCACAGCCAGATCAAATATTTCATCTACCAAACCACAATCATCTACCAAACCACAATCATCGAGAGGCTCCCGATCGAAGATTTCATCTCCTTCGATCGATATGGGTTTACCACAGCCACCATCAACGATTGTGAGTTTCGATCTGAACAGGTATGTTTTGATTTAGGGTTCTTGGTTCAGATCTATATGTGTTCGATTTAGGGTTTGTGTTCGGTTTACGGTTCTAGTTTGATTTCTGGGTTTGATTTAGGGTTTGAGGGTTCTTGTTGTTGATTTACGGTTCTTGTTCTTGGTTGTGGTTTGATTTTTGGGTTCTTGTTCTTGATTAGGGTTCTATGTTCATCTGGGTTTCAACCCCTAGAACATATTAATGTTCTTCATCTTTTCTTTAAGAAATAAGAATTACTGAAGATAAGGTGTAAACGATTTACGGTTCTAGTGAATCTGTTGATTGTTTTTTTGTTTGAGTTCATCTATTGATTCTGGGTTTCGAAGATGAAGGTGAATGTGTTGATTCTGGGTTTCGATCTGGTTGATTTCTTTGAGTTACAAATCAGGTCCAGCTTGAAGGTCATAATCATCCACGTTGATGGCTTCATCGGGGATAGATATTTAGGGTTTCAAGAGAAGCCAGAAAGCCACAAAGTGAGCAAAAAACAAAAATATTTATTGTTCTTTTGATTCGTTGAAATCTGATTAAGTTTTGATTTCGATTTGTAATGTTTTTGTTGATGGTTCATCTTTCTTATTCATCTTATTGGGTTTTCTTATTGATTAAAGGATGAAGATGATGAATGTTCTTCATGATATACACAGTTGGCAACAATAATGATGAGGTGGAAATATTGGTATATTAAAAATGAATAAAAAAACAAAAAATTACCGGTTACCTGTTCTATAGGTAACCGGATACATCATTTTGCAACTTTTTGAAAGTTCAATACATCAAATGGTAAGTTTGAAAGTTCAGTACATACAATAGCAAAAGGCGTAAAGTTGGATACACTTTTATGAACTAAACCCTTTTCTAAACCATCCCGTGTGTTACACGGGCATTTAACTAGTTAACTATTATATAAGTAATGATATAATTAAATTACATTGTTATAGATAATAATATATAAAGGTTCTTATCCGTATATATTAGATAGATATGTATTAGATAATAGTTTTTTTAAGGCTTATCCATTATATATCTATAAATAGAGGATCACTTATGTATTATTTATTTATGTTTTTTTCTCTTATTCTCTCTATAATTTACAACATATTGTCAGTACAAAAACTCTAGAAAAAAATGACAACAACAAGAAATTAGGAAAATTAGTATGACATTGATCATTATCAATTCTAAAATAATTGAATAAGTTTAAAATATAAATAAACTCCAGTAAATTATTTTTTTAATTGAGCTACCTTGATTTCTAAACCGTGTGTGATATAAACATTTCATTAGTGTTTGGACATATTATTTTTATATTTTTAATTTATTATTCTTTTAGATTCTTATTTTATTACACGTCTTTGTAATTATTTAATATTTTTTATTAATATTTAATATTTATAAATGGCATAAATCTAGTCTATATATTAAAAGAATAGAGTTTTTAGTTAAAATTTTCTTTTATAAATAGAATTAAACCAATTATATCATTTGATTTTAAAAACATGACGTCACATGCACTCCTTTTGCTAAATAAATCTTAATCCTCAAACACACGCACACACATAAATATTTAAAGAAAATGTTTTTATTAAAAAATCCAATCGCGTACATTTCTATACATATATTTATCCTTAGTCATTTAAGAAAGGACAAAATACGCGAAAATACAACAAACTATACCAATATTGTCATTTTATGCAACCAATTTTATTTTCAACCTAAATATACACACAACTTACAAATTTGGTTCATTGTATACAATGGGTAACCTAATTACCAGGTTACCGGTCATTGATTGTATACAATGAACAAAATTTAAAAGTTGTTTGTAACTTTAGGTACCAACTTTCTTTTATTTTTGGAGAAGTAACCGGTAAGTTACCTATAACAATAGGTAACTTGCATATAATTAACCAAATTTGTAAGTTGCTTGTATTTTTAGGTAGAAAATAAAGTTGGTTGCATACAATGACAACATTAGTATAGTTTATTATATTTTCGCGCAATTTGCACTTTAAAAAAAGAATCGAGCTTTCTTTGTAATGATTTAAATTTATTTCAAATTACAAGAACCATATCTTGAAAGTTAGAGGAAGATAAACACACTTGCGTAAAGTAAACCAACAACTTTTGTTGTCTCGTATTAAAATAAACTATTTTATAAATTATTAGATACTCCTAACAAATTTATTAAAAAGACGATTTTATATCGTTATATATTGTTTATAATTATGTTACTATATCTGTTAATGATCTTACATATATAACCACAAAATGTTTAAAATTTACATAAACCATTCTTGCGTTTGTACAGGGAGTTAAAGCTTATATATTAAAAGAATAAGTTTATTAGATTATCAAACTATCTTAAAAATTACTTTTACCAATTAGAATCCTCTATTTCAAAATGACTTCAAATTATTCTTAGAAATTTTTCACAAATAATCCTTATTTATTTCTAAAAAATAGCTAACAATTATCAGCGCAAATCTATGAGTATATCGGTATTCTTTCTTCATCTTTCAATTTTCATGAATGTTTTTTAATTAATTAACGAAATATGGACTTATTAAATTTTGAAAGTTCACACCATAAATGTTTAAATTTTATATGAACAATCCCCGTGTTTATACACAAGGTACTAAACTAGTATTTAGCTAAACGAATATAAATTAATATTTTTCACATATATAATTATCACTACCCGTTTACACAGATATCTAAACTAGTGTCTTAATATTGGAACACTTTTAAAAAATGATTTATTATTGTTATGTAAATTCAAAGTTTGAAAGACCATGATAGAACAATTTTAACACTTAGTTATTATTCTTAAAAACATTTTCCCCTTGGCTTTTTTTTTTTTTTTTTTTTTTTTTGCATAATTTATCTAAGTTACATATGTGCAGAACATAATGTTGCCATTTAATGAGAAAATACTATCCTATTGAACAACTTTTTCAAACTTTTACTTAAGGAGGTCAAACAACAACCACCTTGCTCTATCAGAACTACTAATGAATAAGATAAGATTTATATATTTATATCTTTATCCGAAATAGAGTTATAGCTCGCTTAAAGACCTTGAAGTATTGAGAAATTGTGGCTGACCTATATTGGTGAATTGTTCTACTTTGGTATTTTAATTGGAATGTTTTCTGTATAAAACCAGTCATCTATACTTTGTAAAAATATGTTAATTGCCCAAGTTTTATCACCCAGATTTATCATCAAATCAGAAGACATGATGATCATGTATAGCCAATTGAGTCCTGGTTGGTTGATTTACATTGTCCAAACGAGAATAGTGTCATCTTGGACTTATTGGGTTCAATATCTATATGAAATTCTTAAAAGAGAATCACCATATTCAATTCCAACCGAGTTTAGAACTGTAAGTTTGTGGGGTTCAAACTCAAAACCAATTGGTTATGAGAGGAGTAGCCCAGGACACTTATAAAGGCAGATCACAAAGTCACTTTCTGTCCGATGTGGGACATCGCTCAACACACCCCCTCACGTGTGGTGTTTTTTTTTTTTTTTTTTTGCGCCTAACACGTAGATACTTATGGGTTACGTGGAGTCCATGTGAACCTTGGTCTGATACCATGTAAGTTTGTGGGGTTCCAACTCAAAACCAATTTGTTATGAGAGGAGTAGCTCATGACACTTATAAAGCAGATCACAAAGTCACTTTCTGTCCGATGTCGGACATTACTCAACAAGAACAATCTGAATGACGATGCGAACACTCAGCACTGTAAGTTGTTGTTGGACGGTGGTCAAATGGTGGTCAAATACCACATGTTTATTGTGGCACAAAATTTCAATTTGGCCACTTACTTAATCAATTGTTGGCTCAAGTATTTTCACATACTATTTCACCCACCAAAATCATCTCTTATAAAAGACATTATCCTTTACTCATTTCAAATCATCCAAAAACACAAAAACATAGAGTTGTTTGTAAGTGTTTGTAAGGAGAAAGTTTGAGAGTGGCTTGTAGTAGAGATAAGTATATAATTATTCTATAAAATTCTATACTTGTGAGTTGTGAGGAGAGTGTAAAATCTAATGAGAGTTATAGCCTAGATTTGAGTGATACACTGTAACCTCGGTTTCTCCATATTTGCTAATAATATTTCTTCTCCGCTTCCGCCGTGGACGTAAGCCTCACGCCGAACCACGTTAAATCCTTGTGTCTTTATTTATCATAAAACTGTTCTATTACTTTTCTGTCTTAAAAGTACTTTGATCACAACTGTTGTGATCAAAATCCGAGATGGTGACAATCAAATCTGATGTTGAGAAATTTAATGGTCAGAACAATTTTGGTCTATGGCGAATGAAGATGCGGGCTTTGTTAAGCCAACAAGGATATTTGTCGGCTTTAAAAGGCACATGGCGCGATTATTTTAAATCTCGCTGATTTTGTACTTCGAGAAGTAGCAACGGAAACTACGCCTGCCGGATTATGGCTACAACTCGAAAGTCTCTACATGACGAAAAGTCTCACGAACCGTTTGTACTTGAAACAACGGTTGTATACTCTCAGGATGAAAGACGGTACACTCAACGATCACATCAATAAGTTCAATAAAATAATTTTAGACTTGAATAATATTGATGTGAAAATTGATGACGAAGACCGGGCGCTGATTTTGTTATGTTCTCTACCGAAATCATACGAGCATTTGGTGACAACTCTACTTTATGGTAGAGAAACTATTTCTATGGAGGACACTAAATCTACCTTAAATTCTAGCGAATTAAGGAAGAAAGTCTCTACATATTATAGTGAAGAAAGTGCGAATGGTTTGGTAACAAGAGGGAGACGTAACAAAAAAGGGTAAGCAGCAGAGGTCGTTCTATATCAAAAACTAGATCTAGAAAAATCAAGTGCTACAATTGTCATAAGGAAGGGCATGTACGGAGAGATTGTCCAGATTTAAGAGGAAGAAGGGATGCATGGAATACAGCAGGAGCTGATACAATTGCCGCTGTTGCAAAAAATAATTTTGATGGTGCGAATGTTCTTAGTGTCACCGAAGTCTACTCCGGTGACGAATGGATTCTTGATTCGGGATGTTCCTATCATATGTGTCCTAATAGGGATTGGTTTACCACATATCGAGAAATAAATGGTGGTAAAGTCCTTATGGGAAATGATGCGCCGTGTAGGGTTGTTGGGATAGGCACAATCCAAATCAAGATGTATGATGGCATGGTAAGGACATTGACGAATGTCAGACATGTTCCAGAATTGAAGCAAAACCTTATTTCCTTAGGTACGCTGGACTCCATCGGCTGCGATTACCGATCTCGAGGTGGAGTATTAAAAGTCTTAAAGGGGGCACTTGTTGTAATGGCAGGTAAATGGTGTAATGGCCTTTATTTCTTAAAGGGTAACACAATTACTGGAGTTGCTGGAGTTTCTTCATCTGCAAATGTAGACATTACCAAGTTATGGCATATGCGCCTTGGGCATATGAGTGAAAGAGGTATGATGGAGCTGAGTAAGCGAGGCTTACTGGTGGTCAGACTATAGGAAAGTTAGAGTTCTGCGAGCACTGCGTATTCAGCAAACAACGCAGAGTAAAGTTTGGCACAACAGTTCATCGAACCAAAGGTACATTGGATTATATCCATTCAGATCTTTGGGGCCCATCTCATGTACCATCTAAAGGTGGTGGTAGATACATGTTACTTTTCATCGATGACTACTCGAGAAGAGTATGGGTGTATATCTTGAAGCAAAAAGATGAAGTCTTTGTCAAGTTCAAACAATGGAAGACGCTGATAGAGAAGCAGACTGGAAAGCCTATCAAGCGCTTGAGAACTGACAATGGGCTGGAATTCTGCAAAGGCGAATTCAATGAGTTCTGCAAGAATGAGGGCATTGTAAGACACCATACAGTGTGATTCACACCAGAACAGAACAAGGTTGCAGAACGGATGAATAGAACTCTCTTAGAGAGAGCTCGGTGTATGCTCTCAAATGTTGGATTACCAAATATTTTTTGGGCTAAAGCTGTCAATACAGCTTGTTATTTGGTAAATCGGTCTCCATCAACAGCTATCGACCGTCAAACTCCAATTGAAAAATGGTCAGGTTCCCCTGCAGATTATTCTGATATGAAGATATTCGGTTGTCCTGCATACGCTCATGTGAAAGATGGTAAACTTAAGCCAAGGGCAAAGAAATGCATATTTCTAAGCTACGCACATGGGGTGAAGGATTATAGATTATGGTGCCCTGATGGTAAATCATCCCGATTTCTTATCAGCAGGGATGTGACGTTTGATGAGTCTGCTATTTTAAATAAGAAAGATGAAGAACAAGTCGATGCTCGAAAAGACCAAGAAGCTATAGAGCAGGTGGAGTTATAAACACGAGTTCCACAAGGAGTAGTACGAGGTACTCCTGATGAGCCCGTTGTAGAAGACGTACATGATTCTGGTGATGAAAAAGAAACACCAGAAGAAGAAATTCAGTCTGAAGAACAAGAAGATCTCCAGAACTATAAAGTAGCACGAGACAGGCAAAGGCGAACTATACGACCATCACAAAGATTTGGACATGCAGACCTAGTGGATTATGCCCTAAATATGGCTGAAGATATTGATGCACAAGAACCTGGTACATATCAAGAAGCTATTAATTGTTCTGAATCTGCTCAGTGGTCCGTAGCCATGAATGAAGAGATGGAGTCTCTTTACAAGAATCATACATGGGAGCTTGTAAAACCACCTAAAGGTCAAAAGATTGTTGGATGCAAATGGGTCTTTAAGAAGAAGGATGGAATCCCAGGCGTAGAAGATGAAAGGTTCAAAGCACGCCTTGTAGCTTTACTCAGAGAGAGGGAGTCGACTTTAACGAAGTTTTCTCACCGATCGTAAAGCATAGCTCTATTCGTGTGTTACTTGCCATGGTTGCCTTATTTGATATGGAGCTACAACAACTGGATGTCAAGACAACATTCTTGCATGGTGAGTTGGAAGAGCAAATCTACATGCGCCAACCAGAAGGGTTTGTAGTCCAAGAGAAGGAAGACCATGCATGTTTATTAAAGAAGTCGTTATACGGCTTGAAACAATCACCTCGGCAGTTGTATAAGCGGTTTGACGTATTCATGACTAGTAATGATTACTTAAGAAGTAATTATGATAGTTGTGTATACCACAAGAAGCTTCCAGATGGGTCGTTCGTGTACTTGCTGTTATATGTGGATGATATGTTGATTGCTTCGAAAAACATGTCCGAGATCAACCGGTTAAAATCTCAACTCAAAGCTGAGTTTGAGATGAAAGATTTGGGTGCAGCTAAGAAAATACTGGGGATGGAGATTGTTAGAGATAGACATCACGGTAGACTGTATTTGTCACAGAAGAAATACATAAAGAAAGTACTTGAACGTTTTGGTATGATCAACTCCAAACAAGTAAGTACTCCACTTGCTGCACATTTCAAACTTTCATCAGCATTGTCCCCGGAAACTAAGGAGGAGGTGGAGCATATGTCTCATGTTCCATATGCTAGTGTTGTTGGTAGCATCATGTATGATATGGTGTGTACTAGACCAGATATTGCACAAGCTGTGAGCATGGTGAGTAGATATATGGATCGTCCGGGAAAAGTTCACTGGCAAGCAGTGCTTCTTCGATACCTCGGAGGGACAACAGACATCGGATTGGTATATGATAGACGTGGTAACACTCATGTTACCGGATACGTTGATTTAGATTATCTGGTGATTTGGATCAAAGAAGGTCTCAGACTGGGTATGTATTCACTCTCGGTGGATGTGCTATCAGTTGGAAAGCAACATTGCAATCAATAGTTGCTTTGTCAACAACTGAAAGCAGAATACATGGCAATGGTAGAGGGTGTAAAGGAAGCAATATGGCTGAAAGGCTTGGTTAGTGATCTGGGTTTGCAACAGGATGAGACTGTGGTGCATTGTGACAGCCAGAGTGCCATACATTTGACTAAAAATCAGATGTATCATGAGAGAACCAAGCACATAGATGTACGGTATCACTTTATTCGCGAAGTCATATCTCAGGGGATTATAATTGTAAGAAAGATTGCTACAGAAGATAATTCGGCAGATATGTTGACCAAGCCAGTTACTACAAACAAGTTCCAACATCGTTTGGACTTGGTTGGCATGCAAAGTCTAAAGTGATGAGCCCTAGGGGGCTGACAGGAAGGGGAGATTGAAAATAAGTAGCAAATTGGAATGTTTGCCAAGGTGGAGATTTGTTGGACGGTGGTAAAATGGTGGTCAAATACCACATGTTTATTTGGCACAAAATTTTATTTGGCCACTTACTTAGTCAATTGTTGGCTCAAATATTTTCATACTATTTCACCCACCAAAATCATCTCTTATAAAAGGCATGATTCTTTACTCATTTCAAATCATCCAAAAACACAAAAACATAAAGTTGTTTGTAAGTGTTTGTAAGGAGAAAGTTTGAGAGTAGCTTGTAGTAGAGATAAGTATAGAATTATTTTATAAAATTCTATACTTGTGAGTTGTGAGGAGAGTGTAAAATCTGGTGAGAGTTATAGCCTAGATTTTTGTGATACACTGTAACCTCGGTTTCTCCATATTTGCTAATAATATTTCTTCTCCGCTTCCGCCGTGGACGTAGGCCTCACGCCGAACCATGTTAAATCCTTGTGTCTTTATTTATCATAAAATTGTTCTATTACTTTTCTGTCTTAAAAGTACTATGATCACAACAGTTGTTAAGTCAACAAATTTTAAAATTATTTGCCAGCACAAACGTGCTTCGTGGTGTTCAATTCATTTACCAAGAGAAAACTACATTTCTAAGTAGACTTCCTTATTATGTTGAAGGATGTTGGTAAGAAGCTAACGTTGATTTCAGAAGTTATACATAGTAACCTGTAAAAGTAAATCCTCGTCCAACAATCTCTCCAGCGCAATACCAGGCGAAACACTCAAGCCCAAAAAGAGCAGCAATCCACATATCTTCGGTTTTAAGCTCATTTCTTGTTTTTACTAGTTGCTTCACATGATTATACTCCTTCCAAAACGCATCATATCGGCTGGGAATGCTGATCAAGAAATTAGATGTTATCAGAAATTCAGAATGATTTTAAAGAGAAAAAAAACAAGTAGAAATGAATAATTGAAACTAGTGATGGCAATTTCAACCCACTTATATTGAAACTGGTTAATCTGGGATGTTTTATTTCTAACATGTCTACTGGGTTAACCTAAAAGATTTAGCCAAAAAACAAATGGGTCAAATGACTTGAGTGAGTGAAACAGATTATAGTTTTCTGAAGTGTGTTCAAGTGCAAAATAACCATCTAATTCGGTTTATTACAAAAAAGATTATTATGTAATAACATAGTTTTGAAATTATAACATTGTTTATTATAAAATTTCTATAAGAAAATAGTTTTAAAAAAGGTGTTTGTCAACCATAAATTACTAACTCGTTACCCAACCTACTCGACTCCCCAATTTTTCACCCCAAAATGAAACTAGATCATTCATGAACAGGCCTAGTTACAAGAAAGACTTCAATCTTTACTACAATCAGTTTTATCTTTCCAAATGCCAGCAAGCCAATATACAAATTACAGAGAACATCAATTTTCATTCTACAAATTCATCTCTTTTACCCATTATTGAGAGTCAAATTATTGATTTTACTAATACTCTTAAATCTTAATTGCATGAAACTATAATGAATCATGTCTTAGTTACCACTATATATAATGAACTTTTTGTTTTAAAAAACAATACAATCAACTTTCATAATCCTTACATTGTATGCAAGTTGTTGTTTACAATGTGAATTATGACAAAGTTCATAGTATACAATGGTAACTAAAAACCAGACACAGAAAAATGTAGTTTGCATACAATGGAGGGATTGTGAAAGTGAATTATATTGCTGTTAAGAAAAAAAGTTTGTTGTATACAGTAGTAATCAAGACAAAGTTTATTGTATTTTCATGCAATTTGTGCCAATACAGGCATTTAATTTATTATGAGAAATAGATAGTTCTTTACCGTTTTTAATAGTAGCTTAATGATTATAACGTTAGCTTGAAAGGTCATTTTACAATAAGAATATATTTCTTGAAATTAAAAACTAAAAAGAACAATGACAAAATCAGAATATCTTTTTAAATAGATTGAGTCATACACACACATAAAAAATGACTGGAGGTTCCCAAGTAATAAAAAGGCATCTCTTTCTTCTGCCAAATCACAAAACTAACACATGTCACTCATGAAGACAAAACCTTTATACCAATGTTCCATTGACTCTACAACATGCTTAACCCAATTGACAAAACATGAGTTCATCAGATATGTGAACGCATGTTATGGTTTGTTCTTAAAGTCAAGGTAAATTTCAATGTAACAGGTTCAATTAATAAACTTGACTACAACTATACTTTGATGTTTGTCCATCATGAAGAAAATGTGAGTTCAGGTATTGCAATAGTAGGTTACATAGTTAACTGTGTATTTATGCATACATAATATATTAGTAAATAAATGACAGAAAAAAGCAAGTTGGCTTATGAGGGTACCATCTAAATTTTGCCTTTCCAGATATTTATGCATATTCTAGAGAGAGTAACAATGTGGCAAACCTTGCAAGACGAGTGTAAAGCAGTTGATTTGACAATTGTTGACATTTTTCTATAGTCGGTGGATCCTGAATGTAGTTCTTGTTCTTCTCTAGTGTTTGCTTGTAGTAGGTGTTTCCATTCTTGGACAAAAACTTTGAGGCTTCAGCTGCCTTCGATCGTAACATATGCAACTTCGATACCATAATTCCTACACTAAAAGGTGCAAAAAGATCAAATGATTTGAAAACACTCAAAAAAGAATTTATATCTCTATAAGCTATAACCAATAAGAATTAAGGATTCACAAAATGAGAATGACAACTTGCATCAATTCTAAGCAGATATACAATCAACAATTGAGAGCCATACATTTTATGGAGTTTGCTGCATATTTATATCTGAAGTCATTAGTAAATCATATTGAATCTGTCATTAAGATTAAGTGGCTCAATATCGACCATGGCAGAGCCATTGGTGCACACTCAATATCGATCATGGCCAATCCTATATCGATATGTAGTTAACCGACCATGGCATATAGGCATGTGACATAGCCATGTCGTCAAATACATGTTAAGTGGAATATCTTCTCTGCGAGCCCAGCTGTTATTTATTAGGTCATTGTAAACAATATAATAACATACACTTGAAATACAAAAACCGACTGCTAAAAGAAGTAGCCTATGTTACAAAATGACGTCCCCACCAAACATGCTCATAACCACAGGCTTTTGCTTCTTTCAGGACAGTTTCTTTGAGACAATTTCATGTTGTTTTAGGTGGATAACAGCAGGGCTTTGAAAACTACATCATTAGACAGCTTAACATTGGTGCATTCACCAGTCATTTACTTCTTCTCAAAAGACCAATTTTCACGATACCCACAAGTCATCGACTTGCAATTATCTAATATTGCATTTGTATCTTAATTAAGAGTCCGAACTCCTAAGTTCAGTCAGTTTTCATATTCCAAGTTGTTTATCATGTTTATATCGTTTACTTTGACCTAATAACCACCTTGACATCCCACTTATCATATATTCAAGTGAAGGTTATTCAATCTTGGTTTATACAACCAAACACAACTGTTAAATACATAACTTTCAACTTATAAAAATTCTATAAGAATACTCACACCTAAGAAACTTCAGATGCTATTGGTATAACCTAAACAAACCTCTGTATGGGTCATATCAACATTAGCTACTCCAAATGCATGTAACTCATGGTTTGCATGGTGATCTAATTAACCTCATGGCAATGTGATGGGAAAATTGAGCATCCACATATTTCATATGTATGGTCAAGAAATATAGGACTAAATTCTAAATTAAAGAGCTCGAATTGCAATTTCCGACTATGATCATCAATTTTAAACCGTAAATAAAATTACTCAAGAAAAATTGAAACCAGAACGCTTCATCTAAGCTTCAAACTGTACCAATCAGATCAATCATAACACAAAATAAATCAGAAGAAATTATTATATGAATTATTTCAATACCAGCTAATTTCACCGTATCGTACTCAAACTTACGAGAGTTTCTAATTGAGATTACATTAGTAAGGATAAACATGATGAACTACGAAAAATCGAAGCTATCACGTACCAATTAACGATCGATACAATGGCGTTCACCAACATTTCGGAGGGATTTCAAGTAATTCCCAAATTACAAAAACAAAACGCCGATACTTTTGCAAATTATAAGACATTAGACTCAGACGATTATCCATTATAAATTGTATAAACTGAGCAATCGCATTATGAATATGAAATCATAAGAGATTCGATTTACCTTGTGGTACAGTTACAGAGAGAGCGAGAGGGTGCGACTGTCCGAGAACTGGAGGGCTTTGAGCGTCCGTAGTTGATTATTATATACCAACAAGTTTCACCCTTGATTTTTCGATAAATGACGTCAAGGCCCCTAAATTTTCTTGTCCAAAAGTACGCTAATTCACACAAATGCCTTTTATTTGTGTTTCACCAAGGCGGGTGATCCTTGTGAGTTGTGATTGCGGATTCAAACACTTAACGTGAATATAAAGTGTAGATTTATGAGTAATATTAGAGAGTAGGTGTATTTTGTCGTTCAAGAAAAGTGTGCTTCTAGTTTATAGTCGAGTTTGGTTTGTGGATTTCATTAGATTTTTTAAAATTTGTATTTTAACCATATGAAGCCTTATGTTTGATTGATAAATAAGTAACGTATTTTAAATGATAAGATTTCTTATAAAGCTAATAAAAATTTTAAATGACGGCTTTTAGAAATGCTCATAGCTTTTAAATTCGATAAATACTACATTGTTACATTTACCAATGTCCACTTTGTTACATTTAAAATATCACAAACAAAAGAGCCCCGAAGAAATACCCCGGCCTACTCAAGGTCTTTATCTTCAACCTCCGTTAATGATAGCCGTCGGCAACACCTCTCAACTATCAATCGTCCCCACCAACGGCAACACCTCTCAATCGTACCTCTCTCTCTCTCTCTCTCTCTCTCTCTCTCTCTCTCTCTCTCTCTCTCTCTCTCTCTCTCTCTCTCTCTCTCTCTCTCTCTCTCTCTCTCTCTCTTTTAATAACTAAGTACCTATCTCTCTCTCAATATCTATGCTTCTTTTGTGGGTTAGTGTTGTTTTGTGTTTTAGGCTAGAAATTATAGAAGCGATCTAATTAAAGGAAAGAAAATTAGGAAATTACAACGATTATTTTGGCTAGAAATTGCAAAATCGATTTGAGTTGAGCGACACACATGTTGCTTTTTGGGTTTTCGTTTGGATTTTATGGAAATAATTTCTACATATCAACACTTGTTTGTGAGTACCACGGGAACGTATGTGCTATATTTATAAACTTCCATCCATTGTAATTGTTGTCCTACTTGGCTACTTCGTATTGTATGGTTTTTGCCTTTGAAATATATATTCACTACTATTTTTTTAATACTTTTTAATATCGGTAATCAATTTAAATGCATAAATGTAATATTTGTCTATGACTCTATTAACATAAAGAAAGAATCAATACTTTTAGAAGTATTGGTGACCGATTTATTAATAAAGAGATAATATTTTCTATTATTGATTTAACAAAAGGAAGGAACGGGTACTTTTACTAATATCGGTGACCGATTTAACAACACAAAGTTAATATTTTTGTTTTCTCATTTAACACAGAGGGGAAATCGGTAGTTACGAATAGTGGTTACTGAAATAACAACACGAATATATATTTCTATTCGTGACTTAACACAAAGAGTAAATCATTACGTTTACAAATACTGGCGGCTAATTTAATAGCAGAAAAATAAAATTTCTATTACGGATTTAACACAAAGAGAGAATCATTAACTTTACCATTATCGGTGACCAGTTTGACATCAAAGTAATTCTTCTATATTGATTTAACTCAAATAGATAATAAGTACCTTTACGAATATTGTTGACTGAATTAACAAAACCAATATAATATTTTATATTACTGATTTAACATAATAACTTACTAATGTTGGTGATCGATTTAACAGCATAAAGATAATATTTTCTATTTAGATTTAACACAAGGGTAATATTTTTTATTATTGATTTAACGCAAAGACGGAATCAACTTTGGGGTTTGGTTCATCAAATTATATCCAACTTGTCACGTTTTGTTATTTTGTGTATTGGACTTAAAAAGACCTATTGTGTGTATCAAACATTTAATTTATCACTATTGTGTGTATTAAACTTTCTATTGTACGTATTAAACCTGTATAATTTTTCCTTTTTATGCAACCAAAATACATACAATAACAAAATCAAAAGTTTGATGTACACAATAGAAACTTTAAAGGTTTAAGACACATAATAGCGAAAAATGACAAGATTTATATATTTTGGTAAAATAAACTCATAATTTTCCCCGAACAACAGTGACCGCTATAACAACACAAAGATAATATTCCCTATTAATTCAACACATAGAAAACCAATACTTTTACGAAGAGTTGTGACCGATTTAACAACAAAAATATAATTATCTTTCTATTGTTAATTTAACACAAAGAGAGTATCAATACTTTAACGATACAAAGATAATAATTTTTTTATTACTGATTCTAACACAAATAGGAAAACGGTACTTTTACGAATATCGGTGATCAAATTAACAACACAAAGATAGTATTTTCTACTATTAATTTAACACAAATCGAGATAGTTTATACTATTATGAAATCGATGGTCGATTTAACAACATAGATAATATTTTCTATCAGCAATTTAACATAAGAGAGAATTATTAAATTTACCAATATCTTTGATCGATTTTACACTTGTTATTTTCACTGTATATTAGACTTATTCTTTTAGCCCGAATCAAAACTTGCTTGCCTTTAACATCAATCCACAATTACC
The DNA here is from genome assembly GCA_947179395.2 of Pulicaria dysenterica. NCBI lineage: Eukaryota > Viridiplantae > Streptophyta > Magnoliopsida > Asterales > Asteraceae > Pulicaria > Pulicaria dysenterica. The sequence goes on along the minus strand of OX359289.1, from coordinate 93,438,894 downwards.
ATATTATTTGAATACTCATATGTTGCTAAACAACTACTAATCGAAACATCAGATACCAAAATGGATAGAGTATCAGACTTGCCAAAACCTTTACGACTTCACATTCTTTCTTTTCTTACCACACGAAACACTTCAAACACCAGTGTTATCAAAATCATGGGAGTCTTTGTGTACTTTGATCCCAAGTCTAAATTTCTAACGCTTTTGAAGTTCGAAATCTCCTATGGGTTTTAATAGATATGTTACTTAGGTTCTTATCAATCCATGATCATCATCACAACGTTGACATGATACTATAGAGACTGAATTTCTACCGTCACGAATGACAATGCCAAGTTTTTGAACTTGGTGTTCAAAGCCGCTTTAAAGGAGATATACTAATACGTTTTTGACAAGTTAAATAGTTATATATGTAAAAAAAATATTTTAAATGTCACATTGAAATATTAGAATAGCTTTCATATCATTACACAACTTTAACCCAATAGTTAACACGTAGGTGTATTTCACATTTAACACACTAAACAAATTGTTTTTTCAGTAGTATTCAAAACTAAAAATTCAAGACAAAGTAGAGTATATAATACAAATATAAGATGCGTTCAAGACGGAGCAAATTCAAGTAAATATAATTTAATATATTCCCTACAAATACTTTCGGATATTTTTCATTGAATTATTAAAATCTAGTTTTATTTAATATTCTTTTTTAAACCGTGGATAAGAAAATGTGTTTCAAGTTTTTTTTTTAATCTATGTAGCACACTCTTCTATGGGTATGATGATCGATATTAGTAAATAAATCAATACTTAACATGGGAATAACAAATAAAATTTGAAAGGGAATAGATACGTATATTTAACTGTAATATGAGAAGATCTTAATTAATAAAATAATATGATGAGGTGCGGATTAAAAAAACTTACCGACATGCAAATTTAGAATGGTATTTTGGAAAATTGTATAAACCTTTCGTTGAGTCGTATAGAGCTTTCGTTGAATGTATGTTCTCCTTTTACAAGAGCTTCGTGCTGATAATGTGTTGTGAATATAGAGAATTCAAAAGAAAGAGAACACACATTATAAAGTTAATTATACATTCTGTAATCCTCTATTTATACGAGTATAACAGATAAATATATTCAAGACTAAGGTGGTGTTTACTTTTGACTTAATTAACTTAATGGAAAAAAAAACTTATTCTGATAAGTTATAATTGTATTGTTTGTTTATTACTTAATCCAGAAAGACGACTTAACACAATAAGTTATGAGTAGGATACTTTCTACATTAAGCTCATGATTTTAATATTTTTCTTATTCAGACAGTTTATTTAAGACATAAAACAAACAACAACACTACTTATTCCATACAGACCTTATTTTTCCAGACAGACACTTAATCCAGACAACACTTAATAACAAAAAAAAAGTAAACATGCCCTAAGATATCTTATCTAAGATAATACATATCTCTAATAATATTACGGGATAATAACATCTATTTTATAATTATCTATAACAAATGAAAATATATAATCTAAACGAAAATTGTGGAGGAAGCAAAAGGGCGAAATAAATAAATTTGCCAGAGAACCGAGCCCTATTCAAAAAAAGTAGTTGTACTTTACTTTGATTAAACATATAAAAACACTCAAAAGTTGTTTCCTTTCAAAGCCCACCGGCATCATTCAAAAGTTCTCCGAGGAAAAATGGCGGATGACGATTCTTCGTCGGAGGATATCGCGTCTGGAACCACGGCGAGCTTCTTTATCGACATAAAGAGTAAACATTCTTCTTTTTCATATTCTTTCTTTGTTTGCATATTTGCTGCTGCTGCTGCTTTTTTTAGGGGATCTTTTTAGGGCTAGAATTTTTTATTTATTAGACTTTGTATAGTTTTTTTATATATTTTTAATTAAAGTGGGTTTTGAAGCTCGATTATGGAATGTATCTTGCTTTTTATGGCGCTGTAGATCATACTCGATTTCTGTATGTATATATGATATATATTATATTATATGACTGCATGGCATTAGAGCCTTGTGTATAATGTTGAAGTGAACGTAAGACACCTTTCAACATCTTTTATAACGGAGATCTAAACATGGCCGGTTTTATATATTTTCTTTGTGGTGTTTCAGTTTTTATTTCTATACATATTGTGATGCTTTTAGGCTGCTTTTTAAGTTTAGAACTAGTTGGAAATTGGGATTGGTGTATTAAATTGTTTGTTGTAGACTTGTAGTGGAAGGTGCATTTGAATATGAGATTTTGTATATATATATATATATGTACTCTTGTTTGCCTTTCTTCTTCTATTTATTTAATAGACTAGATGTAAATAAGATGCTTAACTCCTTACAATTACAAAAGCAATTCATAATATATAGTAATTATAACTTATAACAACTGGTTTGCTATGGTTTTTGTTTTCTTGTGTAGGTATATATATGTCAGGACATTTTTGGAGAAGACCATCTATCTTGATGTCAAATCCTCGGACACCATCGGTGAAGTGAAAGTCAAGATCCGGAATCAGGAAGGTATTCCTGTTGAAGAGCAGGCACTCATCTATAACAAAATGGTTCTTGATGACACCAACACCATTCGCGACTTTGAAATCGAAAACTACTCCACCCTCAAACTAATGCGTAAGTCAAGGGGATTGATGCGAATATTCGTCAAGATCCCCAAAATGATGATGCCCACCTCACTGGAAGTCAAACCTTCAGACACAATCGAGAAAGTCAAAGCCATGATTTGGGATAAGGAAGGTATTCCCATTGAGGAGCAGGCGCTCATCTTCAACCAAACAGTCCTTGAGGACAGCGGTACCCTTGTTGACTTCGAGATCAAAAAGGAGTCAACCCTCAAACTTATGTTTAAATCAAGGGGATTGATGACAATACTTGTCAAAAACATGGTCAACTCCGGACCAAATGCAATGATTCCAGTGATGGTCAAACCCGCAGACACCATCAGTAATGTTTTAGACAAACTCAACTTACTGATACATAACATTCCGCGTGACAAGCTGGTGCTGATCTTCAATGACATGGTTCTTGAGGAGACTAGTACCCTTGGCGACTTCAACATTGACATTGGATTCACCCTGACACTTATGCGTAAATCAACAGGATCCTTTCAGATAATTATCAAGAAGCAAGACGGAAATATAATCTATGTGCAAGCCAAACCTTTAAGTACTGTTGACAGACTGAAAGCCAAGATCGGGGAAATGGAAGGTCTTCCCTCATGTGATCAGATACTCCTCTTCGATGGAAAGGGACTCCAGAATGGCCGTACTCTTGCTGACTACAACATTTGCGAGGGATCCATCATTGACCATATGGTTAAACTAAGGGGTTCATGAACATATGAGAATGACAAACATGTTGAACGTGAGAACCTCCATGAAGTTCACATGAACATAAATGAAATTGGCATTGCATGTGAATTTCAGGGTGTTTTTAAGGCCTCAACATATTTGAAGTTCTTGACATACATGTATGTGGTTTTAACATTTTTGTGGTATCATGTTACGTAATCAACTCGAAGGTCTTTATGTACGTACTGGCTCCACTATCTTGATTTTCTGTTTTAAAGTGCGGTTCTTAACAATTGGTCTAACGTCTCGTAGCATTATTTTGAAAACCAGGCCGATCATTAAATTTGTTCTTTTGTTAGTTTCAGTGATGGATCAGTCCTAAGAACCGGAGAATGTTATACTACCGTCTCATTTTTATTGTACAGTTTTGACTTTTCAAAGTTTTTCTTTTTTAACTTTGACCTTAAATATTTTTGTTTATGTTATATAATATTTAATAAAAATTATATCAATAAAATTACATTTAAGATACTAAACAAACTAGACTAAATGTCTGTGTGTTACACGAGTTGATTTTAAGATAACAAATATTAAAAAATAATAAAAACGTATTAAATAATAATAACAGGCTAATTAAATGAGAATTTAAAAAAATGACGACGTACTGCATAAACACTCTAACCAGCGGTGGAAACATTGCACAGGTGGAAGGGCAGACTTGACGGCATAAACGTAGTTCATGATACGAAGAGATGTGATTGTTTTTCTTATATAAGTTATCAATCATTATTGTTACAATTAAGAGTAAAATTGTTAAATGTTATTGGTTATATTAAAAAAGAAATTTAAAATGTTTATAAAATATTTTAGAATGATAAAACTAAGAATTTGGTTAAATATGATATTTTGAAATATTATAAAGGGATAAATATGATATTTGTAAATTAAGATGGATAAATACAATTTTATATGATTTAATAACGGCATATATGAAAATATCTCTAATAATTAAGTTTTTGATTTTAAGTGAATGAATTATCAAGATTAAATATTTTTTTAAATGAATGGTTCAGAACGTCTAATAAATTTTATATATTCGAGCATCAAACAACAATTGTTACATGCTCATAATCAAACCAAATTAAAAATTTTAAGACATTGAAGTATTGTACGCATGAAGATTTAGGTTTAAAAGTTCTTTTTTAAATAGCAACCCGGTTCAAACCGGGTTGATTTACACCGTTTCGACCGGTTAAACTGTTAACCCGACCGGGTTACTCTGTGCCGCAAATTGCTAAAAACCCGTCATATGTTGACCCAATGACCCCCTCTAAGAGTCGGGTCCTGGATAAATTGGTTCGACCTGCCAGGTTGACCCGGGTCTTAAAATATTGTTTTCAAGTTCTATAGCTACCGTTTTAATCGTATAACTTTAATAACAATATAATATAAACAATTAATAATTAGTAAATTATATTATCTTAAGATTGTCATAGGCAAAACCTAGGTAATTATCTTCTAATATATATAAAAGACTAATTTTTTAAAAATAATTAGATGATCGGCATCATTCATTTAATAAAAAATTTGATCTTAGCCGTTGATTTATTTAATTCTAAAATTTTGATTTTGAATTTTTAATGTCAAACTAATATGAATTAGATAAAGATAACCCTTAATTGAATCAATAATAAAAATAAAAATAAAATTTGATAAATTTGATATGTATGGTAGTTTTTATAAAATTTCATATGCATCACATTTTAAAAAAAATAGGGATAATATTATTTAACATGGTTTTGCATTTTTTTAAATATTATTAAGATTTCTTAGGATTAATATAAATTGAGCATAAAAGTCAAAATCAAATTTCAATATCAAAATGAATGACTTAGATTTAATAATCAATTTTTCTAATATAAACCAATGGCTAAGATTGTTTAATTTTTTAAACCATCACGTGTGTTACACGGATATTTAAACTAGTATACTAATAATCGATAATTATACCTTTTATAGAATTTGCGTTGAATAATTGCCGGTGGTATTGACGCTATAGATTTGGGGCATATAATTTCAAAAACAATATAAACACCTTAATGTAATTGCCACGCTTTGAACATATAATTTAAAAAACAAAACAAAACATTTAAAAATCAATAAAATAAATTTTCTTTAAAATCTTTTATAAGTAGTCGCAAGTAATAAATTTCCTTTAAGATCTTTTATAAGTAGTCACCGGTAGAGTGAGGTTTTTGTAAGATGTAAAATTTTGCAAGATGTGTAAGAAGCGATCTGGATCGTTCATTTTTTATCAGATCTGCTAATTATAGAAGGTTTTCATTTTTTAGAGTAATTTAATAAAAATGGCAGTTAAAGGTATTCTTGACTTTTTATATATCTCTAAAATTAATTTGTTGCCATTTTTACATTTACATCATTTACACCAACATAAATTGTTTGAAATTTGATGAAAATTCTCAATGAATCAACTTTATACAATATTTTTAAAAGTCCAGGTAAACAATATTCTTACATTTTCATCAATTTTTTAAAAACTCAATTCTCACAATAATATTCATCAATTTTTGAAAAGCTTTATACTGCTTTTTTTTATTTCCATCCAATATCAATGATGCACAATCTTGGTCATCAAATATTGATGCATATAATTATTTGATTCACTAGAAAATTCATATAAAATAATATCATTATTTAATACTAGAAACAAACCAAATTTGTTGAAGAAAGTGAAACTTTAAACACCGTACTATAGATATATTTTTTTTGGAAAAACAACTAATTTTATTAAGAAATGAAATAGGACTTCGTAGCAAGGAGCTAGGAAGAACCAGAAACAGTAGGACTACAATTTACAAAATAAGGAATCGAACGTGTACAACTCCAACTTGTTACATAGTTAGTTCTTCAACAGGATTTAGAAGCCAATTTGACCAAGAAAGTTTTCTCTTTAGACGACCCCTTGCATTGATCCAGAAGAAAGCTTTCTCCAAATTTGATCGTACTATAGATATTAAGATTGATGGATAACACCATAAAACATGATGAACAACATGGGCTAATAAACTAAACTACTGCAGATTTCATGCACAATATGAGTCATCTAGAGATTGATGAATAATTAACTTTCTACAACAAAAAGGGGAGGTTGCTTGATGTTTTACTGCATGCAGATTGCTGAGAACGAGAGAGTGCAGCAGCATGGTTGGTCAGGATTACAATGCAATAGAAGCATTATCTTGCTAGGAGTGCCCTTCAACTTAATATAATGGGGCCTAAGGAGGTTACCCCTTCTGCCTCTGGCTATATTTTTAAGGATACTACGAATCAACCATTTCTAATTTCTTAGAATCTGAAAATAAAGGAATTTTTTTTAAAAATATACTAGTTTACACATTAATGAAATTGATGAATAGAAGAAAGAACATTACATAAAAGGGCGGTGGTGGATGCGCGTAATCTCCGACAAACAGCGTGGTGGAGGAGGTTCAGGTGGCGGTGGTGGTGGTGGTTTTATGATTAACTTACCGTCAAGCGAGGAGGGCAGAGCAGCGAGGCCGCCGCCGTGTAGGGAGAAACCACAGTGGGTAGTCGACAATTCTGAAGAATATGGAAGGCGGCAGGAACTCGTAGTCTTCCATCGATTCTCATATCGACGGTGTTCAAAAGAATGACAAGGGGCGGCGATTTTGTGTGGAGATGACGAAAGAGAGGGAGAGATATGGGCGGTGGCTTTGTTTGGGAGACAACAAAAGAGGGCGGCGGCTTTGTGTGGGAGATGACAATGGGGGAGTCAACTATGTGGAGGCGGAGGAAGATTAGGTTTAGGTTAATAATATATATATATGGAAACTATTTTTAATAAATGTTTAATAATTAAATTGTCTATTACACCCTTTTGTAAAAAATGACACTTGTCATTTGTTGCTACAACGGATGTACTAACACACACTGAGGAGTTCCGATGCTTAGCTTACGTCCGTCCTCCGGCACTAACCTCGTAACTACAAGACAAGAAGACACCGTTAGCCTAGTCGCGGGGTTTTGGTTCCGCGACCAAGCTCCGGCGTGAGGATAAGTATTTAGTTTCTGGAAGGATTAGTAGTAGGTAATATCATAAATGCCGTAATAAATGAGTTTGATATATATAGTACCTGAGTTTAGGGTTTGATCCGGTTATTACCCAGCGGTCAAAAAGATGTTCAGCCTATTATCCGCAATTAATGCAGAGACTGCAAACGATAACCATTGGTTGATTAGTGACTGTCGAATCTTCGTACGATTCTGCATTTAATGCCTCCGTACGGTATTTGTGCATCGACCTTCGTCCCCTGTTCCGAAGGTATGGGTACCTTCGGCTATACGTCATCATGTCCCCCCAGTCTAATAGTATATATATCATATATATATGGTGTTAGACTAAAATATATTATTTGTCAAATCAACATTAATTGTTACGTGTTCCGATGGTAGAAAGTGTGTGTTGGTAGAAGTGTAGTAGCCGGATGTCGGAAGAATTGCCATCATTATGTCGTAAGGTTAAAAATGACACGTGTCGTCGTTTTATTCGTCAATTTTTGAAAATTTACCGTTTGAAAAGACGGTTTGTCTCCCCTTCCGATTTTTACTTATAAATAGGCGGTAATTCTTTAGTTTTTTACGCATAACCTTCGGATCTCAAAGTTGGAGGAGTATTCTAGGTGTTTTCCTTCCGAAGATTTTGGTGTTTCCGTGTTCGTCGTTGTTGCTGCTTACTGGGGCTTCGTAGCTTCGTATGCTGTGCTCGTGCTTCGTGCTTCGTGCTCCGTCTGTCGTAGTTCTACCTGTATCAGGTTTGTTCTTTCTTTCTGTTCTTGTCATGGGGTTGAAAGATGATATGGATACAACGCATTCTTCCTTGTCTGATATTTCTCTTGCTTCGTTATGCACAAAATACGATATAGATCCGAAACTAGGTGTCGTATGTCCTTCCTCTGATCAAACCATTAGAGACTTTCCTTCTGGGTTTATAGGTTTATATACGAAGTTTTTTGAATTTTCAAACCTTCGTTTACCTGTGTCTACGTTTTTTATGGATGTTCTTTCGTACTTTCGAGTTCATATATCGCAACTCTCTCCGCTCGGTGTTATTAAGATTACAACTTTTGAGATTCATTGTCGTGCTTTGGGTGGTAATCCGACTGTACCGTTGTTTAGAAAGTTTTATAAGCTTGGTCGTGCAGGGGACTGGTATACTATTGAGAAACGTAAATCACCCTCCCCGTCATGTATTACCATTTCGCCTACTTGTCTCAAGGTCTGGAAAAAACAGTTCTTTTGGATTAGATCCGAGGCTTTTCTTGTGTCTATGGTGTGGAAGGATGACAAAAGTTCCGTAACAGACCCTCTTCCGTTGGATGAATCTGTCGATCTTTCTTTGTTGGAAAAACTTAAGGATAATCCTATCCCTGTTACCACGTTTCCGGAGGTTGTCTTGGTCTCTGCTGGGTTGAGCACCATATGGGACCATCCGGGTCATGTTCCTTCTTTTAAGAAGAAGGATCGTGGTATGATGCGACTTGAGTATTTCGTTCGATATTCTTATTGTGGTGTAAATACTGACTTCTTATTTTGCAGATATGGATTTGATGGATTTCATCAAGATGCATTCATTTGAAGGTATAATTATCGTTCCACAGCCAATTGGTGATGCCCAGAATGTTGATCGGACACCCGGAGTAAGTGATCCGAAGGTTGGTCAGAGTACTATTGTAGCTCCGGAGAAAGAGAAAGGAAAAGTTGTTGCTGGTACTTCTCGAAGAGGGTTGAAGAGAACTCGTTTGAATGTTAGTGATTTTGCTCTTACTGATGAGCCTGATGACAAAGTGGAAACTTCTCCGAAGGTTGATTTATCTGGTGGGATGACTAGTTCACGTGGGCCAATAGAAAATGTTAATATTCCGGTGAACGAAGCTCAGGTTTATGGTTCGAATGAAGTGTTCGAGATAGACGATGATGATGCTAGAGTGACTTCTGATCCAGTTATGAATCAAAGGGATGCTTCGTCCTCTAGGGGTAAGAGAAAAGAGAGTGTTGAGGTTGATGTTGGTCTTGCAGGCAGTGGGGCGGACGAAGTTGAGGCTGAATCTTATTCTCGATCCCTTCCGCTAGATAGCGATTTGGCTCGTGCTGCTTTCCGTCCTTCGTTTAAGAAACTGACCAATGAGTCTGTGCTTCGTTCTCCTTCGTCGTGTCGTGATTTTCTTACTCATTGTGCACCCTTGGGAGAGGTTTTACAAGTTAGCAAAACTGAAAATTATGCTTTGGCAGATTCCTTGCATGTTGGTGCTGTTCGTTTTTGTATGGAGGTTACGGAGGTTATCCAGCGGTGGGATGCGACAGAGCGAGAACTAAGTGATGCCCGGAAAGAAGTTGATGTCCTTACTAAAAGAGTTGATCATCGTGATGAGCGGATTCGGAACTTGGAACATGAGGTTGAGGAAGGGAGGAAGTTACGGAAAAGTTACCGGAAGAGGTTGAAATCTGCCGAAGAAATCTTGAAGGAGGTTGATCATTTGAAGTTGGAGTTGTTAAAAAAAGATAACTTGTTGAAAAAATTTGATGGTGTTCGTGCGGAAAATGCGAAACTGATTGATGCCCTTGGTGAAGCGGATAAGAAGATGAAGTCTTTGGAGAAGGATAGGAGATGATTGATATCGGAAGGTTTCTCGTATGTGTTTGGAAAGCTTCGGAAGAGTGGTGAGTATCTGAAATCTTTAGGTGATGTGCAGACGAAGAGTTTCTTTGCAGGGTATGTGAGAGGGCTGAAGATAGAAGAAGCTCCGTTTTATGACGGCAAGGCGGTGCAGAAGTTGGAACAAGCTGCTTCGGGCCTAAAGTCAGTTAACTATCCTTATCTTCGTGTTGTGTCCTCGATGGCTGATGCTTCTTTAGACGACTTTCGTGCTCTGTCACCGGAGGTCGGACCTTCGTCTGATGCTACTGTTATATAGTATCTTGTAATATCTTTTGAATATTGGAACAGTATTTGAACTTTGGTACTTTATGATGGAACTTTTGTAATCTTTTGATATATATATATATATATATATATATATATATATGGAATGATTATGGTATTGTGGGATGTGTTTGCTATTTTGAGCATTGATTATATACTGTATAAGAAACTGTTAGCTTATGGATATTCCAGAAATTTTGTAATGTGTGATTTCAAATTTGGAATCTAAGATCATTAAAAACTATGGACCTATTTCCAGTTTATCATCTCATGTTATCGGAATCATGGTCCAATGTGTTTTATTATTAAAATCATGGTTCGAAATTTCATATTATCGGAATTGTGATCCGAAGTTTCGTATTTCTCGGAATCGTGGTCCGAGATTTCACATCATCGGAATCATTGTCCGGAATTACGAATCATCGGGATCATGGTCCGGCATTTGGAATCGTCGGAATCATGGTCCGGAATTTTGAATCGTCGGAATCATGGTCCGGGATTTGGAATCATCGGAATCATGGTCCGGAAATTCGAATAATCGGATTCATGGTCAGAAAATTTGTTTTATCGGATTCATGGTCCGGAAATTTGTTTTATCGGATTCATGGTCCGGAAATACATTATATCGAAGTCATGGTCCGACATGCACATATAAATAATGTATTTGAGAAAGATAGTTTATTACTAAAAAATGTGGTGCTTAATCATCCACCACTACAATTTTTCTTAAACATAACATTTTTTAAGGTTTGCACCATTCCAGGTGCGTGGTATTATCTTTCCCTTGATGTCTTCGAGTTCGTAGCTTCCATTGAGGTTGGCATTGATTACTTTGTATGGTCCTTCCCATTTTGGACCTAGTTTTCCTGGCTTCTCTGCTCTGCTCACCTCATTTTTGCGCCATACGAGATCTCCGACTTTGTAATGTGTCTTCCTCATCTTCTTGTTGTAGTATGCTTCCATTTTTCTCTTGTTCTTTTCTTCAAGAATTGTTGCGATCTCCCTTCTTTCTTCAAGTGCATTAAGGTTGAACCTCAAGTTTTCATCATTTGCCTCTTCTGTTGTTTGGGCGGATCGTTGTGTAGGCATTCCTACTTCAGCGGGGATCACTGCTTCTATTCCGTATGTTAAGCTGAAAGGTGATTCTTTGGTACTTGTCTTGATCAACGTTCTATGAGCCCACAGGACAAGACTCAAGTGGTCTACCCAATTGCCTCCGTCTCTAGCAATCCTTGTCTTGATACCTTCTACAACGCTTCGGTTTGCCCTTTCTACCTGACCATTAGATTGTGGGTGTGCAACAGATGTAAATCTTTGTTTGATTTCCATTTCCAAACACCATGCTTTAAACGGGTTTTCTCCGAACTGCCTACCATTATCAGTTATGATTTCTCCAGGAAGACCAAAGTGACAAACTATGTTGTCCCAGACAAATGTCATCACCTGCTGTCCTGTAATTGAAGCTACAGGCTTAGCTTCTATCCATTTGGTGAAATAGTCTATGGCTACAATCAGAAATTTCAACCTTCCTGGTCCTTCCGGGAATGGACCAACTATGTCCATTCCCCATTTTCTGAAAGGCCATGCAGCTGCAATTGTCACTAAGGGGTGTTTAGGGCTATGTTGAATCGGACCGTGTTTCTGACAAGCTTCGCACTTTTGAACTTCAGACAGTGTATCGCGATGCATCGATGGCCAGTAGTATCCCATCTGCATGATCTTTGCGACTACTAACCTTGGTCCCGCATGTAGCCCGCAAGATCCTTCATGCACTTCTTGGATGATGTATTTGGCCTGATTGGGACCTACACATCGAAGGTTTGGACCTAAATATGATTTCTTGTACAAGACTCCATCTGTGAGCTCATAGCTCATGGCTGTAACTTTTAATTTTTCCTTCAGGGTAGGATCAACATTTGCTTCATCTGAGAGATAAGTGATGATGAGGTCATCCATGTGCTTCCTTCTTCTTCGATGATGACCATTGCTTCTTCTTTTATTGACTTTTGATCTAGCACTTCGACTGGAATCTCTTTTGTCAAGTGTGCGAACGTTACAGAGGCGATTTTACTCATAGCATCGGCCTTTCTGTTCATGCTTCGTGGTACTTGCTTGATTTCACACTTGTCAAAATGCTTCAATGCTTCCCTTGCTTTTTGTAGGTATAGCTTCATTCCAGAATCCTTTGCTTCGTATGAGCCATCTATTTGGCTTGCTACCAACTTCGAGTCTACGAAAACCTTCAATCTTTTAACTTTCATTTTTGTCGCCATGTTCAATCCTGCTAGCAGAGCTTCGTACTCTGCTTCGTTGTTTGATGCTTGAAAATTGAACCTTAAAGCATACGTATATTCCGTCCCACTTGGACTTATAAGAATAAGTCCTCCTCCGGAACCTTCGGCACTCGATGCTCCATCAGTGTACAGTTTCCAAAAAATTTCTTTTGTTGTGTTTCCAATTTTCCACTCTTGAGTTTGTTGATTTTTGGAGTTTTGAGGTTGGGTGTCTTCCATCTCTCCTTCGGATTCTACAATGAAATCAGCCAAGACTTATCCTTTTATAGACGTTCGTGGTTCATACTTTATGTCGAAGCCACTTAACTCTATCGCCCATTTCGCCAAAAGTCCTGACACGTCCGGTTTGCTCAAAACTTGCTTTATCGGTGTATTGGTCACGACTTTGATCGGGTGAGCTTGGAAATATCTTCTTAATCTTCGTGTAGCATAAATTAAGCACAAGGCTAATTTTTCCATGGAGGGATACTTCAGTTCTGGTCCTTGGAGCACCTTGCTAATGAAGAAGACAGGTATTTGTTTCTTTCCTCTTTCGACCATGAGTATTGCACTTAGGGTTTTTGACGAAGCAGCAAGGTATATTGTAATTTCCTCCTTCTCCTGAGGTGCTGCAAGTAGTGGTAACTCCGAAATTGTTCTTTTTATCTGTTGGAACGCTTCTTCTGCCTCTTTCGTCCAAACGTAATTCTTCTTGTTTAAGCAATTTTTCAAAGTTTGAAAAATTGGTAGAGACTTTTCTGCTGCCCTTGATGTGTATCGGTGTAGGGCAACTAACTTACCATTCAATGACTGTGCTTGCTTCAAGGTTTTGGGTGATGGTAGTTCAAGGATTGCCTTCGTCTTGTCAGGGTTTGCCTTGATACCTTCAGGGGTGATTATATGCCCTAAAAAATTTCCTTCTTCTACCGCAAAAGAACACTTTTTGGGATTGAATTTCATGTTCACAGCTTTTAGCGTATTGAACGTTTCTTCTATGTCTGCTAGCATTCCCTCTTCGGTTAGACTCTTGATCACCAATTCATCTACATATGCTTCGAGATTCCTTCCCACTTGCTCTTTGAAAATGGCATCTACCAACCTCTCGTATGTGGCACCTGCATTTTTTAAACCGAAAGGCATCTTTCGGTAGCAGAAAGTTCCTTTTTCTGTGTAAAAGGCTGTTTTCTCCTCATCCTCTTTAGCCATCTGAATATGGTGGTAACCTTTATAAGCATCTAAAAAGCATTTGAACTTATACCCTGGTAGAGAATCCACCTTGAGGTCTATTTCCGATAGAGGATACGGGTCCTTCGGACAAGCTTTATTGAGACTAGTAACATCCTCCAACTTCTCGATGAGCTGCTTGTTTTTTACTCCATGGATGAGGCTGGATACCCTCATAGTTTCATCCGCACCTCCTACCTCCATGCTCTCTTTAGTAAATCTTCCCATAAAGTCCCATAAGCTTTCTCCGTCTTTTCTCTTGATATTATGCAGCTCAATCGGATCTCTGGTGTAACGCTTTTGTTTCATAAAGTTTGATAAAAACTTTGTTTTCAACTTAATGAAACTGTCTATACTTCTCTCGGGTAAATGGTCGAACCATACCCGTGCTGACCCCACTAAGGTTTGCGCAAATAAATGACACCATACCGGCATTGACCAACGTTCGACCTCGGCTGCACCGGAAAATATTCGTAAATGATCCTCTGGATCGGAGGTACCATCGTACATCTTGACATGACTAGGCATTTTGATCTTCCCCTGAAAACGATAAAATGCCAACCGATCCGTAAACTTGGTTCCTCCGTCTGGTCTGTAAGGACGATCCAACTCGTTTCCTCCGTCTTCCCCAGCATTCCCTTGTAACTGATTGAATCTAGTTTCCATGTTATTTTCGAAATTGAGTCTATTCTGAACACTTGCTAGCCTGCCTTCTCTTTCCTCCGTTCGTAACATAGTCATCAGAGCATCATAATTCCTTCTTACAAATTCTGGGGTAATAGGCTCAGGATTACTATGATTTGTGGATGGGGGTATTCGGGTGACAGTAGAGGATGTTGGAATGGGGAAATTTGTGAGTGGCAAGGCGTTGGTTGATATAGGCTGGTCTGTGGAAGATGATGGGGTTGAGTGGTAGGGATGTAAGTTGCTTCTTCTTGTGTTTTGAGTTCCCGGAGGAGGGGGTTGGTCTATATCCCATGGGGGTCTAGGAGGGGAATCCATCGGCTGAAAGCAGTTGGTCCCACGGATGGCGCCAAATGTTGCTACAACGGATGTACTAACACACACTGAGGAGTTCCGATGCTTAGCTTACGTCCGTCCTCCGGCACTGACCTCGTAACTACAAGACAAGAAGACACCGTTAGCCTCGTCGCGGGGTTTTGGTTCCGCGACCAAGCTCCGGCGTGAGGATAAGTATTTGGTTTCTGGAAGGATTAGTAGTAGGTAATATCATAAATGCCGTAATAAATGAGTTTGATATATATAGTACCTGAGTTTAGGGTTTGATCCGGTTATTACCCAGCGGTCAAAAGGATGTTCAGCCTATTATCCGTAATTAATGCAGATACTGCAAACGATAACCATTGGTTGATTAGTGATTGTCGAATCTTCGTACGATTATGCATTTAATGCCTCCGTACGGTATTTATGCATCGACCTTCGTCCCCTGTTCCGAAGGAATGGGTACCTTCGGCTATACGTCATCTTCATTCATAGCTTACATCTTACACATCTTACAAAACCTTACATCTTATTTTTTCTAATCCGTCACCGGTAATACCGATATTATAATAAAGGTGAATTTATTCACACACGTAAATTTAACCACAACTAACAATCTGGGTTAGTATACATATTTATTAAGTTGATACTAGATCAGTAGATTCCTTCCCTTTACTTGGTCGATTTCTTTTCTTTACCTAATTGCAACTCTTCTTTAGTCAATACTCGATTTAGTCTATATTGACCACAATTATTATTGTGTGAAATTGGCCCTGATTTAGTATGTAAGGTTTATGTACGGTATGTTGTTTTGCGGTTGGATGTTGCATTTAGTTATTAAGTAATATTTGAGTTTGATATAAAAGAAATAAATTAAAGAGTTAATTACAAAGATGGTCCTGTGGTTTGTGTTGAATTTCACATTTAGTCCTTTAAAATCGAAAATTACACTGGTAGTCCTTATGGTTAACGTTTTGTTTCACTTTTGGTCCTTTAGACTAACTCCAGTTAAAGTTGACCGTTAGTCAAAGGGTAGACTAAGGGTAATCTGGTCATTTTCCATATTATCCATGTTGCCAAACACCCATTTTCATTATTCATTAATTAAAAATTAATAAAAAAACACAAACCTGTTTATATGTTTCTGAATCAAATCCGTATGAATCTTAAAAAATCTTTAAAAATATAAACACCCATAAATATTATCCAATCAAATCCAATTTAAACCTGTGTATATGTTTCTGAATCAAATCCAATCAAATCCATATGAATATTATCCATGTATATGTATTGAGACAGATTCATTAATTAAAAATTAAAAATTGATAAAAAAATATATAAACATCCAGATGAATCTTAACACATAAATCTTGATTTATACATGAATCTTGATTTACAATAGAAACACAACACATACACAAACCTTGGTGAGGAATCAAAATACTAGATTTGTTCTATCACGAATCTGAACGAAAAAGAAAGCCCTAATCTGAAAAAGAAAAAAAAGAGTAGAAGAAGATGAAAACCCTAATCTGAACAAGCGAATCAAAACCTGAAAACCCTAATCTGAACGGCGGCGGTTCAGATCTGTGGTGGTGGTTGCACGGTGGTTGTTGGAGATGGTGATGACGACGGCGACTCGTGGTTCAGATATGGAGAACGGCGGCGATTCAGATCTGTGGTGGTGGTTGCACGGTGGTTGTTGGAGATGGTGATGACGACGGCGACTCGTGGTTCAGATATGGAGAACGGCGGCGATTCAGATCTGTGGTGGTAGTTGCACGGTGGTTGTTTGAGATGGTGGTGACGACGGCGAGTGTGGCAGTGGTGGTGGCCGACAGATCAAAGTGAGAGAGAGCGCGCGGCGGAGGTGGACGGCGGCCTTAGGGTTGTGGTGGTGGTGGCCGGTAGTCTAAGGTGGTGATGGTGGATGTTCTTGTTTGGAGAGAAGAGAGAAGAAAGTAGAGAGATGAGAGAGAGAGAGAGAGAGAGGGGGGAGGATGATATAAAGAGGTGAAATTAGGTGTTTGGTAACAAGATTAAGGGAAAAGGTTGTTTGGAAATTAGTTTAATAGGTGACTGTGTTTGGTAACAAGCATAGTATGATAAATGACTAAATTACCCTTTGACTAACGGTCAACTTTAACACCAGTTAGTCTAAAGGACTAAAAGTGAAACAAAACGTTAACCATAAGGACTACCAGTGTAATTTTCAATTTTAAAGAACTAAATTTGAAATTCAGCGCAAACCACAGGGACCATCTTTGTAATTAACTCTAAATTAAAAGATACCCCTTTGCTCCTTTATTTTCAAATCATTTCATATTTAAAAATAAATTTTTAACCAAATCCCTATTTACAAAAACTAATAAACAAATAACCTTTGATGGTTTCCTCCTGCATTCCCCTTCTTCCATATTCATGAAACATATGATCAGGTTTACTTTTAATTTCATTATGTGAACCGAAGTTCAAAGCTAAAATAAACCCTCAATTTTCATAGCTCACTCTGAAAAGTTCCCGAATAACTGCAAAGGAATGGCGGGCGATTCTTCAGCGGGGAAGCGGAAACGCGAAGGAGGGTTTACCAGATATCTATCTGGTAAGCAGAACGCAGTAAGTCGCGCTGACCTCGCTTTGGAAATAACCAGTAAGGATTCTTCAGATTATATTCATTGTTTGCATATTTTCCCCTTCTCTTTTTTGTCATTTTAGGGCTAATTTCTTGATTCATTAGAATTTAGGGTTTATTTCTCACATTTAAAGTTTGGTTATTGCTTGCGTAGTTGCAATATCGTAGGTTTGAAGCTTATATGTTGCAATGTATCAAGCTTTAAGGGTTCCAGAGATACCTATTTTCTGTAAACACATATCATATGACTGCAGCAAAGGTGCCAGCTAGATTGCATAACATTTTCTTATAACATAATCTAATAAGAATATAGTAGTTACTTATTTTGTAAAGACTAAATAAGCCTGAAATTATCCATACCAATAGTTATCATCATGGTTTATAAGGACTGTAATTTGCTTTGGATATGATATGTATGCATTTTAAGTTTCCATGTTATCTTCATTTACAAATTAGGAAGTAATCATTTGACTTGGAAAACATGTGTGATGTTTTTCCTTTTGTAGATATATATGTTGAGACCTTCACAAAGTTGACCATCTCTTTGGAAGTCAAGCCTTCAGACACCATTGGCGACGTCAAAGTCAAGATACGGGCTAAGTTTCCACTTCCCCCTGACCAGCAGGCGCTCATCTTTGACGAAATGATTCTTGATGACACCAATACTCTTCAGGACTTGAACATCCACAACAATTCCACCATCAAACTTATGCATATATCAAGGGGGCTGATGCCAATAATCGTCAACGTCCCGAAAATGATGATGGACATCTGTTTGGAAGCGAAACCCTCGGACACCATTGGCAACCTGAAATCCATGATTTGGGATAAAAAAGGTATTCACCCTGACGAGCACGTGCTCATCTTCAACGAAATGGTTCTTGAGGAAAGCGGTACCCTTGTTGACTTCCACATTAAAAAGTACTCCTCCCTCAAACTAATGTTTAAATCAAGGGGATTGATGAAAATATTTGTCAACACCCTTGCCACAGGAACAGGAACAGAAACAGCAAAAGCAGGAAAAATCATCCTGATGGTAAAACCCACAGATACCATCAGCAAAGTGAAAGACAAAATCGAATTGCAGGTAAGTATTCCCCGTCACAAGCAGGTGCTCATCTTCAACCAAGTGGTTCTTGATGACAGTGGTACCCTTGCCGGGTTCCACATTAACATGGAATCCACCCTCATACTGATGCGTAAATCAGGAGGATTCATTCAGATAAATATATCTAACCACAACCTCAATACCATCACTCTAGAAGTCAATACTTTAGATACAATTGCCGACCTGAAAGCCAAGATCCAAGAAAAGGAAGGTCTTCCCTCATGCGCGTTTGTACTCCTCTTAGATGAAATGAGACTTGTGGAGGACTATACTCTTGCCTACTACCACATCTTCGAGGAATCCCCCATCCAACTTTGTCTTCAACAAACCGGTTCATGAGCTTAAGAGAACCACAAATATGTTAATGTGAGAACCTCTTCGAAATTCACCTAAATGCAAATGAAATCTGCACCGTATGTGAACTTTAGGTCCATCCATGTGAACTTCAGCAGTCCACAACTTCTTGAGATATATGTTGTTTAACGTTTTGAGCATATCATGTAATTTAATGTCAAGGTAACATTAGTGAGTGGATGTAATTGCTTCTTGTTTTATATGATGAGGGCAAGATTGTACTTTTTGCTTATGTAATGTACATAGGCTCAACTGTAAGATTTTCAGTTTTAAAGTGTCTGGCTTTAGTCCTTAACTAATATTTATATTTTCTAAATAACATATAACCTAATAAGAATATAGTACTTATTTATATTGTAAAGACTAAAAAATAACTCTGAATCCATATTAATAGTTATCTTCATGGTGTATAAAAAATAGTGTTGCCAAAGGTCTTTTTTAAGAAACAATCTGTCTACATACGGGTAGAGGTACGATTGTCTACATCTCACCACCGTCATAACCCGCTTTAGCGGGATTGGGTATTGTTGTTGTTGTATGGTGTATAAGGACTGGAATTTGCTTTGGAGGTGTATAAGGACTGGAATTTGCTTTGGATATGAAATGTATGCATTTTAAGTTTTTGATGCAATTAGGAATGTCTACGAGACGAGCCGAGCTGAGCTTGATATAAATCTAGCCAAGCTCTTTTAAAAATGTAGAAGCTCGAGCTCGAACTCATAATTTGAGGCTCGAGCTCGTTGGCTCACAAAGTGTTTTACGAAACTTGTGATAGGCTCGTTAACACTATTATTACTTTGTTTTTTGAAATGTAGTTTAAATATAATAAAAAACAATTTAAATTTAAATTTTTAAATTTTCTTTTTTTCTTTATTTCATATTTAATGATATAAAAGCAAATTTTGAAATTTTTTTATTTAATGGTTTCAAAATATATAATACAATTATATAAGTAATAAGCAAAAAGTAATAAATAAGTCTTAATCTAGGCTCGAGCTTGTTTAGGCTCGGCTTGTTTCGAATTTTTATTCACAAGTAGCTCGACCCATTTATATCCCTAGATTCAATCCATGTTATTGTCATTTATCAATCCCCCTTGACAAACAGGTGCTCATCTTTGACGAAATGACTCTTGATGACCTTGAAGGACAACTAATTATGTGTGTATACATAAGAGAACATGTTTAATTGATGAGTTTTGTTATATCCTCGTACTCGATAAAACATGTATCAAAGTTAATACTATTTGAAGAATAATAATTAATCAATTTCATATGTTATCGTTTAGTGGAGTAACAAAATATAGTAAAAGAGAACAGAAATTTCCTTAACTGAATCACCCCAAATTTCCAATAGTAGTTAACATTTAACAATCCAACTTACATGCTCAGTCATGGAGAAAATTATTACAAATGAAATCAGCAAAAGCAAATTTCAAAGTTTCTCAAACCAAATAGGTATCTTTTTTTTACTTGTTCAGGTAAAGCATTCATGAATCAATCTCTAATTAATACAACTCAGATGTGGAGGTGGATTGCAGAGGTATTGAGGTAAGAGTGTCTTGATTGAACTGATGATGGTTCATTATTTATTGAGAGAATTACAAAAATGGTCCCTGTGGTTGTTAAAGAATTTCACTTTTGGTCCTTTAACTTTCAAAATTACAAAAACAGTCACTGTGGTTGCTGATTTGTTTCAGTTTTGGTCCTTTAATCAAACGGACGTTAAAATTGACTGTTAAAACACCCCATGTGCTTTGCACATGAGGGTATTTTCAGTCATTTTGTGTGTTATACATGTTACCAAACACTAAACCCTAAATCATGATATTACTCTCTCTCTACTCCATCTCTCTCATATAACACATTCAAGTTTTGCAGAATCACCCCCACCCCACCAGCAGCCTTTCTACCACCGCCACCGCACCACGGTGGTTGCTTTCAACACCGCCACCGCCTCCATGGGTTCCGTCGCTCAGAAGCAAAATCACCGTCATCACGTCCATCGCGGCCATCCGCCTGGAGATCGAACCACCATCGTACGAACCACCATCAACTTCTCTCTTCAAGATCGCCGCCACCACCACCACTGAAGTCGATCGCTGTCCCCCTTTCTCTCCAGATCTGCAATGCTTCGATCGTCATCCCACCACCAAGATTCACCATCGAGAGTTTGTTCATACTTTTCTTGTTCCAGATCTGCAAATTCTTCATATTTGTCTTCTAGCTCTACAAGCATGCCAAATTTTTTCGTTTGTGTTTGTTCACGGTTTGTTTATAATTTTCTTGTTAGGGTTTGTTCAAATTTCTCTTGTGCCACCATCGCTTGTAGATTTGAACAGATCTCTTTTAATTTTCTGGGTTTAAATTAGGGTTTTTGTTCTTGTTCGAGATTTAGGGTTTTTGTTCTTGTTTGAGAGTTAAATTCTTGTTCTAAAATTAGGATTTGAACAGATCGCTTGCAAGTTCTTGATGATTCGAGCTCTAAAAATATGTAATGGATTCGGATTTGATTTTGTGTAAATATGGGGTTTTTGTTCTTCAATGGTTAATGGTATGTTCATAGTATATTCGTTGCTTCATCTTCATCTTACATATCTGTTTGTTTTGTTTCCATTTCTGTTGGTTTTGTTCTTCAATGGTTATTGGTTTTGTTCCCATTTCTGTTGTAAATTGCTATAATCAAAGAATCATAACAGGGATACCAAATTGAGTCTGCGAAACCTTGAAGAATCATAACAGGGATGCCAAATTTGTGTTTGGTAACATGTATAACACACAAAATGACTGAAATACCTCATGTGCAAAGCACATGAGGTGTTCTAACAGTCAATTTTAACGTCTGTTTGACTAAAGGACCAAAACTTAAACAAATCAGCAACTACAGTGACTGTTTTTGTAATTTTGAAAGTTAAAGGAACAAAAGTGAAATTCCTTGACAACCACAGGGACCATTTTTGTAATTCTCTCTTGTTTATTTTATGTTACATGTATACAAGATCTTGTTGTGTTTAATGCGCTATAATATTAACATACCCAATATCTTGTCACTAGCAATTATTTAATTAGCAACAAATTTGTGATAGATTTGAATACTTGTAATTTAAGTTTTATCCTATTCCATAACATATCAACCGTGAGAAATTTGGTCGCTAATCCCTTGATTACCGATAGTTTGGATAATCTTCTAATATATATAAAAGACTAATTTGAAAAAAATTATTAAATAATCTGGACCCTTCTATTAATAAAATATTTAATCTTAGCCGTTAATTTATTTAATACTAAAACTTAAATTTTGACTTTTTAGAGTCAGACTAATGTGAATATAAAGATAACCTTTAATCAAATCAATAAAAAATGTAAAAATTTATAAAAAAATTTATATTAAGCATAAATCGAGAAATGGTCCAAATATAAAAATTTATAAACAATTAAACATTTTATTTACGTACTTATATTAAGCATAATATACAAGTTATTTATTTTATTTATTTTCTGCCTATCCATACTTTTTGTTACATAATGTTTAATTAATAAAATTTACATTTAGTAAAATAGTATATTCCAAGTTAATATTTAGGACACTTAAAGACGTAAAATTAATGAAACAATAATAATCTTCAAATATATAAGAGACTAATTCGAAAAAAATTATTAGATGATCTGGACCCTTTATTTAATAAAAGATTTAATATTAACCGTTCATTGATTTGATTCTAAAATTTTAATTTTGGCTTTCTATAGTTAAATAAAATATCAAAAAAAATTATCCAAATTCAATTCTAATATAAAATAAGGTAGTGAGATACAAGATATAAAGTATTACTAAAATTTGAAAAAATTATTAATTTATATTCAAAATCACTATAAATAGGATTTAGTTTATATTTTAAAATATATATCTCCTGAAGTAAAGAATTAATTTTTAATAAAATTACATTTTAACCCTTTAATTTAAATTAAAATTTCAATCTAATTAGAACTTTCATAAGTCAATGTTATACCTTATTAAACCTTAAAATATCATATCTTACCATCCTAATTTTTATATATCATATTTACTCTTACAACTACTATGGTTCTAGCCTAGTGGTATGAGGGTGTTTACCCCACAGCCTAGGTCTTGGGTTCAAACCTTCGTAGTGGGGGCTTTTTTCAAAAAGGGTTTAGTTCCTAAAAGTACACCGAAGTTGTCATGTTTTCCTATTGTGTATACCCATCTTTCAAAACTCCCATTTAGTACATCAAAGTTTCTAAAACTCACGATTTATACATCCGGTTACCTCCTGGATAGGTAACTGGTAATTCTATGATTTTTTATTTATTTTATATACTAATCTAATTCCACATAGATAAATCAATGTCACCTCGTATATTCTTGAAGAACATTCAATGTGTTCTTCCAATCTTTGAAGAACATGAAGATGATAACCCAGAAAACTATTTCAGAAACCCTAATCGAACTCTAAAATCGATCCGTGAACTAAACATGAAGATGATGAAAATAAGAAACCTGAAGAACATGAAGATGATAACCCAGAAAACGATTTCAGAAACCCTAATCGAGAACTATAATCGATCCTGTGAACAGATCTGTGAACTAAACATGAAGATGATGAAAATAAGAAACCTACATCGAACACTAAAATCGATTTCAGAAACCCTGATCGTATAAACAGATATGTTCATAAACATGAGGACGATTTCAGAAACCCTAACCTAATCAAAACCTGAACTTACCTCCGGCGATGGTGACCTTCAAATCGTAGTCGGAGTTGTTGAAACCCTAATCGAAACCAAGGATCTGGAACGATGGTGTTCTCGAAGTCAGATCTGCGATGGACTTCAAGGCGATGGTGAAGGCAAGATCTGGAACGGGGCTGTTGAAGGCGATGAAGCAGGGCTGCGATGGACTTCAAGTTCTGCGATGGAAGAATCCTAACTCAAAACCCAGGTCTATCAAAGAAACCCCAACTCGTAATACCCGAGAACAAGAAGCATTAACCTCGCCGGAAATGGTGCAGTCGCCGGAGATGGTGGCGGACGAAGAATCGATGGTGGTTGTGGTGGTGCCCAACTTCAATCGATGTTAATGGTGGCTGATGTTCGATCGATCGATGAAGATGAAGTGTTGGGAGATGTTTAATCGCAGATTTGGGAGATGAATTTGCTGGGTTTGATTTTATTATTATTATTATTATATTTTCATTTATTTTTAAACAGGAAATTACATGTCACCATTTAAAATAAAATGTCACTTCATCAAAACCTGATCCACATCATCAAAACCTACTATTACAAGTTACCATGCATAAAATGGTAGTTTTAAGAACTTTGATATACTAAATGAGAGTTTTCAAAGATGGATATACACAATAGCAAAAAGTGACAACTTTGATGTACTTTTAGGAACTAAACCCTTCCAAAAATGGTGGAGGATATTACTCCCTCATGGCGTGTGGCTCGGAGTTCGCATACTGCCCTATATGGATGTCACTAACTATGTTGTTCAAAAAAATATATTTACTCTTACAAACTTTTAAAATATGATATTTATTCAAATTCTTATTGTTATCATTTTAAAATATTATATAGCCATTTTAAACTTTTTTTAAGTATAACAAATAAATATTTCACCTTATTGCTTATAATTGTAATAGTAATCGTTAACTTATACAAAAAATAAAATTACATCTTTTCATATAATACTATGTTTTTGCAATCATGTCTGCTTTCTTGTGTCGACACTTCCATAACTAAGTTTGGTGTTGACGTTTTTTGTCACCATTTTTTTAACTCTCAAATCTTTCGCGTTTTATAATTATTTAACATTTTTATTAATGTTTAACATTTATTATTATGAAACCAACCCGTGTATCACACGGGTATTGAATCTAGTAAATTCTTATAAATTAATAACTATTGTATAGTAAACGTTTATCAATTAGTTGATATATATGTATGCAAAAAAAAAATTTAATATCTATAATTTTTTTGTATAACCATCCGTTTATAAAATTGACAAAATAAAATATTATTTCGGGTTAGTTCAAACCAATTATTTTAATTAGGTTTGGTTACTATAAATTTCGGTATTGTTTTTCAGTGTTTAAGTTTGGTTTCAGGTTCGAAACTTTCCTAATTCTCGCTGAACTTTACATAGTTGTAAATTATTAAATATAAGCTATATTAGCAAAGCTCGTACCAATATAGGAGAGTAATTGAGTTGAAACAACTAGCGAGCTACTCAAAATCGACTAGAACTATACTAGAGATTGATTTTGTTTAAGTCTAGTCAGGCTCGAGTTCAAGCTACTGGAGTCGGCTGTATGATCGAACTCGAGTAATAAAATACTAGGCTCATGAAGCTCGCAAGCTGTATTGAGCTTGTGCCATTCTACTATTTTACCTTTTTATTTTATGTATATTAACATAATAATTATAAGTTCTAATCAAGTCGAGTCAGACAAAGCTCGAAAGTATCGAGTTGAATTTGAAATTATCTAATCTAGTAATACTACAGTTAAGCCACTAATTCTGACAATCAAGTTGAGTCAAGCCGAACTTAATATGATTGGTTAGTACATTGAGCTTGAAGAGGAGGCTCAATCGAGCTCGAGTTGAGTTTTGAGCTTCAAGTTCTCTAATAGAGTTGAGCTCGAGCTCGAGCTTGACCTTATGTTGACTCGAATAAGTTAGATTACTGTAACACCGCAAAATACAAGGCTTTTTTTTTAAATCACAGCGGAAGTATTACGTCATAAATCTAAAAAGGAAATAACATCAAAAGTTAAAACCAACACTGTACAAACATACAGTACCTCGTTTAGTGTTACAAAACATTTCATAAAGTATGACTCATCATTTCTAAACCCAAAATATCAAAGCTACGATCAAACTTTTCCTGTACACAAAAGCTGCAACCTACCGTGCTTTCAGAACCAGCAACAGAGAGTTAGGGTGGGGAATTAGGACAAAGTTAAGTGAATGAAAATTAAGCCACAAGCAATAATAGCAGAACCACAACGATCACAAGAATAGTTAATCTCAAATATCAAAGGACCGGCGGCTCTGCTGAGCCTACGACCAATGCTGGCCATAACAATGATCTACCGATTGTCATCTACTAACTGGCACAGTTAAACCCCCTCTACTACAACAAATGCAACAGAGGATCTAAAACTGCATAACCGGAAGCAACTGGCCCAGCCCAATACCACGCTTAGCTGACCTCTGCCACAGTTATCATGAGCACAATTTCATACCTTGATACTCATATCTTGGACACAATTGCAATAATCATCAAATATCCAATCAAACAATCATATCAGACTAAACAGTCTATCGCATGATTAATCGTACAAAATTCAAGTAATCATAACAGTTACAACTAATATCACCGGAGAGTCAAATTCCACTCACCTGTGTTCTCCAACACGCCAAGCTCAGTTATCTAATGTCACCGAGGCTTCGGATTCCCTGAGAACACAATACAACCGAATTAGTGAATCTAATCTCAATTAATTCAATAATTCAAGTAGCTACACGAACGGGTCATAACTTAACCGTTACGCAAAACACACATAATCAATATAGAAAACATCCAATACCATTTAAAATATCCATATATGTTACCAACAAGGTGTAGCAATCAACAAAACACATTTAAAGTCCATATATCATAACTTAGCTTACTAACGGGTCAAACCCAACCCGTTTGATTTTATAAATCAAACTAACATGAAATACATGTCCAACACTTTAAAATCACTATATATAATATATATATAACATATAGGAATTAACAAACTATGCACAACACGCATCTAAGATGATTTCGTACAATTAAAGTAGCAATTATATAATAACTACATAAATAATTCAAGGCATTTCCAAGCATGGTTTACCCTAAAAAACCACTCATAATTATCATATAAATAATTATATAACAAGTACTAATAGTGTACATCAGCACCCGGGTCAACGTAGGACAAAGAAACGCAAAAATCAAATAGTAGCCTCAAAAAAACGTTCTGTGTTCACTAGTGAACACAGCAACAGTCAGATTGTCTTCTTTCCTGTTCGCACCAGCAGCCAAAAGTATTAAACAGGACTCGATTTACAGCAGCATATTACATCTAAAAATCAGTTGTAAACATCCTATAACTTCAATAAACATACTAGAACATTTATCAAACATCAAAGCAATTTTTGGACATCAAATCCTTGAATTTCAATTCTTCAAGTTTACATCTCAAACACCATTAATGGGTTTTTAAGCTTCTAATCATACAAAACAGATTATAGCTAGAAAAACTATATCAAAACTCTTATAATCTATTACAAACATAATCTAACATATAACCTAACATCAAAACACATTAACTAACATCAATTCATGGATTCAAGTTCTTGAATTTCATCAAAACCTCAATTAATGGTGGTTTTTGAGCTCAACCATCAATTACACAGAAATCAAACATATTATCTACTCTAAATCAGTACATAAGCTTCAAAAACTTGTAAGAACATGAAACAATTTCGGATTGGGTATAAACCCACATGATTCTTGAACCCTAGAAATCAAAATGAGCATTTTCAAGCAAGAACTCATCAAGACTAGTCAAGAACTTGATTAAATCATATTACACATGATAAAGTTACCTTAATTCCAGCAAGAATTCACACTAAAATCAGTAATCAAGGGCTAGAGTAAGTTTCTCTTGGCTTTCTACTTCAACATGAAACAAGGATAGGCACAAATGAAGAAATTTGACTTCTCAAAGTCAATTATAACTACATAAGTCGACTGGGAATTTAATTAAAACACCACACAGTGTCACATCTAGCATACATGAACCTAAATAAAGCGGTCCTAAACAATTAATAAACATACAACGAGGTATTATTCGGGACCCTCGTATAAAAACGAATCTAATGGTACCAATATCATATAAAAATATTAAACTAATATTTTTACCTCTTATCTCGCGGTCCAATTAAATACCAAGTAATCATCAAACAAATATATAAATAAATAGCAAATAATTATAAACAATTAAATATATAAATATAAACAATTAAATAAACGCTTACCACCGCCACGAACGACCGGGCCCTAAACGCGGGTGTTACAAATATCCTCCCCTAAAGAAGATTCCGTCCCCGGAATCTTATCGCGCTCAAATAGGCTAGGGTAGCGGTTCCTCATGTCTGCCTCGGTCTCCTATGTTAAATCTGAACCCAAACTGTGCTTCCATTTAATTAAAACCATAGGAATCTCTTTTCTACGAAGCTTCGTTATTTTACGATCAACTATCTCAACGGGTTCTTCTATTAACCTCTTTTTCGAGTCAACTTTCAAATCATGTACCGGAAGTATCTAACTTTCGTCTTCAACTTTACATTAACGCAACTAACAGACATTAAAAGTATCATGAATACCCGCTAACTCCGGTTGAAGATCAAGAGTAACAGTCTGGTCGTTGACTATCTGTCGTATGCGAAACGGACCAATGTATCGTGGAGCTAGTTTCCCGCGTTTCCCAAAGAGAATAACCCCTTTCCACGGAGAAACTTTCAGATAAACCAACTCACCTTCAACAAACGTAACTGGTCGGCGGCGTGGATCTGCGTACATCTTTTGTCTGTCTCTGGCAGCTTTCAATTTTTCCCGAGCAATTGCAACTTTCTCAGCTGTCATCTGAACAATATCGGGACCCGCAAACTGTTTCTCACCTGCCTCTAACCAACAAGTAGGAGTACGGCAGCGACGACCGTATAACATCTCATAAGGTGGCATACCGATACTCGAGTGATAAAAATTATTGTACGCAAATTCAATCAAAGGCAAGTGTGAATCCCAAGACCCACCATACTCTAACACGCAAGCGCGTAGCATATCCTCAAGTGTCTGAATGGTGCGCTCAGTTTGACCGTCTGTCTGAGGATGATAAGCTGTACTCAAATTAACACGCGTCCCCAATGCATGATGTAAACTCCTCCAGAAGTTAGAAACAAATCTGAGATCTCGATCAGAAACAATAGAAAGAGGAATATCATGCCGTGATACAATCTCATCGATGTACAACTGAGCCAACCTGCTGAGTGAAGCTGTCTCATTGGTGGCAAGAAAGTGAGCACTCTTCGTCAAAAGGTCAATGATCACCCAAAATTTATCATGTTTCTGCTAAGTACATGGAAGTTTGGATACAAAATTCCTCGTGATGTGCTCCCATTTTCACTCTGGTATTTCTAATTGTTTCAAAGACCCGTAAGGTTTCTGGTGCTCTGCTTTGACCTGTACATTTTACCTCTTATCTCGCGGTCCAATTAAATACCAAGTAATCATCAAACAAATATATAAATAAATAGCAAATAATTATAAACAATTAAATATATAAATATAAAGAATTAAATAAACAGCTTACCACCGCCACGAACGACCGGACCCTAAACGCGGGTGTTACAAATTACACCCTAAACCAATCTTAAATTTTCAACGAGCCAAGTCGACCGACATGTAAGCTTTTTAGACTAGACTTGTCTAGAACCCTAATCGTAGTTGATATTAGAGCATCCGTAATGGACTAATGGTTTAAGGACCCTAGACCAACTTGAATACCACCTCAGTGCCACATAACTTTTCTGATTTCTCACATCAAGAATATCTCCGTAGTGATTCATGGTGACCTAGAAACAAGCCATTGGAGGAAAAAAACTACGTAAATGAGTATTTAAAAATGGTAAATTTTGAACGTTCTTGAATAAAAAAATTAGATGGATCAAATTTAACAAGTAGAGTGACAAAACTAGAAAAGAAAAACCGTAGCTTCGTTGCCGAAATTAAAGAATCTTTTCTATTTATAAGAGGGGTGTTTGTTTTAGCTTATTTTAACTTTTTAGTTTATTAACATATTTTTTCAGTTTATAGAAAATTTGATGCTTTACTTAGCTTATTGGTTAAAGCTTATAAGTCAATTTTGATAAGAAAGGTAAAAAGAATTTTTTCTCTTTATATTAGCTTTATCTTTGTACATTTATATTTATATATAGGAAGAAGTTCCATCGAGAACCATTTTTATTGTGAGAATCGCGAGAACCAATCTGAGCCGTCCAATTCCCCATCTTTTAATGTCATTGTTCACCCATGAATTCCTCACATACACCTGTCACGTTTGATCCCCCACGCTCTCCATTCATGTATTCCATTTATCCATATATATATATATATATATATATATATATATATATATATATATATATATATATATATATATATATATATATATATACCTTTATTATTTTTTCTTTGCTAACAAGTTCTTTTTCTCAAATATAAACTTATATATTTTTAGTTATTTTACAATATTCAACTAAACCAAATATTTAAAAAAAATATTTATTCTTATATAAATCAAAAGTTAATTTAAACATTTTTTTTTCACTAGTAAAGTGAAAAGTCCCGCAATGTATTTTTCTTTTCAAAATTCAAACCAAACTTCAGAGCGAAGAATCAACCTTCATTTTTCATAGTTCTCTCTCTAAAAATTCCCGATAAGTGCAGAGAAATGGCTGGCGATTCGAAGCGGAAACGCAAAGGACGCGATATGTCTGGTAACAAAAACAGAGTAAGTCGCAGTGAAATGGCATTCGAAAATATATCAAAGGTGTCTACTGACGATCATGTTAATGATGACCAAATAATCAGTAAGGATTTCTGATCATCTTCATTGTTTGCATATTTCCTACTTTTTTGGTCATTTAGGGCTAATTTCTTGATGTGTTAGAATTTAGGGTTTATTTCTCACAGTTGAAGGTTGGTTATGGCTTGTGTAGTTTCAGTATTGTAGGTTGTAAAGCATATATGTTGCAGGTATCAAGCTTTTAGGGTTCCAGGTATGCCTATTTTCTGTAAACATATATCATATGACTGCATAGCATTAAAGGTTTGTGTATAATAGTTAAAGTGAGATGGTTTATCTGTATAAGAAACAATGTATCTAGAATATGTTAAGCAACTCTCAGAAGTTGTAATTTCAATTTTGATCAAAAGATTAGTTGTCAAGGGAACCCTTTACAGCAAAGTTGCAAGCTAGATTGCCTAACATTCTCACATAACATAATCTAATAAAAATATAGAACTCTTCTATATTTTAATGACTAAAATAACTCTTGTTGGAATGTTGTGTGAAAATGTTTGTTGTAGAGGAAGGTGCTTTTGAATGTCAGATTTTATATATATATATATATATATATATATATAGGGTGAGGTTCAAGGGAGAACCCTTTTAAATAGATAACAGAGAGAATACGTGTAAACTTGTAATTTATTATTTTTTCTTTACGTTCATGTTCATTCATAGCTACCTAAAAGTCAACTTTACATCCTAAATCTTAAAATCAAAATTATTTCTATAATTATTAACAATTTAAAAATTTGGATGCATTGATGCATCAAATAACACTTTTGTATGCATCGATGCATCAGGATTATATTCGAACATATTATCAAAAAAACGTGACATATTTTAAATCCGATGATCAATGGAATCAAATGCCTAAATAAATTGTGACAATTTTTGAACCATCTGATCAATGAAATCAAAGTTTCAAAAGTGTTCTCTCTGTTCTCTATTTAAGAGCGTTCTCCCTTGATCCTAACACTATATATATATATATATATATATATATATATATATATATATATATATATATATATATACTCTT
This sequence comes from Pulicaria dysenterica, assembly GCA_947179395.2. Classification (NCBI taxonomy): domain Eukaryota; kingdom Viridiplantae; phylum Streptophyta; class Magnoliopsida; order Asterales; family Asteraceae; genus Pulicaria; species Pulicaria dysenterica. The sequence continues at coordinate 93,407,218 of OX359289.1, read as the reverse complement.
GTGTGTCTTACTTTTTCTATTTATGTCTAAAAGTAAATAAGAAGCTTTTACTCCATTCAGTTATGAAAGCAATCCATAATAGGTATCATTATGGTTTATAAGGACTGGAATTTGCTTTGGATATGATGTCTTTCCTTGTGTAGAGGCACTTTTAAGTTTCTGATGCAATACTGTTAATTTTTTCATTTTCAAACCAGGAAGTTATAATTTGACTTGGAAAGCAAGTGTAATGTTGATGTTCTTCCTTGTGTAGGTATATATGTTGAGACCTTCACCAGAAAGACCATCTCTTTGGAAGTCAAACCCTCAGATACCATCAGAGACATGAAATTCAAGATCCTGGTTAAGGAACGTATTCCCTTTAACCAGCAGGCGCTCATCTTTGACGAAATGATCCTTGATGACACCAATAGGGTTCGTGACTTCGACATCCACAACAATTCCACCATCAAACTTATGCATAAATCAAGGGGATTGATGCCAATTTTCATCGACATCCCTAAAATGATGATGACCATCTCTATAAAGGCCAAACCCTTGGACACCATTGGCGACCTGAAATCCAAGATTTGGGACGAGCAAGGTATTCCCCCAGAGGAGCAAGAGCTAATCTTCAATGAAATGATTCTTGAGGAAAGCAGTACCCTTGTTGATTTCCATATTAACAAGGACTCCACCCTCAAACTGATGTTTAGATCAAGGGGTTTGATGAAAATAACTGTCAACGCCGTTAGCACCGGAACAGAAACAACAACAGAAATAATAATCTTGATGGTCAAATCCACAGATACCATCAGCAAAGTGAAAGAGAAAATCGAATTGCAGCTAAATATTCCCCGTGACAAGCAGGTGCTGATCTTCAACCAAGTCGTTCTTGAGGACAGTGGTACCCTTGCCGAGTTCCACATTAACATGGAATCCACCCTCATACTTATGCGTAAATCAAGAGGATTCATTCCGATATATATCCAGACTACCACCTCTACCATCTCTCTGGAGAGTGATTCCGCTTTGCGGCATAAGAAGATTCTCAACTTGTATATATGTATAAATTACTTGTATTTTGTGGTAAATGATTAAAAATTGTTTTCCAAGAATCAAATCATTATATTATGTGAAAGTGACACTTTCATAAGGTTGACAATTTGAGTCGGGTTCGTGTCGTTTGGGTTCAGGTCAGTTTCGTGTGACCCAATTCCGACCCATTTATTTTCATGTTAGGTCTGGATCGTGTCACTTTTTTCATGTCGGGTTCGGCTCGTGTTTCGTGTCGACCCATTCCGGTCAAAATATTTGATTAGTATTTTTTTGATTTTTGATTACGGGTTTCGAATACGAATTTCAATTACGGTTTTCAAATTCGGTTTTTGAGTACGGTTTTCTTCATAAAATTTTCGAATTCCTTGTCTATTTCCAATTTTCTACTAACTTGTGATTAAAATATCGAATGCTAATACAATTTAGTAACTTTAATACAAAAGTACTAACTAGTGAACAAACCATGAATTAAAATAACCTAAAGGAAATTATCTAATTTAAAAAAAACAAGTCTTCTTTTCTTCTTTACCGTTGTATTCTCGGAAGGAATATCGGTTTTGGTGGGTTCCAAAGGGTCTTGATTATAATATTGTTTAGGTTTAAATCTTACCAAGTTGACAAACATCAAAATACAAAAGTCCAAAACAATATAGTCAAAATAAAAAAATAGCAAAATGATGAAATATTGTTTACGTTTAAATATTATATTGTTTATTTAAGTTTTTAGGTTTTAAAGATTTTATGCTTGTATTTATCGGATTTGATTATCTAAGATGTCAATCCCTTATTTGAATTCACAATCTCCTATTTGAAATTTTAATTTTAAGTATTAATTTTTTTTTATAATTTATAGTTTTACCATTGTACGGGTCACTTTCGGGTTGTCGGGTTAACCTTAACTCGACCCATATATATTCGTGTCAACTTCGTAATTGAAATTGAATTTTTATGGTACTTGTAATCTCGTACCTAGATGACATTATCAAAATTTAAAGCTTCAATAAGTCTCCAGAAAATCTAAATCCAACTTCGATCAAGAATGAAAAGGTGTCAAGCAAGAATCAAAACAATCGAGAATTTCGAGGCGTCGTGATTTTTGGCTTCAATCAAGAATCAAAAGGCTTGGGAAGTGGAGGAAACTATGGCAAAAGGTTGGGTAAATCACCAAATCTCATCACAGGAGTTCGTGACTATGTCCCAACAATGGACAGGCGACCTAGATGGGTTCCTTCTTTATTGGGTATTTCTCAATTTTTGTTTGTTCTTATGAGAGGCTTAACATATGCAGGGGTCCATGTTTATATTTTAGGATGAGCGATACCAAATTTTTACGTATCATTATAAACAAAATTGAAATTTTAGTGGGATCAGGACACCCCATTAACTAAAGGGTAGAATCGCCTCTGTTTGTGTGTGCTCTTATGCGCCTCTGCACTATGTTTCATGGCTAGAAGTTTGTCTCTTGTTTTGGTGACCGGAAGTGGAATACTAATATGTGAACATGTGTTTAGTGAGTGTGTGTGAGAGAAAGGGGTTAAACAGTGAAATAGCATTTTCTTCATTTAAATGTGGTCATATTGAATTATAAGTCTCTAGTTAATATAGGCTAAGGTTTCGTGAATTCTTAGACTAGGGTAAATAAATAAATAAAATCCATCCACAATATATTTCATAAAACAATTATCCACAAATATTCTAAAAAAAACAATTATGACGCTTCTCCTTGGACCAACTAGGGGCAGCAACCCTAGGACCCCGCAGGGGCGGCCATAACCCCTTGAGTCCTTGACCTCCACCATTCGGTTAAACCGAGATCAAACTAATTCTAAATAAATATACACTCCGCACCTCCTAACTTGTCTAAAATCAAGATTTAAACTCAATTGTTAATCTGTAAACTTCATGTAAAATCACTGACATATTTTATATGAATGAATCAATTGCATACCCGGAACAATCACTTGCAATTATTAAAACCTTGTTGAAACAACGCAAATAACTTGTATAAAGTATAAACCAACATTTTGCCATAAACCACCAAAAGTGATTGTTTTGACAATAATGTCCGTAAACATGAGAACAGTACTTCATCTATATATAAAAGATATGCAAATTTTTCAAAAATAATTATTAAATCAATCTTAATTAACTAATAGGAACCCTCAATTGCAAAATTAATCTATTATCAAAAACAATTTTGGCAAGATTTGGAATTTTAAATCAATTGCAAAATTAATCGATTCAATTTTAAATCAACTAGTTAAGCGACCCGTGTATTAACACGGAATGATATAAATCAATTTTAAATTTATATAGTTTTAAAGAGTATTAAGACGTATAGTAAAATTAATTACAAAGCATAGATATGAATACAAAATCTCGTAAAAAATGAATAATCATTACAGAATTTTGAAACCATTAGATTTTCTTTAAAACCTCTTTATAAACAACATTCATAGTTTTATTTATTGGGTTTCCTTAATCATCGCAAATTAAAACTTTTAATCTCTATTTACTCTTCACTCAAGAAACTGTCACATATAACTGTCCATGAGTGAAAACGTGTTTTTTTAGTACTTCTTATAAATACTTTTTTTAAGAAATATAAAGTTACATTACACGTCTAAAAGTTTTAGTATAATATTAATGTGTTTCTCGTGATGGAGCTTTATCTCGATATTGTAAAACCATAACTATAATATTATTGTTGATGTTGTTTATAAGCGACCCGTGTATCAACATGGGGATGATATAAGACAATTTTAAATTTATATAGTTTTAAAAATATTAACACGTTAAAATATTAGAAAACATATATATATATATATATATGAATATAAAATCTCGTAAAAAATGATAAACATTACAAAGTTTGATATACATAAGTTTATCATAATACTTTTTGTAGATACTCTTTATAAATAACATTCATGGTTTTATTAGTAATTTAACGCACACACAAACTAAGCTATTTAATTTGAAATGGGTTAATGGCATATCTAACTTGGTATTTTTCATACTTTTATAATTGTTGTCTTAATTCATGATTTTTTTTTGAATCTACTGAATGTTGTTATTTCCTTTTTTGATATAAAAAATATCTCACAGTTGATTTGTGAACTCACTACCTCGCATTTACTAAATGAATTGTACACAAAATCAACGAATTTGTAAACTCACGCCCGTGTAAACATTTAAACAATATCATAAATTACAGGCCCGTGGTTGAATTTTCAATTAAATTCAAATTCAAATGGTTGTTATATTATCCATGTATATCTAATCACCTACTTCCAAACTTAATCTATCAATTATTATTACATTTAAATCACATTTTAAATTTTTTTAAATCTAATTCTAAAAGTAACTGTCTTACCTAACAAAGTGGAGTAATTTTAAACTAATTAAATACACGTCAATTAGAAATATGTATTCAATTAAAATTAAAAAATATATATTATTATCTTATCCACGATTAATTCAAATATATATTATTATCTTATCCAAGATTAACAAACACATAGAAGTTTGTTATAAAAAATTCCCTTAAGGGATTTGATGAAATGTAACGTAATAACTAATATATTTTTTATTTTCTTTAATTTTTTTTAAATCAAAGGCTATGATTGGTGGAGATTTTTTAGGGAAAGGGTACATGATGTAAGTAACCCTTTCCTTTTAATAGTTTTATTTTTAATAGTTGCTTATATATATGATTCATTAAATTTTTATATTGATTGATGCACCTTTGTCTGTTTTAAATATTATCTATTTTTATATAAATTTATCTTAAATAAAACAAAATTTAAAAAAAAATCATTTTAATAATTTTTATCGAAAGACCGAGGAATCAGATATTATATCGACTATGATACGTAGATAGAATAAATATAAAAAAAATATAAATTATTTTATCAATAACCTGCCCACTACTATAATGGATAACAAACAATTAAAAATATATCACTTTAAAAAAGTGTCATATTACAATAAAATTTATACTAAAACGTAGATAAAAATGAGACGGTCGCAAATATATAATTATTATTTCTCTAAACAAATTATATAATAAGTTATTAAACATATTTTATAAACAACCTATAATTAATTATATTAATATACAAGTTTTATAAAACCCCCTCACAATTTCATAAAAACCCCTAACATATTTTATAAAAACTTTTCACAATTTTCACAATGCCCCCTTCCAATTCCTTAAGGATTTTTGGCATTTATGACATCATTTTTCGATTTTTTTAAATTTTTTTTTCTAAAATCAAGGGTTGTGATTGGTGGAGAATTTTTAGGAAGAGAGAGAAACTCTTTTTTAAAATTTTTTTTTTATAAAACATGTGAGGGGCTTTTAAAAAATTTATGAGAGGGTTATATAAAAGTTGTAAACTAATGTAATTAATTATGGGCTGTTTATAAATTATGTTTAATAGCTTGTGATATAATTTGTTTAGATAAAAAATAATTATATATTTACGACCGTCTAATTTTTATCTACGCTTTGGTGTAAATTTTATTGCAAAATGACACTTTTTTAAAATTAATATATTCTTAAATTTTTGTTATCAATTAATAGTAGTAGGTATTCATAAATGAAAATGATTTCATCAGTCGGTTAAGTTTCAAAGAAAACAATTTCCTCTAATGTTGTGTTTTGCTACAACGATTAACAAAAGTCAAGTACAGTCACTTTAACAAGTCGATTTATTCCTCAGGTTACACATGACTAATTATATGTTGCCGTTGCACGTGTTAGAATTAAAGAAAGATTAAAAGTTTTCGGTGATATTTTATTTATTGCGTTATTTTATTTTAAAATTTTAATATCTCAAATACACTTCCGAAATACTCGTGCGTACACAGGTCAATAAACTAGTAAATTTATAAAATTGTTAAGTAAGACAAAAATTTATTATGTTTATATTATTTTTCTTGAAACAAAAATCAGAGTCTACTGACCGAACTAGAAAAAAAAAAGAGAAAATTACACTAATGATCCATGTGGTTTATCATTAATTTCACCCATAGTCCCTGTGGTTCATTAATTACACTGGACGTCCCTGTGATTCTTAATTTGTCACACCTGTAGTCCTGGTCTACATGAAATGACTAAAATGCCCTTTACCTTTTAATTTAGACTTTTTTTTATATTTTATTCCTTTTCTAATTACTAAACCATTATTATTATTACTTTATTAATTAAAAAAAAACAAACACCCCCATTTAATCCCCCCTCCCCCGTCTCTGTGCCCGTACACCACCACCCACCCATGACCACCACCTCCCTGTTGCTCCCCTCTGACACGGCACCACCACCACCACCGTAAAGGCACCACCACCACCTCCCTGTCGGCTCCCCTCTCTCTGTTTCTCACTCCCAAACTCACAAACACCCCCATTTAAATGCTCCCCCCGTCAAACCATTGCACCACCGCTACCTGCAACTCCGGCGAGGTCACCACCACCGCCATACCACCGGCGTCTGAGTTCGTAACCACCACCTCCATATTTCGTAACCACCACCACCGCTAATCAGATCTGTAAGACCACCACTGAAAACCCTAATATGAAACCACCTTCGCCACATCATGAAACCACCACCACTGCCATAGTTCGTCGCCATCATCAGGAAAGAACAAGACCACCACACACACACCAGATCTGTAGCTAAACAAACCCTAATCTGAAAACCCTAATACGAAAACCCAAATCAAGAACACTGAAAACCCTAATCTGAAAACAATTCGATTTTTTTCTGCGATTATGGTTTCTACAGAGAGAGAGAGAGAGAGGATCGACATACCAGGCGACGGGGAAGGAAGGTCGCAGCGGCGCTGGTTGGAGGTGACGGGGAAGGAAGGTTGTGGAGGTGACGGCGGCGGCGTTGGAGGTGGAGCTTCTGTGGAGGCCGGCGAAGGTTGTGGAGATGATTACGGCGGCGTAGAGAGGGCGGAGGGCGGATGCGGAGATCGCCGGAGGTGGGGAGGGTGAATCGACGGGGGAGGGGGGAGACGACCGGAGGTGGGGAGGGTGAATCGACGGGGGGGGGGGGGGGGGGGGGGGAGACGATGGAGGTGTTTGTTTTAGTATTTAGTTTAAAGTGTTTAATAATAATATAATAATAATAATTATAATAAAATAATAATAATAATGGTTTATTAATTAAAAAAGGAATAAAATATAAAAGAAAAGTCTAAATTAGAAAGTAAAGGGCATTTTAGTCATTTTATGTGCACCAGGGATTACAGGTGTGACAAATTAAGAACCACAGGAACGTCTAGTGTAATTAATAAAACACATGGACTATGAATGAAATTAGTAGTAAACCACATAGAGCATTGGTGTAATTTTCTAAAAAAAAATAAAAATAAAAATAAAAATCGTAGGTTACACTTTAGACTGTTTAGTTCCCCGATCGAATAAAAAAGAAAAAGTCAAAATCTCCCCGTACGTAAAACCTACGCAACTTCAGCGCAGGAATTGAATCAACGAAAAACCCTACAATTTCTCTCACTCAGCTCTGAGAATTGTCGATCGAGGAAAAATGGCGGATAAGGGAGAGGGAATAATTGCTAACAGCGGTTCTTCGGCAGTGAATCGGAAAGGCAGCGGAGACAATATAAGTACGTGTTAAATTTAACTGAACTTAAACAGCGTCAATCTATATATATATATATATATATATATATATATATATATATATATATATATATATATATATATATATATATATATACATATGTTCAACCATTCGTTACTGTTTGTCGCTTTAGGGCTAATTTGATAATCAATTAGAATTGAGTTTTTTTGCATTATATATATTTATGGTGTGTTTCCTTATTGTATGTTTTGAAGCTCTTATAATGGAATCAGGTAACTAGGGCTATTAGGTTAGTTTGTTGTATAATGTTAGATATTAACTAGGAGTATTAATGTTGATTTTTACTTAATTGCTTAATTAGCTATTAGGTTTGTGTATAATGGAATGTAATTAGCTGAATATTTCATCACTAGTAACCAAACATTAGCAACATGTTCTATAGCAAGTGGAATTTGCTTTGGGTTTGAAATGTATGGATTTTTTAAATTGGTGATACAATCCATGTTAAATTTGAATTACACCAGCTATAACACCTAAATTATTGAAGACACACACTCATTTCAAGTTATTGTCATTCTACTATGAAATTGATATAGTATCTATAGAAATTATGTTCTAAATACTAACTAGATTTTATATTAGATATAGCTGTTAATTTCTATTCATTAAAATATAAATACACTAATGAGAAGTTATATGGTTTACCTTATATATTATCCTAGAAATTTAATTTTTTTATATATAAATTCAGTTAAAAGAATTAGATATTATCGTTTGTAATAAGAAATTAAGCAAATGAATCAAATTTGATTCGTATGAGATTTAATGACTGAATTAAAATACCTTTTCAGACGAAAAGAAACGTAGAAAAGTGAACACCCTATGCTTTTCAGAACTTTTAGTTACGGAAATTTTATGTCAGGATAGATCTTTAGCTCTTGCTTCGCTACTGACGTTTTCTTCATCCGTGCTAGAGGAACCAAATAGTGACGGAATTTAGACCTGTAATGATGCTTTTATTTAGTCAGTAAATGACATGCATTTTGTATAGTGCATGCTTATTTTGAATTATAATGTAATAATTTTGACTTTGACAGGCATGTGTTACATTAATTCAGATCTTAATTTTGGTTGATTGTTCAGAAAGATATTTCTTGGCTTTGTTTTTTCTTTTGCAGAAATATACATCAAGACCTTCACTGAGAAGACTGTCTCTTTGGAAGTCAAACTCTCAGACTCCATCGGCGATGTTAAAGTCAAGATCCGGGCTAAGGAAGGTATTCCCCTTAATCAACAGACGCTCGTCTTTAACAAAATGGTTCTTGATGACATTAATATCATTCGCGACTTTGAAATTGAAAATCACTCCACCCTCAAACTTATGCATAAATCAAGGGGATTGATGCGGATATTCTTCAAGATACCTACAAGGACGACCATATCTTTCGAAGTCAAACCCTCGGACACAATCGACAATGTGAAAGCAAAGATTTGGGATAGAGAAGGTATTCCCAGAGAGGAGCAAGAGCTCATCTTCAACAACATAGTCCTTGATGATAGTGGTACCCTTGTTGACTTCGACATAAAGAAAGATTCCACTGTCAAACTTATGTTTAAATCAAGGGGATTCATTAAAATATTTGTCAAGAACTTGATCAGTGAAACAGGAACAATTATCCCTCTGATGGTCAAACCCACAGACACCATCTGCAACGTGAAAGAAAAAATCGAATTTCAAGAAGGTGTTCCCCGTGAAATGCAGGTGCTAATCTTCGACAATATGGTTCTCGACAACTGCTGTACTCTTGCCGAGTTTAACATCAACATGGAATCGACACTCACACTTATGCGTAACACAAGTGATATTCACATATTTGTGCGTGTCAACGGACGTACCATAACTTTGTTTGTCAACCGTTCAGTAACCATCGACAACTTGAAAGCGATGATCAAGGAAAAGGCAGGTATTCCCTCATGCCAGCAGCGACTCATCTATGGTGGCAGGGTACTGGATGACAGATTTACCCTTACTGAATACTACATTCAGAAGGAAGCTACTATTCACCTTTTGCCGGTATTAAAAGGGTCATGAGTACTGAAGATATTAGAACCACAAATATGATGAACTTGAGAAACCTCCTTGAAATTCATATGTTAACACACATGAACTTCTTAATTTCTCCTGCCTTGATTTTTGGTTTTAATTAAAGTTCCAAGTTACTGTTAATTTTTGGATTAAAGATGGAATCTTTTGTCAATGATACTATCAAAATTGATCGATTGTCATGTTCCAAGGTGTCTAATTAGCTGATAATGTTGCCAGGTCGGGTTAGCCAGACGGTGAACCCCGGCAAGTTTGATTCAATCATTCATATCCTACATTAGCAGGTTGTCTTTGTGTTATTGAGCACGGAGAAAATTATAACAATTGAACATACCAACAAGAAATTTAAGTTTCTCAAACCAATTAAACACGTACGTTTTTTTAACTCGATGTGATGAATCCTTCATGAATCAAACCCTAATCGATACGATTTTTCTTCGCGTACCATTTTTTTCTTCACTTTTTGGTGCTTCTTTATCATGCATGAATGCATGGTTCATTAATTGGATTGTCTTCCATGGCTTAATTAAGGAGCAATATTCTGGTTAATGATACGAATAGTGGTAATCTGATATAACTGGTAATCAAGATCAATACATCACTAATGGTTGATTACAATCAATCAATTCAGGTGGATTGAGATGAAGAACAATCCACGAACTTGAAAGATTAGTGACGTAAGATAAACAGAGAATAGAAGGGGAAATTGAGAAGTATCTGCTTATTCATATCTCAATTTATGATACATCAGGTATTTATATTATCTCAACAATATCTAACTAACTCCTCAAGTTGTTACAATCAGTTAGAAATCTATTTTTATACATCAGACATGTATCAATACCCTCCCCTTAAGATGATCCTTGTCCCCAAGGATCAAATGAAGGAAATTTCTGCACAATTGCCTTAGCAGACTCCCATGTAGCATCTTCAATAGATTTACCTTACCACTGAACTAACCATTCCACATGAGCAGCATTGTGTTTCTTAATAGTTTGAAGATCCAAAACTTTAGCTGGAACAAAAGAAACATCACTAGGACTAGTGTAGACAGGAGGACTGGTGGCAATAGGGACAGGACCATGATGCTTCTTAAGTAAAGAAACATGAAAAGTAGGATGTATAGTGGAAGTAGGAGGTAACTTCAAGGTATAAGCAACCTTTCCCACCTTAGCAACGATAGGATAAGGCCCAAAATACTTGGCAGAGAGCTTAAAATTGGAACGAACAAGCACCGAAGTCTGTCTGTAAGGTTGTAACTTCAAATAAACAAAATCACCAACTTGAAATTCACGATCAAATCTGTGGCGATCAGCTTGCTGTTTCATTCGATTTTGAGCTTTACACAAGTTTGCTTTCAAGATCTAAATAGTGTGCTCTCTAGCCATTAAGCTCCTATCAACACAATCCACTTTACTCTCACCAAGTAGGTAAGGAAAATGTAGTGGAGGAGGCTGACCATAAACTACTTCAAAGGGAGTGAATCCCGTAGCAGAATGAAAAGTAGTATTATACCAATATTCAGCGAGTGGTAGCCATTTATACCAATCTTGAGGTTTTTCATGACACATACACCTCAAATATCCTTCTAAACATCTGTTTAATACTTCTGTTTGGCCATCTGTTTGAGGATGGTAAGCAGTGGACAACCTCTGATCAATCCCTTGTAATAACAGAAATTCAGTCCAAAACTGACTCACAAACACCTTGTCCCTGTCAGACACAACAGACTTTGGAAATCCATGAAGTCGAAAGATAGTATCTAAAAACACCTGTGCAACTCCCAAGGCTGTGAATGGATGTTTAAGAGCAATAAAATGCCCATATTTGCTCAATATATCCACAACGACCAATATCACAGAAAAACCATGGGAATTGGGCAAACCTTCAATAAAATCTAAAGAAATATCTTCCCAAATAGCATCCGGAACAGGTAATGGTTGTAACAGACCTGGCGAAGCTGCGAGATCAGCTTTACACCTTTGACAAGTAGTGCAATTCCTGATGAAATTAGTGACATCCTTCCTTAATTTAGCCCAAGAAAAAAGAGAATAAATCCTCTTCATAGTAGCTATAATTCCCGAATGCCCTCCTTGAGATGAAGTATGAAACCAATGAAGAATCTTGTTTTTAAGATCAAAACAATCAGCTATAACCAACTTCCCTTTTTTCCTTAGTTCATTATTGATCCATGTATACTTGGAATGCGAAGTAGAACCCCGTTGCAGATCATGAATAAGAGCTTGTGTCTTCGAATCCTTTACCCACGCTTCCTTTATATCCTTTAACAAATCATCAGACACCGAAGAAAGAACAATCTGCAATAACTCAGCCCCTTGAACACGCGACAGAGCATCAGCAACAACATTTTCAGTCCCTCTTTTGTACTGAATTTCATAATCAAATCCCAACAATTTAGATAACCATTTTTGTTGGAAAGGGGTTACCAACCTGTTTTCTAACAGATGTTTAAGACTTTCTTGATCAGTTTTGATGACAAAGTGTCTATCCAAAAGATATTGACTCCACTTTTGAACAGCATGGATAATAGCTAACAATTCCCTTTCATAAGTAGAAAGCATAGCATTTCTTGGAGACAATGGCTTACTAAGAAAAGCAATAGGATGACCACCCTGCATTAATACTGCTCCTATCCCTTGGCTGGAAGCATCAGTTTCAAGTAGAATTGAAATCCGGCAAAGCTAAAACTGGAGGTTGAACCATAGTAGACTTTAAAGCCAAAAATGCTTCCTTAGCTGCACTTGTCCACACAAAAGAATCTTTTTTAAGTAGCTGAGTAAGAGGTTTAGGAATGGTACCATAATTCTTCACAAATCTTCGATAATACCCTGTAAGCCCCAAAAATCCTCTTAATTGCTTCAAATCTTTAGGAACAGACCACTCACTTACAGCCTTAATTTTGGAAGGATCCGTAGCTACCCCTTCTTTAGAAATTAAATGACCCAAATACTCAATTTGGAAGACACCAAATGCACATTTACTCCTCTTAGCAACCAAAGAATGTTGTCTAAGAAGAGTAAAAACAACAAAAAGATGTTCTAAATGACTAGACCAAGTAGGGCTGTAAATCAGAATATCATCAAAGAAAACCAATACAAACTTTCGAAGATATGGCTGAAAGATGGTGTTCATAAGAGTTTGAAAGGTAGAAGGAGCATTGGTAAGCCCAAAAGGCATAACCAAAAACTCAAAATGACCACAGTGAGTTCTAAAGGTTGTTTTTGGAACATCCTCAACCTCCATCCGAATTTGGTAATACCCAGATTTCAAATCAATTTTTGAAAAATAAGTTGTTCCATGCAACTCGTCTAACAACTCTTCAACCAAAGGAATAGGAAATCTATCGGGAATTGTAATCCTATTCAAAGCTCTATAATCAATACACATCCTCCATCCCCCATCCTTCTTTTTAACCAAGACTACAGGTGAAGCAAAAGCACTATGACTTGGTCTAATCACGCCCTGCTCCAATAATTCTTTTGTCATCTGTTCAATAACATCTTTTTGTAAAAGAGGATACCTGTAAGGTCGCAAATTAACAGGATTAGAGCCCTCTTTAAGAACAATTTTGTGATTGAAACCAGGCCGCAAGGGTGGTAACTCCATTGGCTCTTGAAATACATCACTAAACTGATCCAAAAGCTGTTGCAATTCTTGTGATACTTCCTTCTCATCTGAAATAGTATTGATTTAAGGTGACACACCTGAATCTTGTAAATGAGTAGCAAAGACTTGTAACATAGACAATTCACCCTTAGGCTGCCAATTTTTAGCCCACTTATGATCATTAACAGTTTGTATAGGTTGTCTTTGAGCACCGCGAAGTTTAATTCTTTTACCCTGATAAGTAAACTCGATAGTATGCTGAGCAAAATCGAATTCAACTTTTCCCAAAGAACTAAACCACTGAACTCCCAAAACTATATCACAGCCCCCTAAGGGCATCAAGTACACATCAGTAGTAAAAACCAAGCTCTTTATGCTCCATTGAAATCCTTCCACCACAGTATCACACTTCACCGGATATCCATCTGCCACATTCACGCTCATAGGAGTTCTTTTTGTCAACTTACAACCCAATTTCATAGCGAGCGCAGAATTTATAAAGCTATGCGTACTCCCGGTATCCTTCAACAGCTGCAAACTCTTAGTACCCTTATGCCCCGTTATACGTAGTGTTTGAAAATCATTGACACCAACTAAAGCATGCAAGGAAATCCGTGCTAATTCAGTCTCAAACACTGCATCATCAAGTTCAGTTTCACCAAACTCTTCTTCTAATTCCTCCATTTGTAAATAATACAAATGAGGTCTACGACCCGAACATTTATGACCATACACATACTTTTCATCACAAAAGAAACATAATCCTTTAGATCTCCTCTCATCCATTTCTGCTTGAGTTAATGTTTTTGAAGAAGTAGGTTTGTAATTGACCACTGGTTTTGGTAATAAAGGAGTACTTCTATTGTTTACCATAGGCACATTAGTGGTCCTGTGATTTATTCCCTCCCCCAATATTTTCTTGGAAGCATATGAATTGCTATTATTCACCAATAAACTCCTATTGGTGTATTTATGCTTCTGCTTAATCGAATTCATTTCATGTAATTTGGCAAGGGAATAAGCTTGTTGAATGGTTGTAGGATTAAACATGCGTACCACATTTTTTATGTCTTCTTCTAATCTAGTTATGAAGCAACTAAGAATGTGTGAAGGAGACAAATGTAACCTGCTGATAATACTATCAAATGCGTCATGATAGTCCTTCACTGATCCTGTTTGTCTCAGCTCCATTAATTCTGCCATTGGATCATCATATGGTTCTCCAAATCTGGCTGTAATATCAATCACATATTGATTCCATGTAGGTATAAAATGATTCCTGTTTTGCATGTAACCTTGATGCCATTGAAGTGCCTTTCCCTCCATGTGAATAGAAGCTAATGGAACCTTTGCTTGATCTATAATTCTATCTAATTGAAAGAATTGATTGACCTTATACAACCATGCTTTGAGATCTTCTCCATAGAAACGAGGAAGTATCCTACAATTGATGGATAACATTACTAGGCGGGACATACAAGAATTGTATGAGTATGGAACAAGGTACTATGGAGGATCTGAGCATCCTACAATTAAGGTGTTGATGAGACATTTAACAAGTATTTGCAACCCAAAGAAAGTGATGCCAATACTGATGGCTGATGAAACCTTTCCAGTTCAATCTGTTAGGGTGTATGCTAAGCCAAGGGTATACTACATGGTAATGGGTAATCCACTTACAGAATGGTTTGACATGGATTTCATCGAACACAGCCAGATCAAGCTCCAATACCTATTGAAAGCCAAGTTCTATGGTCCAGCCAAAGTAAGGGATGAGCTAATTCAGAAGTTCAAAGATAGACTTGAATCCTTGAGATCAAAGAAAATGTAATTTTTCTATCTTTTGAATTTTTGATTGTAATAGTTTGATTTTGCATGCAATGATAAATATGTTCTTTACTTGTCTATGATTGAACCCTTAAAACAAACAACTTAATTGTATTGTTCAATACTTTAAGTTAGGGGGAGATTGTTGGGAAATTGGCTAAGTCATTGAAACTGTTATACATGCAAAAATCAAAACTGTTAAGACTGTTAATGGATGTTGGGAAGACAGTTCAAAACTGTTAGAAGAATTGTTGAAGAAACAGTTTAGAACTGTTAGTGAAGATTGTGAAGACAGTTGTAACCAACAGTTGCTGTGAACTTCAAAGCTGTTATATAGAGTTCAGAACTGTTAGTACAAACTACTACAACTGTTTGAAGACCTTGAAGCCGAAGACTGTTAGAAGAACCAAAACTGTTGCATTCATTGAACAGTTTCGGTTGAGCTAAATGTGGAAAAAACTATCTTTGAAGATATCTAGAAATATTTGGAAGATCATCAAGATTATCTCACAAGATAGAAGATTGCCTAACTGTCAACAAATCAAGGAAGATCAAGGAGTCTATAAATACTCGATTAGAATATAGAACTCAATAATTGTTTTTGCATTCATACGTAATTGTTAATTGCTTTCAGAAAGTGTTTTAGCCTCTAAGTTTCTTTTGAAACCTAAGAACAGATTGTGTTCTTCGTCTAACATAAGAAGTTAGATTGGAGGTGTAGGTGAATATTGTAATCATCGATTGGTTATCAATAAACATCATTTTGGCATAATTACTTTGTGTTTATTAATTGAATTGCTCTTGTGTTTAAAACCTTCTTTAATCAATTAAGTGTGATTCCGCAACTTCTTAATTGATTGTGATCATAGTTAAAGATTAACTTTTTATTCAACTCTGATTTGTTATTCAAAAGTTAGTTCTTGTTATTTGATATAATCTATATCCGATCCTGACAAGTGGTATCAGAGCCTTATCATTAAGGTTACTTTGATCACCAGTTGAAGGTTTTGCTTCAATCTTGCTTTGTTCTTTAAAATTGTTTTCAAATTACTTTGTTTCAATGGATTCTGGTGGATCTTCTGATAACAATGGCTCTGGGTCAAACATTCGTGTTCCCATGCTCAAACATACTGATTTTGAGATGTGGAAACTGAGAATCAAGCAGCATGTCCAATTAATGGACTATGCTGTTTGGGAAATCATTGAAAATGTTCCCAGTGCCCCTGTTGATCTGGATGAGACTGGAAAACCAAAGAAGAAGCCACCACCAAAGACAGATGCTGAAAAGAAGGAGAGAATGATTGAGATGAAAGCTCTCAGCATCCTCCAGATTGCAATTCCCAATGAGTATCAACATCAATTCAAGAAATTTGATGATGCTCATGAACTTTGGAATGCTCTGGAAAGAGGTTTGCTGGGAATGCTAGCTCTAAGAGAAACCAAAGAGATCTCCTTAAACAAGCCTATGAGAACTTCACCCGTGGAAAAAATGAGAGCATCACCCAAATCTTTGATAGGTTTTACAAGCTGGTAAGCCAACTAGAGAGTGCTAAGGTTAGGCTTGATCAAGATGAGATAAATAGAAAGTTTCTTAGGTCTCTAGGTGATGAATGGACTGTGTTTGCTGCACAATGGAGGACTAAGGATTCCCTTGAAGACATAGAGTTAGATGACCTCTATAATAGTTTGATAGTGTTTGAGGGAGAGATAGAGGGAAAAAGAAAAACTGTTATCCCTAGCCACGATGCTGCTCTCCTGTCATCCTCAGGTATGGAATCAAACCATTCATTAACTAACTCTATTGATAGTTATGCAGGTACTAGTTCTGCTGTTGGACTAGATGTGAACACTCCAGATGCTGTGCTTGAAGCTTTTCTTGCCAGCCATGCACATTCAACCCTCACCAATGAGGATCTTGAACAAGTGCACCCTGATGATCTTGAGGAGATGGATCTCAAATGGCAGATGGCCATGCTTACTGTTAGAGCCAAGAGATTCATCAAAAGGACTGGAAGGCAAAACATGAATTTCAGAGCAGATGGCAAGGTTGGATTCGACAAGTCAAAGGTGAGATGCTTCAAATGTCAACAGCTTGGCCACTTTGCAAGAGAGTGCAGATCTGGTGGACAAGTCCAGAATCAAGGTCAGAGGCCAACTCAGAATCAAACCTCCTCAGCATTGGTCTCACAAGAAGGCCATGGGTTTGATTGGAGTGATCAAGCAGAGGAGGATACAAACAACAAAGCTTTGATGGCATTGACTGACTCCTCCATCAAGTTGGATTCACCAGAATCTGAGGACATTCAGGTATCTTCTAAACTATGTCCTGGTGAATGTAGAGTTATTGTTAAAAAGTTTAGAGAGCACAATAAGAAAATGTGTGCTGCTCTAAGCAAAATGGAGGAGAGGAGATATCAAGTGCAGTCATTGAAAGCTTTGAAAAGAAAATAAAATATTATCAAGCCAATGAACTGCAAATGGATTATGATAGAAAATATCGTAAGTGGGAAAAAGAGCAGCTTCAAGAGGAGATTGATAGTCTGAAAAAGAAGCTAAGTGAGAAGGAAAGCAAGGTTGATGAATTAACCAAGAAGTTGGAGGGGGTGGACATTGATCTGAGTATGTTCAAGGCAGCCAACCTTAAACTTGAAACCTTGTTACAATCTCAAGTTAGAGACAAGGTGAAAACTGGCCTAGGATACAAACAAACCCCACCTCCATACAACCAAAACTACATAACTCCAATGTCAGAGGTAGCTGACAGGTATGTTAATGACCCTTTGGAAGAAGGACTTAAGTCAGCTGATCCAAAGTTTGAGAGTTATGAAGATGGAGTTCTGTCAGAAGTAAGTGATGAAGATAATGAGGGAGTTGTGAAGAAGGATGAAGTTATTCCATATGAAAATCACATCTGTTGTGAGCCCATTCCCACAAAATCATCTTTACAACCTATGGTGTTTGTAAAAGCATCCACTGAACCCCTCACCAATGAGCCAAAACCCTCAAAAGCTGTTAACTCCATAAAAAGTTTCACAACTGTTGCCAACAGTTCCCATCTCTACACTAACAGTTCCAAAAAGAACCCAAACAGCTCAACTGTTAGTACTAAGACCAAAGGAAAGGAGAAAGTTGGTGAAGTTGTAGTTGGAAAGCCCAAGAAGGAGGCTGCAAAAGCACAGACTAAACCCAGATCTGTAAAAAGGAATACTGAAATGCCTGCATGCACATGCCAAAAGCATGGTGTACAAAAGTTTCCTCAGTCAGCACCTGTTAGAGGAAATCAAAGAAATAGGAACCAGTTCTGGTCACAAAGAATTGGTTTGCCTATTGTGAAAGCTAAAAAGTGCTATATATGTGGGAGATCCAATCACTTGGCCCAAGACTGTTATTATAACCCACAGCTGTATAGCACCAAAAAACCAAGTTTCAAAAGGCAAAATAACAGTGCTAAAACTGTAAAGTCAAAGCAGATCAACAGTTCTAAAACTGCTAAGCCAAAACAGGCTAACAGTTCTACAACTGTTACATCCAAACCAACTAACAGTTCCACAACTGTTTTATCAAAACCAAAAACTGTTGGTCTGGCTTGGGTGAAACTGCAGAAACAAACAGTTTCTGAAGAGGATAAAACTGGTACTCAAATTGCAAAACAGAATAAGTCACATGATGACTCAACTGTTTTACCATCTACAACAACTGTTTGTTCAAAGGTCTCAACAGTTAATCACAACAGTTGGGAACCACATGTTCTTACAAAGTATTCATCACACAAATTAGAGAAATCTAATTTGGATGAAATCAAAAAGAACCAAACTCTGTTTAAGTATTATGACTTAAATGGTGTACCCAAGACCTTCATGGCCTGGGTACTTCCTGCTACTAACTGATTTTATTTGTGCAGAGCATTCATAGGGCCAATCATGGATCTATCTGGCATGTGGATAGTGGATGCTCAAGGCACATGACTGGAAATCCACATTGTTTGACGGATTTCAGAAGCATCAATGGTGGATTTGTAGCATTTGGAGGAAATGCTAAGGGAGGAAAAATCACAGGTAAAGGAGCTGTTGAGGCAGGTACACTTACATTTAATGATGTTTTCTTTGTTGAACAACTTAAGTACAATCTGTTAAGTGTATCTCAAATCTGTGACAATAGAAACAAAGTTTTGTTTACAGATTCAGAATGCATTATTCTATCAAAAGATTTTGAACTAAATGAGAAGGATATTCTTTTTAGAACACCTAGAAAGGATAATGTATACTGTCTAGTTACACAAAAGATTGCTAAACAGAATGTGTTAAGTTGTTTACTCTCAAAGGCATCTCATGATGAGTCTGCCAATTGGCATAGAAGGATGTGTCACATGAACTTTAAAACCATGAATGTGTTAGTTAAAAACAATCTGGTAAGAGGTTTGCCACAAAAGGAATTCTCATGTGATGATCATTGTGTAGCCTGTCTCAAAGGCAAGCAACACAAAACTTCTTATAAGACCAAAGAAGTTTCTTCCATTACTGCACCTTTACAACTTTTGCATATGGATCTTTTTGGTCCAACATCTGTGGTCAGCATAGGTAAGAAAGCCTACTGTTTAGTTGTAGTTGATGATTTCACCAGATTTACATGGGTTCAATTTTTTAGAACTAAAGAAGAAAATGCTGAGTTAGTTAAGTCTCTTATTCTTAGGATTGAGAATCAATCTGATTTGAAGGTGAAAGTCATTAGATCTGATAATGGTTCTGAGTTTAAGAACTATGATTTAAACAGCTTTTGTGAGGAAAAAGGAATTTCAAGACAGTTTAGTGCTCCTAGGACTCCTCAACAGAATGGAGTGGCTGAGAGAAGGAATAGGACTTTGATTGAGGCTGCTAGATCCATGTTAGCTGATTCTAGGCTCCCAATGACATTCTGGGCAGAAGCAGTGAACACTGCCTGCTATGTTCAGAATAGAGTACAAGTAGTCAAGTCCAAAGGGAAAACTCCTTATGAGTTGTTCCTCAAGAGAAAACCTTTAATCAACTTCTTCAAACCATTTGGCTGTCCTTGCACTATCCTTAATACCAAATCACAATTAGGCAAGTTTGAGAGTAAGGCTGAAGAAGGTTTCTTTGTAGGATACTCTACTCAAAGTAAAGCTTATAGAGTATTTAACAATGTCACTAGAATCATAGAAGAGAGTATGAATGTCTCTTTCAATGAGAATAGGATCAATATTGAAGGTAATGAGCCTGATTGGTTATTTGATATTGATGCATTGTCTAAATCTCTTTCTTTTGAGTATTCTACTGAAACAGCTGCAGGTACCTCAACAACTGTTGGTGAAAATCAACTAACAGTCTCCAACAGCCCAAACAGTTTTGAAACTGTTAGTTCAAACAGTTTTGAAACTGTTAGCTCAAAACCAACAATTGTTGGTTCAAACAAAGTTACTGAAGACTTTGTTGTGATTCCTATGCTTCAACAAGAGTTCTCCAATGCTGTTGATCCATTGATTGATGCTGAATCTTCAAAGGACATGGAATCTCATGATCCTCAACAACACACTGAATCTGCACCCCAAACAGTTGCTGATCAAGTGTGTGATACTGCTGAAAATTCAAGTGAATGTGAGATTGATCTGTCTAATCTAGGGAATGAACTGACTGAAGAAAACATTCCTACATCAAGAGTTCACAAGAATCATCCAATATCACAAATAATTGGTGATCCAACCACTCCTATCAAAACAAGGAGCATGCTGCAAAATGAAACCAGTGGTGTGGATCTTGCCCAATTTGATGTGAATGCCTGCTTTCTATCTCAAATAGAACCAAAGAAAGCAGTTGAAGCATTGAAAGACCCTTCATGGGTGGAAGCAATGCAAGAGGAGCTATTACAATTTAAAATTCAGCAAGTTGGGAAGTTGGTTGAGCTTCCAAGAGGCAAAAGAGCAATTGGCACCAAGTGGGTGTTCAGAAACAAGAAAGATGTAAGAGGGATTGTAATCAAGAACAAGGCAAGACTGGTTGCACAGGGCTATACACAAGAGGAAGTAATAGACTATGACGATGTCTTTGCACCTGTTGCAAGGATTGAAGACATTAGACTATTTCTTGCCTTTGCAAGCTTCAAAGGATTTAAGGTGTATCAAATGGATGTCAAGTCTGCATTTCTCTATGGAACTATTGATGAGGAGGTATATGTGTGTCAACCCCCTGGCTTTGAAGACTCAAAGTACCCTGACAGGGTATATAGGTTGGATAAAGCTCTATATGGACTACATCAAGCTCCTAGAGCTTGGTATGAGACATTATCATCCTACCTTCTTGAGAATGGTTTTAAGAGAGACACAATTGACAAAACATTGTTTACAAAGATTGTTAAAATAGAGATTTTGCTTGTGCAAATCTATGTTGATGATATAATCTTTGGATCCACTGATGACAGCCTGTGCAAAGAATTTGAAGTCATTATGCACAAAAGATTTCAGATGAGTTCCATGGGTGAACTCACATTTTTCTTGGGATTACAAGTGAAACAGAAGCCCTCTGGTATCTTTCTAAGCCAATCTAAGTATGTCAAAGAAATATTGGACAAGTTTGGCTATCAAGATGTGAAACTGGCAAGCACTCCTATGGAAACACACAAACAGTTGGGAGCAGACTCTGAGGGGGAGGATGTAGACATACATCTATATAGGTCAATGATAGGTTCATTAATGTATTTAACTGCTTCTAGACCTGATATAATGTTTGCTGTGTGTGTTTGTGCCAGATTTCAATACAGTCCGAAGATGTCACACTTGTTTGCTGTGAAGAGGATCTTTAGATACCTCAAAGGCCAACCAAAATTGGGACTTTGGTATCCTAAAGATTCACCTTTTGATTTGGTGGAATATTCTGATAGTAACTATGGCTGAGCCAATGTGGACAGAAAATCAACCTATGGAGGATGTCAATTCTTTGGATCAAGGCTGGTTTCATGGCAATGCAAGAAACAAACAACTGTTTCAACTTCAACAGCTGAGGCTGAATATGTTGCTGCATCCAGCTGCTGTTCACAAGTTCTATGGATCCAGAATCAGCTTCTGGATTATGTTTTGTCTTTCTTAAATACACCTATTTATGTTGATAACACCAGTGTTATTAGCATAGTTAATAATCCAGTGAAGCATTCTAAAACCAAGCACATTGAAATCAGATTTCACTTCATAAGAGACTGCAATGAAAAGAAATTAATCCAAGTCATGAAAGTCCATACTGATGATCAATTAGCTGATCTGTTCACTAAAGCATTTGATGTGAGCAGATTCAACTTTTTGATCTCAAACATTGGAATGATTAACTTGGACTAACAGTTGTTCATTACTCAATGTTTTTCACACTAACAGTTTGCAACTGTTAGTATTGTTATCTAACAACTGTTGATTTTAAGTGTTCAGGGAAGAGTAGAAGTGCAAATCCCAAACCAATTTTGGACATATCTGGTTGCCTGTCCCACAAACAGTTTTTCAAACCCGTGAATGTCCTTGATATGTGGTAAAGGTAAAATACTTTATTGAGAACAGTTCCAGACTGATAAAGGTAAGTCACTTTATTTTGTAGTGTTGTGAATGGACATGACAAGTCACTGCATGCTAAATTATTGACCAATTCACAACCACAAGTTTGTCTATAAATTAGCTTGCATGCATTCTTCACAAATCACACCTACATTTGCATTCCAAAGAGCAAAATTTTCTTTGCAAATGGCTACTAACTTCTTTCTCATAAACTTCAAAGAAATTAATGTTAAACAAAGTTATGTAACCATCCCTGCCCCATTTGTTAGAATGCATGAGCTTTGGCAATACTCATCTTGTGTTCTTGAGATGCATGATGATCGAGATGTGTTCACCTTGACACAGCACCCAGACCCACGTAGGACAAATAAAATGACTGATCGTATTCGTATAAGAGGTGATTTTGAAAACTTCACTCTCTTCCACGAGTTGCCTACCAACTGCTGTTTAAGGTTCGACTTGAACCTGGAAGGCACTACAGGCTCAGTAGTGTGGTTCAATGTTCGAAGAAATGATGTTGATGATGACCTTCTAGCCTCAGATGATGATGCAGTAGAGGTCATTGTAATCGATGACTAGTTCCAATGCACGTCATGGTCTTAGCTGATGATGAATTGGCGGTGATCATCATCATCATCCGAGTCAAATGAAGGTCACTATATATGATGACTGGTCATAGTCTTAGCTGATTATGAATTGGCAGTCATCATCATTATAATCCAAGTCTAATGGAAGCCATAACCATTAGAGACAGACAACCGTTAGAGAAAGAGATGGGTGTAGAAATCGAAGTCAGAAAAGACTGAATTTCGTTGACCCTTGCACAATTAGATAAACAGTACCAACAATGGCTTGTGAAAATGCATGTACTTTGTAGTTCATCTGTGTTCAACATGAATAAAATGCATATTTTGTTGATATCTGTGTTGGCTAATGGTTTGTTTATGATGAATCAGCTTATGATGGGTGTATGAGCTAAGTTTTGTTGACAGTTGCACATTTTTTTTACCAGTTGTTTGAAATACTACTAACAGTTTTCAACTGTTAGCATATGGCCTGCACAACTGTTAGGCAAAATCCATGTGCATCTGAGGGGGAGAAACTCGTCCAATAACAGTTGTACTTTCTAACAAAAACAGTCTTCAACTGTTAGTAGAATGCACAACTGTTAGTCCAAAATCAATATCTTCGAAAAGGGAGTTATTTCTAAATAACAGTTGTTACATCTTATGAAAACAGTTCTCCAACTGTTAGCTTTATTTTTGTTCGTCAACTGTTAAGTTAATAAAGGGTGTTTTGGTCTTTGCAGAATTTTGAGGATGTTTGAATTGCATTTAATATTCGAAACATATATAAGTCAATTCCCTCCTCAGTAGTTCATTCACTCGTTCTAAACTTAAATCACACGCAAACCCTAAATCATAACTCTCGAACTCGAAATGGCTCCCCTTCCATTCGTCAAAGAGCACAACATGATCGCCTTCCTTGCCAAACCCGATAATCTGCATGTCTTTCATGACATGATCGATTATCTCTCAATGTCCAACATTCACAATGCTCTTACCGTTAATCCCACCATATATACCTCGCATGTTGACCAGTTTTGGAAAAATGCAACTGTGCGAGAAGAAAATAGAGTTCAATGGATTGACTCCAAGATAGACGACACTGAGGTCGCTATCTCTGAAAACATTATTCGTCAATCTCTGCAACTGAATGATGTCAATGGTGAGTATTCTGACTCGGTTTCACTTGACTATTTATACACTGAGTTAGTAAAACTGGGATATGAGGACCCTAGGGGAAAGGGCACCTTCTACAAAGGGCAGTTTTGCGCACACTGGAAGTTCATTATCCATACTCTCCAGCAGTGCATAAGCCCTAAGAGAACGGGCTGGAATGAGTTTGGGAGCAACATTGCTCTTGCACTCATTTGTCTAGCAAACAATAGATGCTTTAACTTTTCTAAACTGATATTTAATGGTATGGTAAAGCATCTTGGGACCAAATATGGTCTCTTTTTGATGTACCCCAGATTTGTGCAAGTTTTGCTAAACTTTTTGTTGCCAAATCTCCAAAAACACAAGAGGGTCATCATTCCCTCTGCTCATGTGGCCTCCACATTGAGTAAGTTGCTAATAAATGGCAAGAGCTTCTCTGGTGCCATAACTCCACCACTCTCTGCAATGGTGGAGTTTCTTTCAAGAAACAGAGCTGCTAGAGTTGAGCATGAAGCCCACAATATTGCTACACCACCAACTCTAGAATCCACAGCTCATGATACTCATATAATCCATTCTTCTACCTTTGATAGAGCTACAACACAAGCCACACCTCTGAAAACTTTCCAAAAGCGAAAAAGAACTGTTAGTGCTTCTTCCACCACAGTTCTCGAGTCCCAAACTGTTAGCCCTGCACCTGTGCAGAATATTGAAAGGGAACCATTCGTGCTGTCTCCCAGGCACAATGAGGAGGTGATCACTCCATTAGAGGGTGATCATGTGGTTTTTGAGGCTAATACTACTGTTTCATCCGCAAGGGATGAACAGGATAGTGTTAACATAACTAAGACCTTAACCATGGCAACAGAAGCTGATCAAACAGCTTCTGGAAATCCCCAGTACCAAGAAAAGAGGGGTACTGGTGTGGAATCTCAATTGAGTGAACCACCAGTTTTATCAGTCAATGACATGTTAACAGTGGCAACACTGTCTGACATTGAGGCTCGCATGAAACATAAAGCATTGACGAATTCCAACTTTGCACCTTTCTTTGCTGCATACATGCAAGTCAAGAAGAAGATTGCCTTACAAAACAAAAGGATTCTTCAACAAGACCAGCAAATCAAGGCTTTAACCAACAGCCTGAAACAAGCCAATGAAATCATCAAGATGCATGATCAAGTGCTCCAACAGTTGACAGCTGCTGTTAGACCTCCTTCAACTGTTCCAATCAAAAAGGGGGAGAGTTCAACACCAACAGCTGCTCAAGTAACACAAACAGTTGTTCAAGCTACACCAACAGTTGCAACTCAACAACCAACAGTTGCAACTTTAAATCAACAAACAGATGCAAGTGTCCAAACTGTTGATGAAGAAGAAGAAGAACAGCTCTCAAGTGTTGATAGGGTACTAATCAACAGGATGGTGTCGACTGCAAATGTTCCAAGCACTGATATTTTCAAATCTTGGTCAAAAGTTAAGCAGAACTACTTGGTTGACATTAGTGCTCAATATCTGGGAATAAGTTCTTCTAGAATGGCACAGAAAATACATGATGGATGGCAGAATTTACAACCCAATATCCATCTGCCACATTCACGCTCATAGGAGTATCACACTTCATGTTTCATTGAAATCCTTCCACCATAGTATCACACTTCACCGGATATCATCAAAGAAAACCAATACAAACTTTCGAAGATATGGCTGAAAGATGGTGTTCATAAGAGTTTGAAAGGTAGAAGGAGCATTGGTAAGCCCAAAAGGCATAACCAAAAACTCAAAATGACCACAGTGAGTTCTAAAGGCTGTTTTTGGAACATCCTCAACCTCCATCCGAATTTGGTAATACCCAGATTTCAAATCAATTTTTGAAAAATAAGTTGTTCCATGCAACTCGTCTAACAACTCTTCAACCAAAGGAATAGGAAATCTATCGGGAATTGTAATCCTATTCAAAGCTCTATAATCAATACACATCCTCCATCCCCCATCCTTCTTTTTAACCAAGACTACAAGTGAAGCAAAAGCACTATGACTTGGTCTAATCACACCCTGCTCCAATAATTCTTTTGTCATCTGTTCAATAACATCTTTTTGTAAAAGAGGATACCTGTAAGGTCGCAAATTAACAGGATTAGAGCCCTCTTTAAGAACAATTTTGTGATTGAAACCAGGGCGCAAGGGTGGTAACTCCATTGGCTCTTGAAATACATCACTAAACTGATCCAAAAGCTGTTGCAATTCTTGTGATACTTCCTTCTCATCTGAAATAGTATTGATTTAAGGTGACACACCTGAATCTTGTAAATGAGTAGCAAAGACTTGTAACATAGACAATTCACCCTTAGGCTGCCAATTTTTAGCCCACTTATGATCATTAACAGTTTGTATAGGTTGTCTTTGAGCACCGCGAAGTTTAATTCTTTTACCCTGATAAGTAAACTCGATAGTATGCTGAGCAAAATCGAATTCAACTTTTCCCAAAGAACTAAACCACTGAACTCCCAAAACTATATCACAACCCCCTAAGGGCATCAAGTACACATCAGTAGTAAAAACCAAGCTCTTCATGCTCCATTGAAATCCTTCCACCACAGTATCACACTTCACCGGATATCCATCTGCCACATTCACGCTCATAGGAGTTCTTTTTGTCAACTTACAACCCAATTTCATAGCGAGCGCAGAATTTATAAAGTTATGCGTACTCCCGGTATCCTTCAACAGCTGCAAACTCTTAGTACCCTTATGCCCCGTTATACGTAGTGTTTGAAAATCATTGACACCAACTAAAGCATGCAAGGAAATCCGTGCTAATTCAGTCTCAAACACTGCATCATCAAGTTCAGTTTCACCAAACTCTTCTTCTAATTCCTCCATTTGTAAATAATACAAATGAGGTCTACGACCCGAACATTTATGACCATACACATACTTTTCATCACAAAAGAAACATAATCCTTTAGATCTCCTCTCATCCATTTCTGCTTGAGTTAATGTTTTTGAAGAAGTAGGTTTGTAATTGACCACTGGTTTTGGTAATAAAGGAGTACTTCTATTGTTTACCATAGGCACATTAGTGGTCCTGTGATTTATTCCCTCCCCCAATATTTTCTTGGAAGCATATGAATTGCTATTATTCACCAATAAACTCCTATTGGTGTATTTATGCTTCTGCTTAATCGAATTCATTTCATGTAATTTGGCAAGGGAATAAGCTTGTTGAATGGTTGTAGGATTAAACATGCGTACCACATTTTTTATGTCTTCTTCTAATCTAGTTATGAAGCAACTAAGAATGTGTGAAGGAGACAAATGTAACCTGCTGATAATACTATCAAATGCGTCATGATAGTCCTTCACTGATCCTGTTTGTCTCAGCTCCATTAATTCTGCCATTGGATCATCATATGGTTCTCCAAATCTGGCTGTAATATCAATCACATATTGATTCCATGTAGGTATAAAATGATTCCTGTTTTGCATGTAACCTTGATGCCATTGAAGTGCCTTTCCCTCCATGTGAATAGAGCTAATGGAACCTTTGCTTGATCTATAATTCTATCTAATTGAAAGAATTGATTGACCTTATACAGCCATGCTTTGAGAACTTCTCCATAGAAACGAGGAAGTATCCTACAATTGATGGATAGCATTACTAGGCGGGACATACAAGAATTGTATGAGTATGGAACAAGGTACTATGGAGGATCTGAGCATCCTACAATTAAGGTGTTGATGAGACATTTAACAAGTATTTGAAACCCAAAGAAAGTGATGCCAATACTGATGGCTGATGAAACCTTTCCAGTTCAATCTGTTAGGGTGTATGCTAAGCCAAGGGTATACTACATGGTAATGGGTAATGCACTTACAGAATGGTTTGACATGGATTTCATCGAACACAGCCAGATCAAGCTCCAATACCTATTGAAAGCCAAATTCTATGGTCCAGCCAAAGTAAGGGATGAGCTAATTCAGAAGTTCAAAGATAGACTTGAATCCCTGAGATCAAAGAAAATGTAATTTTTCTATCTTTTGAATTTTTGATTGTAATAGTTTGATTTTGCATGCAATGATAAATATGTTCTTTACTTATGTTAATTTGTCTATGATTGAACCCTTAAAACAAACAACTTAATTGTATTGTTCAATACTTTAAGTTAGGGGGAGATTGTTGGGAAATTGGCTAAGTCATTGAAACTGTTATACATGCAAAAATCAAAACTGTTAAGACTATTAATGGATGTTGGGAAGACAGTTCAAAACTGTTAGAAGAATTGTTGAAAAAACAGTTTAGAACTGTTAGTGAAGATTGTGAAGACAGTTGTAACCAACAGTTGCTGTGAACTTCAAAGCTGTTATATAGAGTTCAGAACTGTTAGTACAAACTACTACAACTGTTTGAAGATCTTGAAGCCGAAGACTGTTAGAAGAACCAAAACTGTTGCATTCATTGAACAGTTTCGGTTGAGCTAAATGTGGAAAAAACTATCTTTGAAGATATCTCGAAATATTTGGAAGATCATCAAGATTATCTCACAAGATAGAAGATTGCCTAACTGTCAACAAATCAAGGAAGATCAAGGAGTCTATAAATACTCGATTAGAATATAGAACTCAATAATTGTTTTTGCATTCATACGTAATTGTTAATTGCTTTCAGAAAGTGTTTTAGCCTCTAAGTTTCTTTTGAAACCTAAGAACAGATTGTGTTCTTCGTCTAACATAAGAAGTTAGATTGGAGGTGTAGGTGAATATTGTAATCATCGATTGGTTATCAATAAACATCATTTTGGCATAATTACTTTGTGTTTATTAATTGAATTGCTCTTGTGTTTAAAACCTTCTTTAATCAATTAAGTGTGATTTCGCAACTTCTTAGTTGATTGTGATCATAGTTAAAGATTAACTTTTTATTCAACTCTGATTTGTTATTCAAAAGTTAGTTCTTGTTATTTGATATAATCTATATCCGATCCAGACAAGTGGTATCAGAGCCTTATCATTAAGGTTCCTTTGATCACCAGTTTTCGGTTTGTTTTTTTGTTTGAAAAAAAAGTGACTTGTAAATTTTAAAAAAATTTGCAAGTTATAAAATATAAAGTATAAACATATATAATTGCAAGTTAATAAAAATATATAAATAACATTGTGATACAATTACGAAATAAAATTACATCTTGTTGAAACTTGAATTATTTTTTTAACAAGAAAAGGGAACTCTAGCAATGAAGTTTCGGCATAGCCATCACCCCAAGTTAGAGACCCGAAAAATACATATTGTTCGAAAGAAATAACGACACAAAATATAAAGAGACAACTACTAAAATGGATAGTCGGAATTGATATTCCAATAGTTGTAACTATCGTCGGTATATGGCCCATGCCCATAATAGGCGACTTCGTTCGAGTGGACGTTGGATGATGAACCTGCGTTCATTCTATTTTGAGTGTCGTCAACGTATTCTTCGCCGGGTTCGGGTTCTTCAGTTTCAGCTTCGGTGTTAGTGTTTGATGTTCCCGATTGGAAGTCTCTATTATAATCGTCTTCCATAATCGCTTCCTCCAAATTAGTTATGCCTTCTTCGAGATCCGCATCGTTTTGACATCTTTCCATAGAATCATAGTAATCCTTAAGCATCACGGCCATTTGCACCGACTCGGCCTTCAACATACATCGCCGTGCGCTTAAAATCCTGCCACTAAGAGAAAAACAACATTCCGAAGCTACGCTACTAGCTTGGACGGTTAGTACGTCCCTAGCCATACGGGCTAGGATCTTAAATTGACCAACGTTTTCTCTTTCTTGCCACCATTTTAATACATCAAATTTTGCAAAATCTTCGGTGACAATATAACTAGTGTAATCAGTTTCTTTATACATGGAAAGTTCGTCTAAAGACGATTGAACTCGTGTACGTTTCGATTGAGATACATTATGTAACCAAGACGATCCAATGCTAAAAGTATTGTTTGGCCGAGTAGCCGATGTTTGTGAAGTCGAAGACCTCGGGGTGGAAGCAACTTCTCCCCGTGGTGCACATTCATTATCATAAATAGTATATAATTGTTTAACACAATTTTCAAATTTTGATATACTTGTCGTAATCTCATCTGGAGATTGACCCAATGCTTTCCCGATAGAAGTTAAAGATTTCATTACACCCTTAAAATTAACAAGAGGGTTTAATGCCGAAGCAATAAAAAAAAATTGTTGGAAACTCTTTAAAATATTTTATAAGACTTTCACACATTTCGTTGGTAATCATATCCCACCTTTGATCCAAAGAACCAAAAGCCTTTAATGTTCTCAAAATTTCACAAACACCTATCATAGCTGAGTGAGATGATGGAAAATATGTTTGTGATAGCATCAATGTGGCTTTATACAAAACTCCCAAACCGATGTGTAATTCTTCTAAAATATACCAATCAGTTTCCGTAAGTACTTCATATAATTGGGGTAGGTGTTCTCGATGATATTCGGTAAGTAAATCCTTATTTTGAATCAAACGCCCTATCATTTTATAAGTTGAGTTCCATCTCACGGGCATATCTATGAGAGGTCTCAAACATCTTCTTATTTTTGTTTTACAAAAATGATCATATTTTTCGAATGCGATGGGTCCGCTTTTAAAAATTGTCTCATTTAATCTTTTAAATTTCAAAAGACAAGTTTTCATAGACTCCAAACCTTTTTGGACCGCGAGGTTGAAAATATGACAACAACAACGTACATGCAAAAATTCCCCGTCACATATTGGGTTTAAAACTCTTTTCAATCGTCCCATAGCGTTTGTATTGTTGCTTGCATTATCTAGGGTGATTGAAAGTATTTTTTCTTTAATTCCAAAACCGTTAAAAATCCTTAATAAAATATCGTAAATTTGTTCACCTCCATGCGGGTGAGGAAAGTTTTCAAAAGCAATAATACGTTTTTGCATAAGCCATGTTTTAGGGTCTATCCAATGTAGATCCTTCACCCGCCATTTTTTATAATCTTGAAGCAAATCGAAATATTATATAGAACACTTGTATTATATATAGAACACAAACTTGAATTTTCTTGAAAAATAAAACTAGAGAAATCAAGATTCAAGAATGAGAGAATTGGAGATTTGGAGAATGAGAGAATGTGAGAAAGAGTGGTGCAAAGATTATGGCTTCAAGAATGGGGTATTTATAGGGCAAACTTCGGGAAAAAAAATTTAAAAACTAGCCGTTGGGACCGGTTCGGACCGGTTTGGACCGGTGTTTTACCCTTTTTTTCAAAAAAAATCCCGTTGGAACTCTTGGACCGGTTTGGACCGAGTTTGGACCGGTTCGGTCCTGGACCGGTCTTGGACCGTTTTGGACCGGTTCGGGTTCTGGACCGGTTCGGACCGTTTTTCGCAATTTCGGTCTTGGACCGGCTCGGTCTGGGCGGTTCTCGTAGGACCGGTCCGGTCGGTCTCCAAGGCCCATGTCTAATTAAAACTGTTATACATGCAAAAATCAAAACTGTTAAGACTGTTAATGGATGTTGGGAAGACAGTTCGAAACTGTTAGAAGAATTGTTGAAGAAACAGTTTAGAACTGTTAGTGAAGATTGTGAAGACAGTTGTAACCAACAGTTGCTGTGAACTTCAACGCTGTTATATAGAGTTCAGAACTGTTAGTACAAATACTACAACTGTTTGAAGACCTTGAAGCCGAAGACTGTTAGAAGAACCAAAAATGTTGCATTCATTGAACAGTTTCGGTTGAGCTAAATGTGGAAACAACTATCTTTGAAGATATCTCGAAATATTTGGAAGATCATCAAGATTATCTCACAAGATAGAAGATTGCCTAACTGTCAACAAATCAAGGAAGATCAAGGAGTCTATAAATACTCGATTAGAATATAGAACTCAATAATTGTTTTTGCATTCATACGTAATTGTTAATTGCTTTCAGAAAGTGTTTTAGCCTCTAAGTTTCTTTTGAAACCTAAGAACATATTGTGTTCTTCGTCTAACATAAGAAGTTAGATTGGAGGTGTAGGTGAATATTGTAATCATCGATTGGTTATCAATAAACATCATTTTGGCAGAATTACTTTGTGTTTATTAATTGAATTGCTCTTGTGTTTAAAACCTTCTTTAATCAATTAAGTGTGATTCCGCAACTTCTTAGTTGATTGTGATCATAGTTAAAGATTAACTTTTTATTCAACTCTGATTTGTTATTCAAAAGTTAGTTCTTGTTATTTGATATAATCTATATCCGATCCTGACATAACTGGTAATCAAGATCAGTACATCACTAATGGTTGATTACAATCAATCAATTCAGGTGGATTGAGATGAAGAACAGTCCACGAACTTGAAAGATTAGAGACGTAAGATAAACAGAGAATAGAAGGGGAAATTGAGAAGTATCTGCTTATTCATATCTCAATTTATGATACATCAGGTATTTATACTATCTCAACAATTTCTAACTAACTCCTCAAGTTGTTACAATCAGTTAGAAATCTATTTTTATACATCAGACATGTACCAATTAATTAGAATCACTACAAGAAAAAAGAGAATTGGCGACGACAGTTCTTTTTGTGGCGACATTCACTAAAAGACAAGACGTGGGTAACAGCTTTGAATTTCAACGGTGATCTTTTGTGGTGTCGGTTGTCGCTGTTAAAACATTTAAGAATTAATTTTGATATTTTTTCCTACGAAAACAAAGACGGGAGATTTTCCCACCCAAAATATTCGATGTCACTGCAAAAGGATTATTTTTGCCGCAAAAAATGACGCTACAATAGGGTTTTTTATTTTCTTAATTAATTATATTGTTAATTATTTAAAATTACTAAATACCATAGCTGCAAAAGGGTACATCTGTCGCCTAAAAAGACAACATGTGGTACGATTTGGGTCCGTTGAGCTTCACTGCCAAAGCTAAAACATTTCGCCGCAAAAAGCTTTCTGGCACGAACCTTTTGTGCGAACCTTTTGCGACGTATTATTTCCACTAATGATCTTTTGAGGCACCAAAGTAGCCTTTTGCGATGATAATGTCTTTTAAAAGTATGAAGTTTTTCAGTCAATTCAAAAAGTTGTAGAGTAAGTTCGGCATTTTCTGTTTAACATCATCTGCTCTTTTTTTCTGTTTGTTGGCACAATCTGCCCAAGGAATAATATATGAACCAAGATTTTCTATCTCATTCGTTAATTTGATACTTTTTCTTCTTTGACATTAAGCATGGTTGATACTTGACAATGGATCTTTGAGTGGAATGATGAAGGTGATGGATTTTGATTGAATGAAATGCAATTGATTGGAATTGCGATTGAAGGAATTGCATTGGGAATGCAATTGAGAAGTACGATTGGAATGCAATTGAGGAATTGTGATTGGGAATTTCGATTAATAAATAAATTTCAACTACAATTTATAAAATGCGATTCAGACACAACTAAAGAATTATAATTGACATGCTGATATGCGCGAATCGGTTCATATTTTAGTTATAAATATCTTTAGAGTACACACGGTGTTTTAAAAGTGGTTTCACCTTAAAGGTAAACTACGTATGTGCAATTATCAAATATCTGTATATAGTATAGATATTTTGGTAAGACCGAGTATCGAACTCAGGGAACGGAGGTTTCTAATAATTAACCTTCACTATTTTCTAGCCGACATCAAAGCAAGAAGCGAAAATAAACTAAAGAACTACAACTAAACAACACAAAGCAAATAAGTAAAGAAATAAAGGCACAAGAGCATGCAATATGAAGCAATTTAAAGCTGGAAGGTACTCATTCTGATTAGATACACTCTAGTCAAATGCATATATATAAAATCATGTGACATGACTATGTTGACATATAAAGTACAGATGATAAAAAGTATACACATTCCAATTAGTAACTCATCTATAGACACAATGACTTACACCAAACACATAAGCATAACCTCTTGATGCGTAAGGCTTTTAACTGGAAAAGAATACTAAATAACCGATCATAAATGGAGATAAGATATCATGACTCAATCCGTGATTAGTAAAATCATAATCATAACCTCTTGATGATCCAAACAACACACAAAACACATAGAGCATAACTGATCATTGCACAAGGACATATACTAGGTTTAATATCTAAAATCCCAAACCATCATCCACGAACCTCATGTAATGCCACAAATGTACATATAAAGTCAAATCACACCAAGATCCACCAACCTAGAGTCAATCTTGACATAATAAAACATGTTTAAATATACATACACTTAAAGATAAGCATTTAACATATAAAGTCAACCTAACATAAATGTATAAAACATTCACATGGGATGGAAATTAATAACATCAATACAACCAAATATACTTGTCATTGAATCAAAACATAATATCATCCAAGTCAATAAAAGTCAAACCATCATAAATACATAATACAAACAACTAGAACATGTTTAATCCAAATAAATCAAAGTAAATAGAACATAATTCCTACAAACAAACCCAA
Source organism: Pulicaria dysenterica (assembly GCA_947179395.2). Taxonomy (NCBI): domain Eukaryota; kingdom Viridiplantae; phylum Streptophyta; class Magnoliopsida; order Asterales; family Asteraceae; genus Pulicaria; species Pulicaria dysenterica. The sequence continues at coordinate 93,372,240 of OX359289.1, read as the reverse complement.
ATCACATATCAAATCTGGATCCAACACAAACAAGGTAGGAAAGATTATACCAAACCCCAAAATGAAGATGAAATAGGATGTTCAATGGACTACATACTCCCTTTATGCTTGAATAACCTCCTCTATGCATCAAACTATCACCCCTCCATGATTTAGGATGAAAACGACGAATAAAAGCTCCTGGAGTCGACAGAAAATAAGAAATATCGACCTCGTCTATTTTGTATTTGACCTACTGGTTTTATCTTTTCAAATGGATAAGGCATGCCCGTGCTTTGAGAGGTATGATCGGGCCTCTTAAATGAGGTACCCCCGTGCTTCGAGTGTGCCAACTACTAGGCCCAAGTTTTGAGAGACACGGCCCTAAGCACAGCCATGCTTTGGGGCGTGCTGATGGGGTATGGGCATGCCTTTGGGTGTGCCCTGTAGGCTGCAACAGTTTCTCGCAAGACTTGATTCTTTAACGGTTTTCCTTCGTTTTAGCTTCATTAATCATCAAATCATCATCCTAAGTCTACAAAACAAATTTCTAAGATATTAGACATCAAATGGCGTAAATTTGCTAAGAATGGTGCCAAAATGCGAGAAATCCAGTATAATAAAAATGTATAATTTGGCTAATATCACATGCACTTATAATTCTTGATTTCGTTAACTACGAATTAAGAATATATGTAATCAGATTAGCAACACCAATATGATTACATATGCAATTAAACCCAAAATTGATTATAGTGACAGAATCCATAACTCAAATATGATTCTTGAACAACTACAATTAACCCCAAAACAAATACGATTGAAACATAAATTACGAATATCAATTTGGGTTTTTCAAAACGTGCAGCCAAAAAAGAAATAAAGCAGGTAAGCAGGCTGGAGAATTAATTTAAGCAGGCAAGAAAGAAGAATTAATTTAAGCAGACAAGTAAGCACTAGAATTAATTGAAGCAAACAAACAGGATAATTCATTAAGCAAACAAGCAAGCAGGAGAATTAATTCAAGCAAGCAAACAGGCAGATGGAGAAATATCAAAGCCGATGAAGAACTTCGATACTTATTTTAATCTTTTGATTAAAAACTAACTTTTGATCCACTCTTGACTCTAATATCAATTGTATGTTCCCAATTGTGTCAAGTGTCGATAGTATTTAAGCAAATCTACAATGATGATGATGAACTTAGTATGAATGTGAGAGCAAACTAAGAACACACACTTTGATCTGATATATTGAAATGCTTTAGGGAATTAGGATAGATTTACATTGTTTATATACCCAAAGGGTATTTACTAAATCTACCATATACTTCTAGGAAATATAACAAGAAGCAAAGTTTAACTAAAACGTAAAAGGGACACACTTTTGGTTCTAAGAGCGGGGAAGGAGAAACTGATGTAGGATTATGTTGAAACTTGTATTAAGCTAAATTTTAAGTCATAGTTTTGATTGTTTTTATTCACGCTAGCCATTATATTTAAAGAAGAATGTTCAATATAGTCTATACTTAATTCATAGTCCTAAGTGACTAATTTTAGCCTTTGGATCAGTGACATCAATGGTCCACATTGAATTTTAAAATTTTGAGCAGATGTGCATTTTCGTAATTCACATGTGATGCTTTTACAAATCACATGTGAATATATACTGAATCACCTGTGATTGCATATTAAAATTTTAGGACTATGTTTTTTCAATAGACTTTATTGAACCTCTATATTTAAAACCCCTAATATTAAGCAAAGTTAACGAGCACCATAGCTCGTGACCATCATTGCAACTGGTTTGTGAAGAGAAGTGCATATGGTCTCGTGAAGGTGTTAAAGAACATACGAGTTCTTATAGGTTTTTTATTTTTATTTTTTCATTTTCTACGTTCAAGTTCAATATATGCATGGTTACATTTTAAAATCCATCGGCTTATTTCTATATATGTGATATGTGATAGTTTGCATGAATTGGACACACTAACAACCCAAAATATATAAACTTAGAAGTCGCCACTCGCCATGCCTCAAAATAATAATAATAATAATATATATTCGTTCTATTATAATATGGTTATCTACCTAACCGGATTCGGCGAGTATTCACTCAAACACAAATTCACCTGCACGCAACGACTAGAATAAATGCAAGTCCACTTCAACCAACTCAAAAATCAGTTTTATCAAACATTAACCATGTCTCAAACCACAACAACCGGGACCGGAGGCCAACCCCATGCCCAAGCTCGAATCCAAACCCGAACCCTCAAGCTTTCTTGTCGAAAAGGTAAAAGGGAGGTCGTTCCAACTACGGGGAGAAAAATTGGATGGAGCCCAATGAAAGAAAAGTGTTTAGCTGAGAATTGGTCAATGTCTAAAAGGGTGAAAAAGTCGGTAACTCTAAAAAAAGCCGACTCATTTTGGGCACGAGTTCAAGAGCAATCAGAGCTTTTGTATCTAGACAACGGACGTGTCATCAACTTTCTTCGACTTTACAACAAAATGTGGCCAAGTTTAATGGGTACTATACATGGTTACTCCAAGAAAGGTCTCTAGTACATGAGACGAGGACATGTTGAAATAAACCCGTGTATTACATCAATGACATAGGAATATATATTTTTCCTATGAGGCATGAGAATTTAAAAGAGACGCCAAAATGACAGGCTTCTCCGTCGGTGATTGTTGGTAAGAAAGACAATGGGGTATTGAATTCGATTATGACACATTGTTGATCTCGATACGGATTATGAGAACGAGATATTTTCATATTCTCAACCACCCGGAAAAGTTAGAAAGAAAAAAATCCAAAAATTTTGTCAAATTTTTATTAAGGTCAACATGCCAATAGTATTTATATTTCTTAAATGAATCTCGATTATTGAAGAAAAATGCAAGTGCTTTTGATCTCTTGAATTCGATAAAGAGGGTCAACATAGCAATAGGAAAATAAAAAGAACTCCGGCATTTTGAAACTTTAAAAAATTTATAATTAGGAATGTAAATAAACCGAGCTATTTATGAGTTTTTCGAGTTGGATCGTTAAAAGCTCGAAACAAACCAAGCCTAGACTAAAGCTAATCTAGTAAACGAGTTTCATATACAAAATTAATAAATTAGTTAAATTAATAATATATAAATATATAATAAAAATTCAAAATATAACCCCGAACTTAAATGAGTCGAGCCGAGCTTTATATAATTTAAACAAGTCGAGCTCAAAGAATCCTAAACAAAACCTGACTTGATAAACAGTGGGGGATCCAGGAATTTTAACTAATGGGGGCATTATTACTAAAAGATAGTAACACAACTTAGATAAAAAAAATCAAATCATATTCGGATCAAAACGGGTCGGATCAAATTTGTCCGACAGTATGAGAATTTATCCTAAAACTTCCAACTGTTAACAATACCATGCTATCGAGAATTTATACTAAATCACAATTTCATATTTTCACAATGTCTTAAAGGAAATGGTCACGGGATATCCCGATTAGGCCGTGTATATCTGAGTTAAGGACTCGCCATCCCCGAATAACTTGAACAGAGAAAACCACTTCATTGACCCGTTTTTAATTTCTTACTATCACACAAGATCAATGGTTATACTTTTTTTATAGCCAAACAACCTTTATTAAAACAATAATTTCTCCCATACAAAATATATATCTAACCACTCACACTTGAAGCCTAGTATCAACCAAGTGCCAAAGTGTTTTTGAAAATAACATGAAACCGCCAGATCTAGTTATTTATTTTTGTTTTACATTATTTTCCTTTGTCTATTTATGGCAAATTTTGTTTATTTTTGTAGACTTGTACTATATTGTTGTTTATTTGGCTTAAGTTTATCTCTATTATACATAATAATATTTTATTATACATAACAATTAAAATTAAAGTAGCGTAATGGTATAAAAGTTGTTTTAATGTTTTAATACCATACTTAAAATATTTTTTTACACATAAGACCATTTAACTTGTTAAAAACACATTAATATAACCTTTACATCAAATGTTTCCCAATAAACAAGTAAAAACCCTAATTTGATACCTTTCCTACCATTTTTTTTATCAGTGATGCATAAAAAATTGGGGAATTATTCATTTGGAGCTCTTGAAGGTGACGAAATTGTCTTTATCATCGTCCTATAACTGCAACCTCAATTCAAAGCTTCAAGTGAATGCTATTATAGGACTGCAACCTCAATTCAAAGCTTCAAGTGAATGCTATTGTGATAAGCCAATAAAATGTTTAACATCATGGACAAGAAACAATCCTGGTTAAAAATTCCTAACATGGCCAATCTTATGCTATGATTTTGTATGAAATTAGTCACTTAAATTTATGATAATTACCCTAATTAGTCAATGAGAATTACATCCAAGATTGCAGAAGCTATAAACAACTTTTGCATGACAAAGAAACTAAACTTTTCATGTACAAGACCAAGATAGAGTTATTAAAGTAAAAAATGGAGGAAAAAAATAGAGTTTTTAAAAGGTGTTCATATGTGTATAAGAAATTTTTTAAATAACATATTGGAACACTAGGATAAGATCCCTAACATGCCCTAACACTTGAAATGAGTTTAAAAATCATGATTTTACCGGCTAAGCCAGTTGCAAGTTAAAAAAAAGATGTATATGTACACGTTTTTAACAAGTTATATAATCATATGTGTAAAAAAATATTTTAAGTGTCATATTAAAATATCATGACAACTTTCGTCTCATTAGGCAACTTTAACCCTAAGGCCATGAGTAGCGCCCCTCGGGCTGGCCTCATGCTACTTTGGCTTCCCTTCCCAAATGTCATACGCTACTTCGGGTTGATGCCATTTCTCTCTACTCCGGTTTGGTGAAACCGAACAAGCCGAAAGCTTTTTCTTTTCTTTTTCTTTTTTTGTTTTGTTTTGAAAGGGGATAAGAAGAGAAAAAATATTTTGGGTTGATTTGGGTTGAAAGTTGAATGCTACTAGTATTTTGGGTTGAGTTTGGGTTTAAAAGAAAAACTGATGTGACAGGCTTGGGTTGGTTTGGGTTCACCTCATGCCATACTCGTGCCTAACAATTATAATAAACTAGAAAATTTATAGCCCGTGCTTCGCGATGGGAAGAACTTTTATTTATAACTATTGTTTTTTAAAGTATATTTTGTACGAAAACACGAAACTTTTATTTATATTAATTTTAATCTATAGATTTTTTATCAAGCATTTTATAGATTATTATCTTGTCGTTGAACTTATTCCACGCATATAAATTTCAAATCACATCAAAATTTAATTGACTAAGTAACATATTTGCAATAAATTGTAGTTATATAAATAATAATTTAAATAAAAAGAATAATTTTATCTAAATGAAATAGTAAAAAAAAAAGTTGATCTTGAACTAAAAAAATGAATATAGAAGAATAAAGAAAGATATATTAAGTCTGAAATTGCTAAAACAAATTTAAAGTAAATTTAATAATTTGGTTATTATGATTAATAATCTAAAGAGAAGTACAAAGAAAGAAAAATAAATAGGTTGAAATAGAACCTCTTAAATCTCAAAGAAATAATTTATTTTAATTAATAGAGAAAGGAAATTAAGAATAAGAAAAGAAGGGAAAAAACTAAAAAAAGAAAAAAGGCTGTTGATGCCATGAGTGGAACCTATGCTTAATCTCTTTAAACCAAAACCTTCCAAACCAATCCGCCAAACTACATTTTGTTTCCAATTCCTGGCTCAAAATATTTATATAATAAATGGTTTTTTTCCTCGTACATGAGTGGAACCTATGATTAATCCCTTTAAAACCAAAACCTTCCAAACCAATCCGTCAAACTACATTTTGTTTCCAATTCCTGACTCAAAATATTTATATAATAAATGGTTTTTTTTCTCGTAATTGTACATGAGTGGAACCTATGATTAATCCCTTTAAAACCAAAAACTTCCAAACCAATCCACTGAACTACATTTTGTTTCTAGCGAGTTAATTTAAACCAGCGAGATACAAAAATTAAGAATAAATTAAACAAAAAAGCTAACATTCAAACATAAATATGTAAAATTTTTGGAAAAAATAATATATATTGGATTTAAAATGTGGAGAAACTTTATTTCGAAATTTTTTTATGTACTCACCCTATCTACTTCAAAATCAAATAATTCTAAATTCTCTTTTATCCATTCGGAAACTTCAAACAAAAAATTTAGATTTTTGTATTATGCCTAACATAAAATTTTAATTTTATTAATCACTACTACTAAAATAGAAGTTCACGAACAAAAGGATAAAATTTTGATAACACTATTTTAAAATAAAACCTAATTAAGAAAAAATGGCATTATAGTTAAACTCTAGAAAACGAAAAACCAAAAGATATGCTAATTTTTTATGTAGATCTATCAAAATATAAGTTTGTTAACAACTTATCTTTATATATATTTTGATATAAATTTTAATATAATATCATAATTAAAAGACGGATGTATATTTTAGTATTACAATTTTCAAATTTGTATTCTTATAATAAATAACATATAACGAATAATATATATTCATATTTACTTCGAACATTAAATATTAAAAATTAAAAGAATAAAAATATAAAATATAAAATTAATTATTTAAATATTATTGTGTTATAATGACATACTAGTTTATTGACCCGTACACGTACGGGTATTTCGAAAGTGTATATGAAATATTAGAATTTTTAAATAAAAATAATGCAGTAAATGAAATATCACCTTTGTGATGAGAAAATATACTAATTTCAAAATAGTGTTATATTACAATAAAATTTATACCAAAACGTAGATAAAAATGAGACGGTCGTAAATATATAATTATTTTTTTTCTAAACAAAATATATCACAAGTTACTAAACATAATTTATAAACAACTTATAATTAATTACATTAGTATATAATTTTTATAAAACCCCCTCACATTTTCTTAAAACCCCCTCATATCTTTTATAAAACCCCCTCACAATTTTCATCCAACCTCCTCTCAATAGATTTAAAATTGAAGTTAAATTTCTCCTAGGATTTTTAATCTTTTCAAAATTGTTTTGAGAATGGAATAATTTTGAAATTGAAGGTTGTGATTGGTTAATTAAGATTCAATTTATGATTATTTTTGGAAATTTTGCATGTCTTTTATATATAGATATAGATAGATAGATAAACATTAAATTAAAAAAAACGTAACGGAAACAACCAAAAATGTTGACTGTGTTTTAATATGATAAATAATAATTATGTAGTATTATATTATATTATTATGCAGATAGATAACAATATGTTAACATTAAACAGAAAGAAGCGAGCGTGTTTTAGTAAAAAAAAAAAAGAGTTAATTGTTCAAATGGTCTTTTAACTTAAGGGTTTCTGTCATTTTCGTCCTTTAACTTTAAAAGTGGTAAGGATCGTCCTTTAACTGTCATTTTCATGCCAATTTGGTCCTTATTAACAGATTTTGTTAACTTTCTCCGTTAAAATAAGTAAAATGACCACTTTACCCTTGTATTTATATTTTATTGTTTTATTTTTCATTTTTACTTATTTTATAAATTAATTAATAATTAAGAGTCAAAGTCAACTCTATCAAAGTTCCAAGTCATCTATGTCAAAGTTCAGAGTCAAAGTCATCTCTTTCTCTCTCTCTCTCATACCTTCAACTTGAAACCACCACCACCACCAGCAACCACTTCCACGACCGTAACCTACCACCACCACAACCCACCACCACCACAACCACTACTTCCGAACACACTACTTCCTGAACTGAATTTTTTCTAATTTTCAAACAAAAAAAACAAACACATAGAAAAAATTCAGATCTAAAGAACAAGAAAAGGAATTAGGGTTTTCTAATTTTCAAGAACACCACAACCACTGAGAGAGAGAGAGCCAACGACGACAGATGATCACATTACAGATGTTACAAACTTGTCACTACTTCCGGACACCACCAGTCACTACTTCCGAACACACACGCAGTCACAGTCTTCGTTGCCACCACAACCCACCACCACAGGTCTTCGTTGATCGGAACACACACACGCACACATATACACACACTGAAATAGAAACTTGATACCTTGCACGATTCTAAAACCAAGGATATTAATCAACCACCTCCAACCACCATGAGACACACACAGCAAACAGAGTAGATCCCAAATCGAAGAAATAGGGTTTTCTTGATCGGAATATAGGGTTTTCTTGATCGAATCTGACCAAAACCCCAAAAGTTTCGAACAAAAACCCTAAAAAAACAATGAATCTAACTAGATTTTGTGTGGTGGTGGCTAGGGTTTACTTGGAGTGCAAGATAGAGAGAGAGAGAGAGAAAGAGAGGGAGAGAGAGAGAGGAGAAAGAGGCGGTGGTGGTTACGGTAGCGGCATCAGATGAAGATGACGGTGGTGGTTTCTTTTGAGGCGGCGACGGCTTCTTTTGTGGTGGCGGCGGCAGGTTGCAGTGGTGGAGGAAAGCGGTGGCGATGGCAGTGGAGGAATGAGGTGGCGGCGTCAGATGAAGATGACGGTGGTGGTTTCTTTTGGGGTGGCGGTGGTTTCTTTTGTGGTGGCGGCGGCAGGTTGCAGTGGTGGAGGAAAGCGGTGGCGGTGGCAGTGGAGGAAAGAGGTGGCGGTGGCGGAGTTCATTCGAGAAGAGAGAGGTGACAGAGAGAAACCGTCCTAGAGAGAGAGAGAGAGAGAGAGTTTGTGTATCTTTAATAAGAAAAAGAAAAAAAGAATATCTGATGTGTTTAATAAGAAAACGAAAAAAAATATTATTAAAAGGAAAAATATTATTAAAAGATAATTAAATATTAGAAATGGTAAAAAGACCAGATTACCTCTGACTTAACAGACATAACTAACGGCTAATGTTAGTAAGAACTAAATTGGCAAGAAAATGGCAGTTAAAGGACGATCTTTACCACTTTTAAAGTTAAATGACGAAAATGACAGAAGCCCCTAACTTAAAGGACCATTTACACAATTAACTCAAAAATTGAAAAAAAAATAATAAAGCATTAAAATAAGCCAAGGGGAGCGAGCGTGTTTCAGTAAGAAAAAAATTATCATAAGCATAAAATAATCGATGCAAGGCTTGATCCCGTGTCTTTTGATTGGCATAAAATGTCATTGCCACTCCACCTAAGCTATTAAAATGCTATTTTCTTCATCTTAAAATATATAACTATTAATTAAAAAAAGTTACTGTAACACCGTACTTTTTATAACAACATTAATATGCGTGCGGAAACTAAATACATATAATTAGATTTAAAACCAAAGATAAATACAAACTTTAACCAATTTATAATTACAAAATGCCACTACGGTGTTAATTACAAAACATGCTCTAACAAAAATCTTGGACATCAGAGTTATGGTCTGTCCATATTCCCAGCCTTCTGTATTCACAAACTCACTCAGGAGTATCTGCAAAACAAACTAGTGGGGAGTTAGCACAAAGCTAAGTGAGGAAACCAACATCTAAGCACATACAAGACAATCAGTCCAAACACATATAGCTCAACAATCAAAGAGAACCGGCGGTGTTGCAACCACCCAACACCAAGATCGGCCACCAAAACCAAGGTTTACTGTTGCAACCACCCACAACCAAGGTCGGCCACCAAAACCAAGGTCTACCGATAGACCTGCTAACATGGACAACAATACCAGCACCCTTGAGTGCAACAAATGCAACTCAAGATCAGATACTGTAAATCCCCAAGCAAACAGGCCCAGCCGCCCAGCTTAAGCTGATCTCCCATCAAAACATCAAACATGTTTACATATCAATCAAGAGCATAGCAACAACTATCAGGATGTCATATCCTGCATATACGAAGATATAGATCCACTTACCAAAGTCTTCACAACTCAGGTTACTCAGTAATCTAATCTACTGAGTCTTGTCTCCTCCTGAGAATACAACCATCAATCAGTATTTGCTTAATCAATCCACAATAAGCATAATACAACATATGTACAAATAATCAAAATGTACATATACTTATACATCACATGTACCAATAATCCACAGTACATAAACAACAAGTATACTTAAATAAATATACCATTCCTTCCACATTTACCAATTCATCCAGTATTTGTGGAATCTTCCAACTCCTTAGCTTAGGCATTACATATTGTTCACCCATATGTTAAGGTCACACTTGATTTAATCATCAATACCATCAAGGGGTCACTTAGTTCAATCTTCATTCAGATTCACTATCAAAACCCTCAATTCCGAGCATGGGCATATAATAATTCCGAACAATGTCAAATTCTGACCAACGTATGAATTCCAATCAAACCTTAGTCCAATTCCGAGCCAAGGCTAATTCCGATAAAACCCAATTCCGAGAAATGAGCAATTCCGATTAACATCAATTCCGATGAAATCATACTTAGATTCCGAGCATATGCATATTCCGAGGAAAGGCACAATCCGCGAAAATAGGATTCCGATAAAAGTCATATTCCGATAAAAGTTCACATTCCGATAAAAGTTCAATTCCGATTAAGGGAAATTCCGAGTAAATGTTAAATTCCGATTAAATCATGAATTCCGATAGAAATAGAATTCCAAGCAAAGGCATATATCAATTCCGAGTAAAGACTCATTCCGATAGAGGCACATTCTGATAAACACTAATTCCGAGCAAAGGCCAACAGACAATTCCGATACTTTTAATCAGAATTTACCTATTCCGATTCAAATCTATCGGAATTCATCAATTCCGACAGATTCATGCTTCAATTCCGAGTCCTTCAAGATCCCCAATTCCGACACATTCATATATATCAAACAGTTTGCTTCTAACATGAATTTTGATCTGTTTTTAAGCATGCAATGTAATCTCTTTGTCCAGAATACATTCTAAACATTTAAGGATCATATATCAATCATAAAATCTAACATGCATACCCTTAAATCATTAATTCATCATACAAAGCTTCAATCGGAATTTATAAATTATTCTTTAAAACTAAATTTAAACTAACAATTATCAGTCATAAAATCAGTAATTTGACCTGATGATTTCAGAATTCACAAATGGTAAGAATATGGTTGTAAGCTAAGAAGTTCAATTCTTCTTCTTCTTCTTTTCTTGTTCGGCCGAGAGAGACACAAAAACACACACTTACACTTTTACTAATTGCATGTAAATGTAATGAGGTGGTGAAATGGTGACTAAACCCACTATCTTCGGCCAACACAACATTCCACTAATTTCATGTTAATAATTTTATAATTTAAACAATAAATAAATAACTAACACAATTAGTTATCAATTATCATATAATGCTAAACATATAATTAATTAATAACAAATCAATTAATCAATCATAATTCTGAAATTAATTAAGTTAATTTTCTGAATTATACTAAGCCATTTTAGGGGGTGTTACAAATCTCTCCCCCTTAAAGGATTCCGTCCCCGGAATCTCATCTGATTAATACATATACAGTCTCTATCTATACTATGCACAAATCTAACATATCATACTGACAGGCATATTCATTTATCACATAATGTCGCAGACAATTAAATTTTATCTACACTAAACTCATATAATAACTAAATAATTATATAGTTAATTAGAAAACGTACCCGTAATCAAGTTCTCATTTTCAACAACTTCATTTGTTACCATCTGAAAGGCTCTTGCTTGAGCAGTAGGCGGATTCTTTCTCTTTTGTCCTGCAATCAACGATTCCCCGACATCGACTACCCCTTGCCCTGTCCCTGCTGTTCTCTGCTTGGTACAGACTCCTGCTCGATGTCCCTCTTCATGACAGTTCCAACAAACGTTCGTTCTAAACTTACAGTCATAAATTTCATGCCCTATCCCACCACAACGCAAACACCGACGAGTCTGTGGCGTGCACGGACCAGTATGACGTGATCTGCAGTTCATACACCATGGATTCCTTTATGCCTCTTCCTGATTCTGACTACTCTGTCCTTTTCCCTTATTCCCACTATGACTCTCACTGGATCTGTGAGACGACCTTTCTCATGATTCATTTTCTCTCGAGCTCTCACATCACCCTCCGCCGCCCTAGCGAGAGTAAAAGCTTGTACCAACGAAGTTGCCATTCGGGTGTTACCCCGATACTCCGGTAGCAAAGCTTGAACAAAATGATCGATTTGAGAGGGCTCATCAGGAACCCACTGTTTGGCAAACCTTAATTTCTCGTTAAACTTTTACAGAGTTTACCACTTCCCTGGATAGATGAGCATTTAAAGAATCTCACAATGTCGCAGCTTGACCGTTAAGTCTCTTTGTTGCGAATTTAACTTTGTCAGACTCCTCACAGTTGTAGGTATCCAATGCTTTGATTGTTTCTCTCAACCAATTCAAGGTATCCGTTGGGTTTGAGCTTCCAGAGTACTAAGGTGGCTGGCAATCCATGAAGTCCTTAAACTGACTCTTGGGTTTAAATCCTCCTTGAGTAGGGTATCATAGAATGAAGAAGTTCTGTTGAGGTTGAAACTGCTGTTGGGGTTGGTAAGGTTGGGACATAGGAGGCATAGACACGAATGGTAAAGTTCCAAACGGGGTTGACACCGTGTTAAAAGGTGCAGCTGAGTAAACATGTGGTGGTATCGATTGGGTAAACACAGCCGACTCTCTGGGCATTTGAATAGTTTGTGTTTGCTGTGAGGACTGAGTATGCTGTTGTTGCTGTTCCAATTCCTGAACCCGATCCCTCAAAGTTTGCAAAGTATCTTCCAATTGCAGTATGTATTCCTACTGATCAGATTCTCCATTATGAGAAGTTCCAGCCCTGTTATGTTGTTCATTGACTGTGGTAGAAGACTGGTTGTTCCTTCTGGGGGACGCAGGGGTAGTTGTCTGGTTCATGTTATCAGCCATTTTCTATGCTATACACAACATCTCACCAATTATTAGATATAATTCGTTAGTACTAAACACACTAACCACCTCAAAGATACACTACTAATTACCCACCCTGGGAATACTGGACCAGAGCCTTGGTTCGAGTATTGCACGGCCACTAAATGCAAATCCTCAAACCGGGGCTCTGATACCAAATTGTAACACCGTACTTTTTATAACAACATTAATATGCATGCGGAAGCTAAATACATATAATTAGATTTAAAACCAAAGATAAATACAAACTTTAACAGATTTATAATTACAAAATGTCACTACGGTGTTAATTACAAAACAGGCTCTAACAAAAATCTTGGACATCAGAGTTATGGTCTGTCCATATTCCCAGCCTTCTGTATTCACAAACTCACTCAGGAGTATCTGCAAAACAAACTAGTGGGGAGTTAGCACAAAGCTAAGTGAGGAAACCAACATCTAAGCACATACAAGACAATCAGTCCAAACACATATAGCTCAACAATCAAAGAGAACCGGCGGTGTTGCAACCACCCAACACCAAGATCGGCCACCAAAACCAAGGTTTACTGTTGCAACCACCCACAACCAAGGTCGGCCACCAAAACCAAGATCTACCGATAGCCCTGCTAACATGGACAACAATACCAGCACCCTTGAGTGCAACAAATGCAACTCAAGATCAGATACTGTAAATCCCCAAGCAAACAGGCCCAGCCGCCCAGCTTAAGCTGATCTCACATCAAAACATCAAACATGTTTACATATCAATCAAGAGCATAGCAACAACTATCAGGATGTCATATCCTGCATATACGAAGATATAGATCCACTTACCAAAGTCTTCACAACTCAGGTTACTCAGTAATCTAATCTACTGAGTCTTGTCTCCTCCTGAGAATACAACCATCAATCAGTATTTGCTTAATCAATCCACAATAAGCATAATACAACATATGTACAAATAATCAAAATGTACATATACTTATACATCACATGTACCAATAATCCACAGTACATAAACAACAAGTATACTTAAATAAATATACCATTCCTTCCACATTTACCAATTCATCCAGTATTTGTGGAATCTTCCAACTCCTTAGCTTAGGCATTACATATTGTTCACCCATATGTTAAGGTCACACTTGATTTAATCATCAATACCATCAAGGGGTCACTTAGTTCAATCTTCATTCAGATTCACTATCAAAACCCTCAATTCCGAGCATGGGCATAATCATAATTCCGAACAATGTCAAATTCTGACCAACGTATGAATTCCGATCAAACCTTAGTCCAATTCCGAGCCAAGGCTAATTCCGATAAAACCCAATTCCGAGAAATGAGCAATTCCGATTAACATCAATTCCGATAAAATCATACTTAGATTCCGAGCATATGCATATTCCGAGGAAAGGCACAATCCGGGAAAATAGGATTCCGATAAAAGTCATATTCCGATAAAAGTTCACATTCCGATAAAAGTTCAATTCCGATTAAGGGAAATTCCGAGTAAATGTTAAATTCCGATTAAATCATGAATTCCGATAGAAATAGAATTCCAAGCAAAGGCATATATCAATTCCGAGTAAAGACTCATTCCGATAGAGGCACATTCTGATAAACACTAATTCCGAGCAAAGGCCAACATACAATTCCGATACTTTTAATCAGAATTTACCTATTCCTATTCAAATCTATCAGAATTCATCAATTCCGACAGATTCATGCTTCAATTCCGAGTCCTTCAAGATCCCCAATTCCGACACATTCATATATATCAAACAGTTTGCTTCTAACATGAATTTTGATCTGTTTTTAAGCATGCAATGTAATCTCTTTGTCCAGAATACATTCTAAACATATAAGGATCATATATCAATCATAAAATCTAACATGCATACCCGTAAATCATTAATTCATCATACAAAGCTTCAATCGGAATTTATAAATTATTCTTTAAAACTAAATTTAAACTAACAATTATCAGTCATAAAATCAGTAATCTAACCTGAAGATTTCAGAATTCACAAATGGTAAGAATATGGTTGTAAGCTAAGAAGTTCAATTCTTCTTCTTCTTCTTTTCTTGTTCGGCCGAGAGAGACACAAAAACACACACTTACACTTTTACTAATTGCATGTAAATGTAATGAGGTGGTGAAATGGTGACTAAACCACAATCTTCGGCCAACACAACATTCCACTAATTTCATGTTAATAATTTTATAATTTAAACAATAAATAAATAACTATCACAATTAGTTATCAATTATCATATAATGCTAAACATATAATTAATTAATAACAAATCAATTAATCAATCATAATTCTCAAATTAATTAAGTTAATTATCTGAATTATACTAAGCCATTTTAGGGGGTGTTACAGTTACTATTCATGCTGTCAAATCAACTCCTATAAAATGTTATATTATATAATTCATGACTCAAAATATTTATATAATAAATGGTTTTTTTCCTCATAATTATAAGATATATATAATATTCTATAAAGACATTAAAGAGTATCATCATCAATTAACTTCATATGGAGTGAGTGAAGGTGTAGTGCTTGAACCTTGGTTAAAGCCAAATAATGAGGGGTGGTTGAAAACTCACCACAAAGCAATTCGAACTCATACAAAAAAGGCGAAGAATTGTCCAATGTCCCCATTTGTCAGTAATAAAAATCAATTAACTTCGCTATAAGACCATGTGTTGTGGGTAACTCGATGGCCATCGAGTCCCATCGGGTAAGGCGGGTACACCAAAACGTGGGTAGCGAGTGACATCGGGTAAGGCCTTCAGGTCCCGGAACTCGATCGAGAAACCCACCTCCCCCACCCCTCCCACCCCCTCTCAACCAATCACAATCTCACATACAATTAATTCTTTTAATATATTAATAAAAAAATAGGAAGAGTTTAAAGGTAAAGTAAAATTTGTAAATTAGATAAAGAAAGTGAAAATAATGTAGCGTTTACGTAGCATCGGGTAAGGGTAAGGGAACCACAACGCATAGCCTATTCAACAAACCGAACAATAATGATCTCTTTCAGAACATTGACAGTCAGTGCATAAGAAATGGCTGACGCTTCTGGGAAACGGAAGCGTAATCGGAAGAGAGAAATCCTCCATGACTTGGGCTATCAAACCGATGAGAGCGGCTCTACCGACGACGAAGATTCTATCAATGAACTCGTAAACAGTAAAAATTCTTCTGATCGTCTTCACTGTTTGCATTTTTGCTACTTTTTTTTGGCATTTTTGCTACTTTTTTGTCATTTTAGTGATAATTTGTGTTTTGTATGAACTTAGGGTTTTATATCTTTGATTTTAAGGTGGGTTGTGGCTTCAATGTTCCAAATATGGTAGGTTTTGAAGCTTGTACGATGTATCTACCTTTTAGGTTTTATGCATATCCATTCCCCTTTCGTTTCTAACAGCATGTTTCCTTTATTTATTAATATGAACATGAAATTAGAGGCTGCATTTGCACCACCATTGCCTAATTAAGTTCAGATGGTAAGAACATTTTACTTTAATTTTTAGTTCTACCCCATGGACTGAAGCTTCCTCAACTTTGACAGATATACCCAAATGTCTTCCTGAATTCATATCCCTGGGAACCCCTTAACAAGAATAGTTTCACTACATTTTACAAGAAAATTTGATTGTTTGTGAAAAATCACAAACATTCTATAGGATTACCCAAAACAAGATGAATCACGTGGAATACTTAAGAAAAAATTCCCTAAAATTTAGGTGTTATTTGTTTTCGAAGACATGAATGTCTTATGTTTTATATCATGTGTTCAGTAGAAGATGTCGTTTAGAAGGTCTTTTAAGTCTGAGAACTCTGCGAAAAAATTAGTTTTGAGCTTCTCAAAATAAGCAAAAAACAACAAGCTTATTAGAAACGTCCGCAGGCGCGCAGACGTTTCTTTGAAAAAACAAACAAGCTTATTATAAAAGGGGTGCATACAATATTTAAAATAAGACATTATAAAAAACAAACAAACTTTGCTGATGGTTGGTTTTCTACTGGTTCAGTATCTGTAGGTTTGATCTTAAGCTGTGTTTCACTTAAATCTACGTGTTGCTTTTTATTTTTTTCCT
Organism: Pulicaria dysenterica; assembly: GCA_947179395.2. Classification (NCBI taxonomy): domain Eukaryota; kingdom Viridiplantae; phylum Streptophyta; class Magnoliopsida; order Asterales; family Asteraceae; genus Pulicaria; species Pulicaria dysenterica. The sequence goes on along the minus strand of OX359289.1, from coordinate 93,355,212 downwards.
TGGCTTATATTGATACTTTTAAGCTTTTGTTCTGTGTTGTAAAAGAATTGATGCTTGCAGGTTGGAAAGTTGTTCCATTTTCTATTCTCTTTGGTGCTGCAATTAGATGATTTTCATTTGACTAAGATAAGGTTGTTTTGGTGGTTGGTATAAAAACTACTTAAATTCTGATGAAAACGTAGTATATTTTCGATTTAATAAACAGCTATTTGGCATGTCAAAAGAGAGCCGTTGCTAATAGAGCTAAAGAATTAGTATTACATCATTGGAATTTAGAAACTAATGGAGCTGATTGTTTGAAAACCTGAAATGATAGGACATAGAAATTCCATATATGTATTCATTTATCTCAATTTACAATGATCGTCTACAAGATAATAGGTATATGGATGAAATAGTTTATAATTTCAAGCAGCAACCACAAATGACCCATTTATTTTTACTTAAAGTAATGTTCTTGAAAGCTACCTAATGCTATAATCTTGTGGAAATAAGGCCTGTTGTTTTTGTGTCTTGCTTGTTTACTTTGTTTTATAATATGATCTAATAATCTGATATGAAACTTTTGGGGTGATTTATTTGAAATTTTAGACGCGTTAACAATTGGATTTATATCATAATAGCTCATCATTTGATCTTTTATTGATCTAAAGTTCGTGTTTTCTGGACAAAATTCTTGGAGTTGGTGATTCATCCCTTGAATGATGTGATCTGATCTGAATTGTGTTTAAATTTTATCTTTGTTTTTCTTGTGCAAAGAGATATTTGTGAAGACCCTCACCGGAAAGATCATTTCTCTGAAAGTCAAACCCTCAGACACCATCAGCGATGTGAAAACCAAGATCCAGTATAAGGAAGGTATTCCCCCTGACCAGCAGGCACTCATCTTCAACAAAAAGCTTATTGAGGACAGCAGTAGTACCCTTGCTGACTTTGAGATTGATAAGGAATCCACCCTCACACTTTTGCTTAAATCAAGGGGATTAATGAAGATATTCATCAAGACCCTCACCGGAAAGACCTTCTCACTAGAAGTCAAACGCTCAGACACCATTACTAGCGTGAAAGCCAAGATTCATGAGAAGGAAGGTATTCTACCTGACAAGCAGACACTGATATTTGATAATATGGTCCTTGATGACAACAGCAGTACCCTTGCTGACTTTGACATCCACAAGGAATCGACCCTCACTCTTGTGCTTGAATCAACAGGGTTGATGCAGATAAGCATCAACACCTTCATCGGAAAGATCACTGTAAAGGTCAAACGCTCAGCTACCATTGGTGATGTGAAAGCACTGATCCATGTTACTGAAGGAATTCCCCCTGACGAACAGATACTCATCTTGAATGGCAAGAGACTCGAGGATGGCCGTACCCTTAGCTACTACCACATTGACAAGGATTCCGCCCTCTATTTAGCTTAATCTCTTCTTCTGTATTCAACTAGGTGACGCTTTGTGTCTTTTGATGTAGCTCTGTTTTGTGGCTTGCTGTCTACAAGTATATGTATATTAAATGGAAGGCTGTTTTGGTGCTTATATAGTTTTTATAATTTTCACCAAGTATTTTTATTAATTTATTGTTTATTTTCTTTTCATTTCATTACTCTGTCTACCTTTGTTCACTCGCTGCTCTAGTCTACTATAAAAGTGATTATGCTTCTTCGGTTTCTTGTTCACTATAAGGCATTGTTGGACAGAATTTGAAGACTTCATCGACTCCTTTGATTTCTAGTTCGATTTCTTCATCACCAATACTTAATTGGTCCCTACTTCAGTTCTTGTGTTTGATTTCTTCTTCGACAGGAACAACAGAAATCTAACCAATTACAGCCTAAAGGTAATAATGTTTTTGAACTTTTGATTTTGTTGACAGTTACAACATGGATGCTTGGATTTCAATTTTGATTAGCTGAAACATGTTTGCTAGTTTCAGTTATGATTTTTGTGAGAACTGGGATGTTGCAGTAGACAGTTGATGTGGTATTTGGGATATTGCATTCTATTTTGGTTTGTTTATAATCTTGCACAACTGCACAAGAATTTACATATTGGTTCCATACTTCCATTCAAAGTCTTTATAGATTTAAAGTGTTTGGTGTTGTGTTCTTAAAATCAATTATCTGCATTTTGAAAGTTAGAAAACACACTTTTGAGAATTTACTTATGAGTTATTCAAATTGATTATCTAATTAATCACTTTATCATTTATAAATTAATTAATCTACTTTGCTAAACACTTAAAAAATTGATTATTGATTATTGCGATATGAATCAACATAATCACATTCAAACATCATTATTCTGTAGCATGTTTTGTTACATCAAATTATCTGATTATTCCAAACATAGATTATGTGATTCTGATTATTAAAAGTTGTAAAAAGTAAATTCAATGATTTTTATGCCGAATTAAGGAAATAGATTATTTACTTTTTTATATAAATTTAATTCTAAAATATTTATTTTCATTATTTTTCCAGGATTTTTTAAGAATTTAAAAAAAAAACATATAGTTTTAGCTTTTAACCTCACTTGCTGTTTTCGTGATAAATGGTCCGAAAATAAAAAAATGATACACGTTGTTGGCAACATCTAAGTTAAATGTTGTTGTACTTATAACATAATTAAACGAAAAACACTTAGGGACTGTTTGTTTTACCTTATTAAGAGCTAATTTCCAAACTTATTTTTCATATGCTTATTTCCTGCTTATTTTTTCATAAGCCCGACTTATTTTCTTGTTGTAAGTCATAATGAATCTGTCAGTCATAAGATAAGAAAATAAACTAGCTTATAAAAATAAACTCGAAAAATAAACTTTAGGCTATGTTTGGTGGAAATAGATGGTAGTTGTAGCTAGAAGCTGGAAACTAATAGCTGAAAGCTATATATCTTAGTTATATATATGTTTGACAAATAAGCTGATAGCTGGAGCTGAATAGTGTAAAATGACAAATCATAAAATCATAAGAAAACATAAAACATTAAAGAGATATATAGGTAATTTAATATATAAAACGTTTCAAACTATTTCTAAAAACTATTTTAAAATGTTTTTGTTTTAAAATCTTTTGTTTAAAAAATATTTACAAGTTTTTTATTTAAATATAATTTATAATTTTTTCTTTTAAAACAAAAAAATTACACTTCTAAGTGAAAAAAAAAACTACATATCAATTACACCGTTAATAAGCAAACACAAACACGCAGTCACGCACTTCAAGAAATTGTAGTGCCCAAATACTACTAATCCACGACTTTAGACAAACTTCACTACAGGAATCAACTCCTCCTCCGCGTCTTTCACTCTGTTTGTCTCAAAATTTCCGGTGGAAAAGAATCACGACGGAGAGGATATGTCTGGTAACCGGAAGAGAATAAGTAACAGTTCGCTCAAGGAGAACAGGTCTAGCGATGGCGACATTAACAGTAAGTAATATTCTTACCTTTTATCATTTTTAGGGCTAAACTTTTGTTTATTTGAATCTAATCCTCCGTTCCTAGCTTCTATCTCTCATATCGATAGCTTTTAGCTGTCTTTTTGTGTGAAATTGTGTGTGTGTTGTAGAGGAATTGAAGCCTGTTAATTGAAATTGTGTGAAATTGTGTTTTTATAGTGTAACAGTATAATTACCAAATCATTGGAATTCTTGGTCAATTTGGGAAGCTTTTTCTTTCATGGCTTTGCAGGCATATATGTCAACACCTTCACCGGAAAGACTATCTCTCTGGAAGTCAAACCCTCAAACACAATCGGCGACGTGAAAGTCAAGATCCGGGCTAAGGAAGGTATTCCCGTTGACCAGCAGGCGCTAGTCTTTGACAAAATGGTTCTTGAAGACACCAATATCATTCGTGACTTTGAAATTGAAAATCACTCCACCTTAAAACTTATGCGTAAATCAAAGGGATTGATGCAGATAATCGTCAAGATTCGCAAAGGGACTACTATATCTCTGGATGTCAAACCCTCATATACAATCGAGAAAGTCAAAGCGATGATTTGGGATAAGGAAGGTATTCCTAGTGAGGAGCAGGCGCTCATCTTTAACGAAATGGTTCTTGAGGATAGCGGTTTTCTTGTTGACTTTGAGATAAAAAAGGATTCCATCCTCAAACTGATGTTTAAATCAAGAGGATTGATGAAAATATTTGTCAACACCCTCACAGCTGAACCAGGTTCAATCATCACATTGATGGTCAAACCCACAGACACCATCAGCAATGTGAAAGACAAAATCGAATTTCAGGCAAGTATTCCTCGTGACAAGCAGGTGCTGATCTTCAACCAAATGGTTCTTCAGGACACTAGTACCCTTGCAGACTTCCAAATCAAAATGGAATCCACCCTCACACTTATGCGTAAATCAAGGGGATTCATGAAGATATATGTTAAGAACCTCGTTGGGAAGAATATCACTCTGAAAGTCAAGCCTTTAGACACCATCGAGGACCTGAAAGCCAAGATCAGTGAAAAGGAAGGTATTCCCTCATGCGACCAGAGATTGATCTTTGCTGGCCGGCAACTTGAGGATGCACGTACTCTTGCTGACTACCAGATTCGTGAGGAATACACCCTCCATCTTGTGTCTAGATTAAGAGGATCATGATCATATATATGAGAAGCACCCAAAGATGATGAAGGTGAGAAATGTGTATAGAATTTTCAGTTTATGTAAATTTTACCTGTTTTTTTTATGTTCTCAACATATATCAAGTTCTTGTCATAAATGTGATTTAACTTTTCACCATTTCATGTTATGTAATTTGAAGGTGACTATTTGTAAATTTGCATCTTGTTTTATATGTGAAGAAGGTTTGGCTCAACTGTCATGATTTTCCATTTTGAAGTGATTAGGTTCCAACCTTTTGGCAATGTCTGTGGGGTGATCAATGTTAATGTATGAATTGAAGATGAACCTTTTGTCAATAATGCAGTTGAACCTTAGATCTTTTTCTGTTTCCTGCTTTGATTAAAAAAATGGGCCGTAGTTTAACCTTAGATCTATTTCGGCGGATTAGATTTCCGGCGAAGTTTTTAAGCACCTGGCAAAGGTTTAAATTGTTTTGGTCTTTTTCATCCCTGGTTAAAAGTGGTTTGAAGCAACTTGTTTATAGGTGTATGTTGTGTTTTCTTTGTTTGCTTCTCATTGATTCATGATATGTGTGTTTTATTTTATTTTATTTTTTACTTCAAACCATATTTAGGAATAGATTGAAGGTTGTTTTTAAAAATATTTGATTTGTTTGTTTAGATAAAAAAAATTAAGAACAAGAGTTTATTCATGATTGAATTTTAATTACACTTAATTTTTTTTCATTAGAAGTGTCAATATGGGAGCTGATTCATCTCTTGATATATTCTAAAGAGCAATCTTTCTACCTTAAATCTACATCCCATTTTCACATACTCTAAGTAATTAAAGTTGATTTTACTTTTGTGAAAAGATAGGCACCACTCACCAGTGCCTTTTAAGTACAATCAGGTGGCAAATAGATTTGTAGATGCATTCCATTCTTTATTCCTTCTTTATAATTTATTGTGTTAGTTTGATAATATGTTATTACAACTTGATAGTATATGAATATTAGGTGAAGAAGACGGGCTTAAACAAAACTTATATGAACAAAATTATTAAAGAAATCAAATCCAATCCAAAAAAGTCAAAACACAAGTAATTAAAACCTTGTTGAACCAAATCATCAAGTAGTGCGGTGTAGTTTGGTAACCACAAGTGAATGAGCTTTTGCAGTGACCTTCGAAATCATGGACAACAGCTCTAGCACTGACATAAAGAGTAAGGATTCTTCCTATCATCGCCTTCGTTTAGAATTTTACTTCAATGTTTAGAATTTTCTTGGGTTGTTGTTCTTTGTGTAGTTATTTATGTCAAGATCTTCACCGGAAAGACCATCTCTCTAGAAGTCGAACCTTTAGACACAATCGGTGATAGGAATCAATTCAGCAAATAGATGATATAGAATAGAAATTAAGAACAGGAAATCGATATGTATATTAGTTACTGAAATTGATAGGTTACTAGAAAGAAAATGAGTAGAAGAAGAATCAGAAGGAGCTCGTAAGAACTCCCCTGCCCTAATCAGAGAAGACGACTTGTCTTCCTGCCCAAGCTCGAAGAGCCGATAACTCTAAACTCAATACTCTCGATACCTTTCTCTCCCCCAATAGGCTGTATATATATATATATACTATCTTCTAACTGAAAAGGCTTAGGCCCATTGGGCTGTTGGTTATTAAGATTGACCCATATCATATTCTCTATCAATACCGCCCCCATAAAACAAGGCATGTCCTCAAGCCTAATTTCGATAACTCGACGTTGGGTTCCCCAAGCAGCAGCTGCTATGGCTTCTTGCTGATTTTGAGTCATCCATTCCTGTGTGGTCTTCCTGTGCATCTTATCTTTGAGAGTCTTAATGGTAATACCATCACACGAGATTGCAAGCATTATAATTGTGAAGAAGGTGACCGGTCGTTTAAGCGCGTAGCAGATATGAAGAGCTAATCTTCTCATAAAACAGAAACCAAGAGTAAATACTCGATCAACAACAATTATAAACCGTTGCAATGTCAATAACACAAAAAATTTGGTGTTGCCCCTGCTAGTCGCTTGACACTTTGAATATAATATAGCACCTTCATTCAACTCTTCTAATTCTGCCCTCGAATCAAGGCTGGCAGCCATGAGAACCGTGTTGTGATTATCACCGTAATTGCTTAATTCAACGTTAACATAGATAATGTTAATCAACTTCTTCACTCCTGTTGCTGAAGTACCAATTACCTTAGCAAGATAACCCTCCTTGGCAGCAGCATCACCTCTAAGAACACCACTAAGAACCTCCATGATCATAGTAAGCAATTTATTAACCATTACTAAGATCCTATTAGGGCCTTCCCTTCTAAGGTTTTTAATGAAGATACTTTCTACTCGGTAGTCAATTGAAAGAGGATCAATGGTCGTCTGACCAGAAACACTAGTGATGTGTATCATATTCGCAAAAAGATTCAGCCCATGTATCTTCATCAAGAACATCCATATTAGTAAGTCACCCATAGAGAATCCATCACGAACATCCATGTTGGTGCATACATGGTCATACATTTAAAAGTGCACTCCTTGTTTTGATGATGATAAAAATATACACATGTGATACTATTGCTTATCAAAATTATTCATATGTTCATATCTATATTCTTAAAGAAAATTAACAAGCCTCAAATTGATGATCAAATGAAGTACAAACAAGTAAAAGAATTTAACTCAACAAGATATGGAGAAAACAAGTTTTGAGGAAAGCGTAAAGTGTTCACGGTCGATCCCACGGTCGACCGTGTATCAACCGTCACTGCACAGCTCACTATTCTTAAACATTGTTCCTCTTGAAGTCAGCCGAACTCGTACCCGACAGCCGATGGCAAAGAAAACTACAAACAAGAGTTCGGAAAATATGAGCTTACAAGAATAATTAATTAAAGAAGTTTAAGTTTTTACAAAATAATTTTTATAAAAACTTTTATAAAAAAAATTCAAATATTTTTTATATAAATCACAAGCTTGGTTGAAAAAGTATAAGACTTCTTATTTTGGCAAATACCAAACATGATCTTCCATTGAAATAACACAATACCACTTATAGGAAAAGGAATCTCCCAAAGAAGCAAACTTCCAACATGTTTTATGCATTTGGCTTCTAAACTTCCTATTTGGTGTTTAAATTCAAACATAAGAGGTATGGCACCAACCCAACTTTTCTAAGACTCCTTTTCAGTGCATTTTAATGGTAAAAATGGGTTGTGTGTGATTTTGGTAAAAGGCCAACGTCTTTATTTGCAAGGCTCAAAAAGTTCCAGAATGCTGACGGAAGATGCCACGGTCGACCGTGTATCAACCGTGGGCAGTCTGGATACTCTTTGAACTTGCACCTTTTTCCTTATTTAAACCTGTTGTTCCCAAAATTATGAATAATACTAACTTAAAGAAATATTTAGTGCGGAAATAGTAATTATAAAAACAGTAAGAAATGTCTAAAGTTTGTTAATATTGATATAACGAACTTTACAGACTAGAATTTAAGAAGAACGGACTTCTTAAATTCAACCAACACTCAAGGACAGACTTGAGAGAATACAGACGCACAAAGCTCTTGCAATATCTGAACAGACAGAATTCGCAAACCTACTCTTCTCTATTAAGAGAAGAGTATTTATACATTTCCCTTATCAATCCTAGCCGTTAAACTAGTGACACACGTCACAATCTTGTAGATTGATAAGTAATAGATTTCCTCATGCATAACCATCTTGAAAGGGACAGCTGATGACGTCACCGAGGGGACCATCTGCTGAAGATAAGCTTTAGTAGACATCAACTGAAAGTTTCAGTGATGAAACTTTCAGCCCTTCAGATGAACCTTATTTGAGACGAGAGGCAAATCTTCAGAAATCTTCTTTTGCTGAAATCTTCTTTGAATACTTCAACGCTGATGGAGTGTAAACAAATCAAGACTAACAATCTCCCCCTATTTGTTTATAATCCATCATTATTTACAAAGAATAAACAAATAGAACTATTTACAAAATGGAACTCATATGTACATGATCCATATTGACTGTTTTTGGATTCTTTTCATTTTTCAATGTTTTTGAATTTTTCAGATTCACAAGGGTAAAGAAAACAAGAAAATAAGGTACACGGAGAATTAAGAGCTTTTTGAAGGCTTGTGCGTTTGAGTGCTTTCTAAGACCTTGGCCTTTTCTTCCCATATATCAGTTTCAGAATCTCTAGGCTTCTTGGCTTCAAACAGTTTGACAATCTTCAGACGAATGTCTGCCGTTTCAGGATCCCTTGAATCAAAGTAGGATAAAATGGCTTTCAGATGCATCCAATCAGCATTGTCAAGTTCAGATGCTCTCTGAAACCTGGGTCTTTCATAAGCATCTTTGAAGAAAAATCCTCTACGATTTTCAAGAACCTGTTTATCAATGAATACGAAGCCTGGAGGGATTGAACAATCCATATTTCTACAGTTTGGAAGAACACCAACGGCCATAAGCTTTATAATTTCTTCTTCAGATCTCCTAGAAGACCTTCTTCTTCTTTTCTTTAATGGTTGATCTTTTTCTGGATTTTCAGAGTCACCTTCAGAAGGTTGAAAACGTTTCTTCAGATTATCATAGGACTCTTGAAGATAAGAAAGCCTTCTTTTAACTGTCCTAACCAGTTCCGTTAGTTTCAGTTTGTTCAGACACTTTCCAATTTCAACCCATTCAGACAGACTGAATTTTGTAAGATTGGTATTGGTGACATATTGAACCTTGAGGCGATTTTTATTTCTTGCTATCTCCACTATGATTCCACGTTTATCTTTGGTAACCCTGACTGCTGTGATTGGATCAGGATCAACTCTAGTCATTTTAGCTTCAAACCACTCTTTTTATTTTTGTTCTCTGATTAGCTTAGTTTTTTCCTTTTCGATTCTTTCTTCCTCAACTTCTTGTTCAACAGCACGTTGAAGAGACTGAGGAGACATTTTCTTCTTTGCCTTTTGTTGTTCAGCTTCTAGTTCAACTGCTTTCAAGGCTTCAGCTTCAGATAAACTTTGTAATCTGGCATATTCTTCAGCTCTTTGTTTTTCTCTTCTGAAATCTTCCACAGTCATCCCAAAAGAAGCAGCTTCTTCTTCTTCAGTGGCATAAAGTTCAGTTCTTCCCCCCCCCCCCCCCTGTGTTGGACTACTAATTTATAATAGCCTTCATACTGTCACCCAATAGTTTTTCAGCTTTAATAGCCTTTGGTTTTATGATTTCAGTGTCATCTGCAATCCCTTTACCTTTATCAGGATTTCTAATGGGTGAGGTAGCTTTCTCACTGAGAGCTGAGGTGAACTCAGTTTTGGGAATTATCAGCGGAATCTGCTCTAAGTATGATGGTTTCAGAATGTTGGAGGTTAGTTTCTTTGGACTAAGAACATCAACATTCATCTTTGTTTCAGATGCAGATACTGAACTACCATCAGTATGAGGTGCATTGGGATGTATTATCAGGGCAGTTTCAGGTTGAATAATATTCTGAGAGGAGGGTTGAATTATCATGTTGAATTCCCGTTCAGGAGTAGACCTTTCAGAGAATTTAGTGTTACCTTCATCACCAGGGTCACTAAGAGATTCCTCAAATATTCTGTTTAACTCTTCCCTTTCTTTTTCATTTTGATCTCTAATTACTGAATATTCTTCAATTGTTTGTTTCAGCCGACAAATTTCTTCCTTATCTCTTATCGACTCTGCTTTCCTTTTCTTCATCTGAGCTTTTATAGCTTTAGCCACAGCTGAATGTTTCAAAATTTTCTCCCCCTTAGAAGCTGAGGAGGAGACTGTAGCTGCTTCTACCCGTTCTAGTCGTGGAACAATATGTTTGTTCAGTGTGGCGACCATCATACATTGCATATCTGTCAGAACTACCTTTTTGTGATAGGACTGAAGATAACGTTTGGAATGATAAGCTTTCAGAGAGTCTTTAAGTTGCAAGAGAGTTTCAGAAAAGGACTGTAGGAAGGAGACTTGAAATTCGGACAGTGACTCAGAGAGAGAATACTGAGAAGAGGAAAGTTGAGATAATACATCCTCGTAACGTCTATTACCTTTGGCAATATAGTCACGAAGTTGTTTGAAGAGAGTGACCCGTAGTTGATTGTGAAACTGAAATTCCTTATTTAAAGTGCAGATGTAGTCAACCAAGAGTGCAGTAAGAAGCTTAATTTCCTCAGCAAAGTTAACATTTGACATATGCTGAAGATGGAAACGATGAAACTCTTTGGTGACTTGACTCTAAAGAAGACGAAGAGTATCATCAAGCTTGGAATAAGCATCATGAACAGACATAGAGTCATCATCAACCTCATGGGGAGAACGCATGAAGGCAGGAGACAAAGGGGTTGTGGAATCATCCAAAAAATCATGATCAGTGGACGAGGAGGAAGAGTCAGATATTTCAGAACCGTCGAGAGGATCGGTCACTGATTTGTCATAGAGTACATTTTGGAGAGAGGGAAACTGAGTTTGAAGTTCAGTTGAGAAGTCCTGCCCAGAAGCCAGTAGCTGATCAAGACGAGATTGATTGGCAGTGGGAGGAAGAAGATTGACAGAGTACTCAAAACCCGAAACATGATCCCAAATGAGACCTTGTTCTTTGTTTAAATTTTTAAAATTTATGGGTGGAGGTGGGACAGATTTAGCCATAGAAACATTTGGATTTAATGAATCATCAGGGGCCAAAATTGTCTGTGCTTCAGTAGTAGTTTTGTGTATAACTACATCTTCATGAGCAAAAGAAATAGCCGTAGGTTCAGTTGGGTTAGCTGAACCATCAGTGGCCAAGGTGGTAGAGAAAGGAATGACTTCAGTGTCAGGGATATCTGAAACATCATCAGTCAAAGGTCTCTCAGAATCAGATGGTTTAGCTGATTCATCACGGAGGGTAAATACATCAGGCTCAGATTGTTTGGGTTCTGAGAGATCATATGTATTGGCAAAATCCATAGGATCAGTTCGGACTCCTGTGCCATCAAGGGATTGTGGCTGAACTGTGGTTTCAGTTGGTGTTACTGAAACTTTAGCAGTAGTGGTAACATCTGAAGGAGGGGGTTGAACTGCAACTGAAGTGTGGAGAACCTTAGTCGAGGTTGTGATTGTCTCAACATCATTGGGTCGGAGAGCCTCAGAGTGTGAGGGAGATTTACACTCGTCATTGGTAGTGGGTGATTTAGCAACTTTAACAAATGGGTTGATAAATGCATCATGAGTTGCAAAGGCAAACCCAAGTTCAGTTGGTATAGCTGAACTCTGTGCGGGCTGAAATGGTTGTGCTTCAGATTCGGTCTGGTGTTGAGCCGATACATTATGAGCAATTTTGTGGACCAGTAAACTAGTTGGGTCGACTAGATTTCTAAGGGTCTGTGATGCCAGTGAACCAATTTGAGCAGAGGAGAGAGGACTTACAGTGAAGATCGGATTCAGAATAATCAATTTGGCTTTTGTTGTTGGTGCAGAACGTCCAATAGAGGAACCTTTGAGACGAACAAGTCGTTGTGAGTCAGCAGCAGTTGCGTCAGTAGGTGTTGAGTCAGAGGAAGCAGTAGAAGAAGATGGAATTGGACGCTTCAGTTTCTTTGACTTTGTAGCAGGACTAGGATCAGATTGTCCATGTACGGTAGAAGACTTGTGAAGCAGGTGCTTCCTTTTCTTTGGAGCAGGTGAAGGTGCAACTGAAGGAGCAGCAGGCTGTTCAGTAGCCTCTGAATCTGAAGGCTTAGCAAGGATTTCAGCAGAAGGAGATGGTCGAGCTGAAATAGCAGGAGAGGTGTCCATCCTAGCATAAACCATCATGGCTTCAGTAAGTGGGATGGGATCAGCAGAGTTGATACTGGTCCAGACAGAGGGAGGCAGAGAAGACAACTCAACTGAATGTGTGGCTGAAGTATAATGAGAGCTTCGGAGCAGTTGTTGAAACAGTAGGGATAGAAATCGAGGAAAAGGAATGTGGAAATTTCTCTTTTTCATCTTGACTTGGGTGAGAAGAAGATTGATGACAAAGGCAGCATAGTCGACCTTTGTGTCATACATCAATGCATGACCTAAACTCAGCACATTGTCAGCGATTTGATCCATTCCCCCAGTTTTAGCAGTCATACAGAAGGAGAGAATACTGAAGAAACTGCACCAGACGGTAGGAAGTTTGTTCCAGACTAGGGTTTTTCCTTTGATGTAGGAAGTTGCAGGCAACCTCAGATAGGCAACAATAAGATCCTTTGCGGATTTTGAGAAAGGAACACAGGGAGACTCATCATCAGTAGGAAGATGCAGGGTTTTGGCAAGAAAGTATTTATCAATACGACATTTTTGCTTGCTGTTCAGCAGAGTGAAAGCAATTTTGGGGGTTTCAGAGGTCTCATCGATGACAGTAGCAGTCATCCAAAATTCACAAAGATGCTCTTCAAACATGGGAATTTGGGCGGTTAGAGCATAGTTGATCGGGCAATGATGAAGAAAGTTTATAAGATTGAAGAACTTAGATTTGGAAGAAACAGGAGATAGGGACACAGAAATGTTGTTGGATTTGTGAACAATTTCATCATTGGAGATAATCGGTACAACGGAGGCTGGGAGATGAACACACAAGGATGCTGGGTGAGACATGATGATTTGAGAGAAGAAAAGTGAAGTCGCAAAAATGGAGAAACAGTAGAGAGAAGGATGAAGAAGATGAGGGAGTGTTATATAGGTTTTAGAGGTAGAGGGCGGTTAACGGAGAAAAGAGAAAAGAACGGTGAGTCAAAAATAGGTTCAATTTAATTGATAATCAACCGTTGGATGAAACCGCAGAAACTAACCATAGTTAAAATGAGAAAGCATTAACCTATGTAAATTGCATATGTTTATAATTGTTATTTATTAACAGTTAATAATTGTTATCTGAAAGGCTGTTAATCAGGGTATTTCAGGGAAACAACATTAAGTGAAAATAACTAAGAATTGCATTGACTTATTAATAAAATGCAAACAATAGCTAAAGCAAAAAGATGAATATGAAATGCATCCACGCCAAAAGAAGATCGCCATTGTTAGTTAATCAAGAAGATTAACAGCGATTTGGACTGTTGCTCCAAGTCCAATGTTGTTGATCCGTATGGTAATGGTATACATAAAAGGATGATTGACAACGAATAATGTGATTTCCATGAGTGAAGATTACGAACAGAGAAAAGGGAGGGAAGAAGATGAAAGAAGTGAGAATGAAGTGGAGTAGATTAACAAAGAGATAAGCAACGATAAATAAATAGAGGAAGTAATCATTATTTGGATGGATATTGAACATGAAATGACGGCTGTAATAAATGCTACCCCAAATAAAGATAAATTGAGTTAACCAAACAAATACAAATCCAGCAGATATTTTATTAACAAAAAGGTAAAAGAATACTTACCTTGCAGCTGAAGACTTTCAGATGAGAAGTTCAGTCGATTATGTTTCAGTGGACCGTGTTTCAGCAGAGAAATTTAGTTGACTATTCTTCAGTCAGTAGTTCAGCATGCCAAGTTCAGAAACAAGAAATTTGAATTGTGCTTCATCCAGAGCTTTGGTAAAGATATCAGCTAATTGGTGTTCAGTCGGAACAAAGTACAGCTCAATATTATTTTTAGCAATATGATCTCTGATGAAATGATGACGAACATCGATATGCTTGGTTCGCATATGAAGCACAAGATTGTTGGAGATGGCTATGGCGCTGGTGTTGTCACAGTAGATAGGAGTCTTGACCAGCGAAACACCATAGTCAGCAAGCTGATGCTGAATCCATAAAATTTGAGCACAACAACTCCCTGCTGAAATATATTCAGCTTCAGCAGTGGATAGTGAGATTAAATGTTGTTTCTTGCTTTGCCAACTGACTAGTTTTCGTCCGAGTAGCTGACATCCACCAGTAGTACTCTTTCTATCTAAGTGACATCCTGCATAATCAGAATATGAAAAGCCCATTAGATCAAAACCTGAGTCTCTGGAATACCAAAGACCCAGATGAGGAGTACCTTTCAGGTATCTGAAGATCCTTGACACAGCAAACATATGAGACTCTTTTGGATTTGCTTGAAACCGGGCACATAAGCATGTAGAAAACATGATATCAGGTCTACTAGCAGTTAAATAAAGTAAAGAACCAATCATTACTCGAAAAGTAGTCAAGTCAACTGCTTTTCCATCAAGATCAGCAGTTAACTTGGTTTTGGGAGCTATGGGTGTTTTCATTACTGAACATTCAGTGAAGTTGAACTTGTTCAGTAATTCAGAAATATACTTTCCTTGATTGATAAAAATGCCAGTGTTAGTTTCCTTAATCTGAAGTCCTAAAAAGTAAGTTAGTTCACCCATCATACTCATTTGATACTTTTTGGTCATGATTCTTTCAAATTCTTTACACAAATTTTCATTAGTAGACCCAAATACTATGTCATCAACATAGATTTGAACAAGAAGTAAATCACCTTTTTCCCGACCAAGAAAGAGAGTTTTGTCGATTGTACCTCGTTTGAAGCCCTTTTTAAGAAGATATGCTGAAAGAGTATCATACCAGGCTCGAGGTGCTTGTTTTAATCCATACAGTGCTTTGTCTAGCTTGTATACATGATTTGGATATTTGGGATTTTCGAAACCGGGAGGTTGCTGAACATATACCTCTTCTTTCAGTTTGCCATTGAGAAAAACATATTTGACGTCGATCTGATAAACTTTGAATCCTTTATGGGCAGCAAAAGCAAGAAATATGCGAATTGCTTCCATTCTTGCAACAGGAGCAAATGTTTCATCATAATCAATTCCTTCTTCCTGGCAGTATCCCTTGGCAACAAGTCTGGCTTTGTTTTGGATCACTACCCCTGATTCATCTTTCTTGTTCCTGAACACCCACTTGGTTCCTATCACAGACTGATTCAAAGGAGGTGGAACGAGATTCCATACCTTATTCCTTATGAATTCATTCAGTTCCTCTTGCATTGTTGAAACCCAATGTGCATCTTTTAAAGCATCATTAACCTTCTTAGGTTCAGTTTGAGAAATGAACTCAGCAAACATGCAAAAACCTGTAGTAACAGAGCTTCTAGTACGAATCCCTTCATCTAGATATCCAATGACTTGATCGATAGGATGAGCTTTAGTCCACTTGGTATTAGGAGGTAAAGGATTGTCAGCTGGAGGAGGTTCAGTTGTAGTTTCAGAAATAGGAGATTTTAGTTCATGAAAAGGATCGGTGGAAACTTCAGTCATTGAAGGAGACTGAAATTCAATTTCAATCAGTGGTACTTCGTGATTAATAGGTTCAGGAATGGGTGTTTTTGAAGAAGTGTTTGTGGAAATGGGTGTTGAAGGAGCAGGAGGTATGCCATTATTATTATAATCATCGTATACTTTTTCTGATTGCTGAGCAGCTGAACTGTCTTCAAATGGAGAGGAAAGCAACTCATCCCAATTTTCTGAAGATGCAGTATTTTGATCTGAGTGTCTTGACTGAAGATCTAACTCATCAAAATTGACATCCATTGTTTCAAAGATTGTATTGGTTTTGAAGTTGAATACTCTGTATGCCTTTGAAATGCTGGAATACCCAAGAAATATTCCTTCATCAGCCTTGGGAGCAAACTTACTTGGATGATCCTTGCTATTCAGAATAAAGCAAGTACTGCCAAATATTCTCAAATGACCAACATTTGGAATTTTGTTGTGCAGCAATTCATAAGGAGTTTTCAAGTGCCTTTTGACTACCAGAGATCTGTTTTGAGTATAACATGCTGTATTGATGGCCTCAGCCCAGAAGCGTAATGATATCTTTACTTCAGCAAGCATAGTTCGTGCAGCTTCAATTAGTGTGCGATTCTTTCTTTCAGCAACTCCATTCTGTTGAGGTGTGTATGAAGCTGAAAAATTCTGAATGATTCCATTTTCTTCACAAAAATCTTCAAGAGTTCTATTTCTAAAGTTAGTACCATGATCACTTCTTAGCTGTTTAACATGAATATCATACTGACGATTCATTCTGATGATAAAGCTAATTATGATCTCTGCTGTTTCATTCTTTTTAGACAGAAAGAATACCCAAGTGAAACGTGTATATTCATCCACGATCACAAGAGTGTATTTCTTACCACTGATACTTGGAGTGCTGACCGGGCCAAAAAGATCCATATGAAGCAATTGAAATGCTTGATTGATCTGATCACAGTGCTTTGATTTGTGAACAGACTTCTTTTGCTTTCCTTTTTCACAAGCATGACAAACTTTGTCTTTCACATAATTAATCTTAGGCAATCCTTTTGCTAGCTGCCTTTGTGCAAGTTTACTCATATTCTTGAAATTCAGATGGGACAATCTTTTGTGCCACAACCAATGCAGTTCTTTGACTGACTGAGAAATGAAGCATACATCTGAGGGAGAAGTAACTGAATTAAAATCAAGAACGTACATGTTATCTATTCTCTTGGCTTGAAGGACTTCAGTGCCTTCTTTGTTTCTGATAGAACACTTGTATTTCTTGAAAAGAACAGAATAGTCTGCATCACACATCTGGCTTATGCTTATCAGATTATGCTCAAATCCAGTGACATGAGCGATATTCTTGATGTGAATAACGCCTTTCTTCAATTGACCATATGCATCTGTTTTTCCACATTTTCCTCCACCAAATATAACTTTTGGACCATCAATTGGAGTGACTTTTGTTAGTAACGATTTGCACCCAGTCATGTGTCGGGAGCATCCACTGTCAAGTTACCAGGTGTTATTTCCTTGACCTCCCTGCACAAGGT
This sequence comes from Pulicaria dysenterica, assembly GCA_947179395.2. Lineage (NCBI taxonomy): Eukaryota > Viridiplantae > Streptophyta > Magnoliopsida > Asterales > Asteraceae > Pulicaria > Pulicaria dysenterica. Next base: position 93,337,833 of record OX359289.1, on the reverse strand, counting down.
AACAAAGAGTTAAACCAATTTGTGAACCCACCTGCTGATGGGCTCAGAGGAAGTATTACAAGTAGCAACAGGAGTATTACATATTTTGGCTTCATGACCTCTAATACCACATTTGTAACACTTACGTGTAGATTTGGTATCCTTATGATGTTTGGCACTATCTTTTTGAGAACTAGATCTCGTTAATTCTTTTAACTGAACCATCATGATCTTCAGTGTTGATTCAAATTTTTGAAATTTGTTCAACCTTTTTGACTTTGGTTTTTCATACTGAGTACTCTGTGTTTCAGATCTTTTGAACTTTTGACTGTGTTTTGAATGGTTAGATTCAAGTGAGGTTTCAGCTTTCAGAGGTTCAGTGATGATGTGAACTGAAGGGGATTCAGTTTTGACCAAAGTTATGGGTTTAGGTTCAGTAGAATTGGAAAGTTCAGATTCAGTAATCAATTCAGATTCAGTGATCACAGAAGGTTCAGATTCAGTGGATTTGGAAAAATCTTGTCGAGGATCATTCTGATTCTCAAAATTATCGGAGGGCAACTATATGTTTCTAATTTCAGAATTTGTCTCCTCATTGAATACAGGAACATTACTGACTGCCTTAGTAAATCTTTTATAAAGCATATATGAGTTTCCTATGTTTTCACATGTGAACTCACTGAAAAACATCTCATCAACAGTTTTACACTTTTTGCTGAATGAGGCAGCTTCTTTGATTTTTCTAACCCAACTCTTTCTCTCTGAATGATCATTTGCCTTCTTGTTCTCTTTTACTTCTTCAGTTCCTTCATATGCGATACACAGAGCATCCCACATATCCTTTGCAGTTTTCAGAGTGGATATTGTGTGATAGACATCATTTGGAAGTGAGATAGCAATGTTGTTTCGAAGCTTAGCATCCAAATTTACCTACCTTCTGTCCTCATCAGTCCACAGGGTTCTTGGATTTGGAAGAGATTCCAGTAGTTCACCTTCGTCACTCATGAGTGAGATGGTCTTTGGAATGATAGGACCTCTCTCTAGAACAGACGGAGACATGGTATCCAGGTTTTTAAGATAGAGAAGCATTCTTCCCTTCCAGCTAGAAAAGTTTTCGGAAGAGAACTTTGGTGGTTTACCAGAGGACCCATTGTCATTATAATCAACTTTAGACATCTCGGCAGATCTCAAATTATAGAAGAATTTGAACCTGCTCTGATACCAATTGTTGTTCCCAAAATTATGAATAATACTAACTTAAAGAAATATTTAGTGTGGAAATAGTAATTATAAAAACAGTAAGAAATGTCTAAAGTTTGTTAATATTGATATAACGAACTTTACAGACTAGAATTTAAGAAGAACAGACTTCTTAAATTCAACCAACACTCAAGGACAGACTTGAGAGAATACAGACGCACAAAGCTCTTGCAATATCTGAACAGACAGAATTCGCAAGCCTACTCTTCTCTATTAAGAGAAGAGTATTTATACATTTCCCTTATCAATCCTAGCCGTTAAACTAGTGACACACGTCACAATCTTGTAGATTGATAAGTAACAGATTTCCTCATGCATAACCATCTTGAAAGGGACAGCTGATGACGTCACCGAGGGTACCATCTGCTGAAGATAAGCTTTAGTAGACATAAACTGAAAGTTTTAGTGATGAAACTTTCAGCCCTTCAGATGAACCTTATTTGAGACGAGAGGCAAATCTTCAGAAATCTTCTTTTGCTGAAATCTTCTTTGAATACTTCAACGCTGATGGAGTGTAAACAAATCAAGACTAACAAAACCAACTCAAGTCTTGTGTTTCAACAACCTCTTGTACAGCTAAAACACAGAACATATATTCTTATCTTGTGAGCTCATATTCTTTGATAATTCATCTATCATTCAAGATCAAGAATCAAGCAAGAGCAAATCTTTCAAAGCTTAAACACTACATCATCTTTCTATATATTTTGTAATAGTGTAAGGATCAACTCTAGCCTTTCAAATTAGAGTGAAGTAAGGATCATCTCTAGCCTTTAGAATTAGAGAGAAGTAAGGATCAACTCTAGCCTATAGATTTAGAGTGAAGCAAGGTTATCTTTATCTTACTTGCAAGTTTGAAGTGTTAATTCTTGCAAGTGAAAAAGAGAAGTGTAAAAGGTTTATCTCTACCTTCAAAGAGAGAAGCTAGTGGAGCAAACTCTTGGTGGGTGAGGCCAAGGAGTGGATGTAGTGCAAGTTTGTTAACAATTGCATGAACCACTATAAATCTCTTGTCTACTAATTGGTGATATCTCTCTACCCTTACTCTCTTTATTTCAAGTATATATATTTGTTGTGTTATAAACTTCAAGAAAAATATTTATAACACAACTTACAAATTTTATAAGTGTAAAAATTGGTAAACTAAGTTAAAGAACCTATTCACCCCCCTCTAGGTTCTAACAATCCATATTAGTATGCCACTCGTAAAATTCCAACACAATAGCAAGCACATATGAACAATCATCGTACATCACATTAACTTTAGTTCTCAAAATATGCTCGATCTCATCTGTTTCAAAATTAGTTTTCAGCACTCCTCCATGTATTTTCTTCTCTCCAACAAAACTTGTCTTTATTGAGCATGACCTGTTCTGTTCATATAGAGAAATCAAAGAGTCCCAACCAATCAACTTTGGTTCACAACGTTCCTGAAACAACTTGCATACAAACCCCAAAACACTATACTTGAAATACAAGCTTATCAAGTGTGAAGGAATATGTAATCCTTGGTTTTCTAACTTGGTTTGGCAGCCATGGTTTGTGTTACTAGTCATTGACAGCTTATTAAACCAAAACATCAGAATACAATATGGAGGCTTAGAGGGTTTTGAAGACTGAATAATGCACGTATCATGCCAAGAACTACAAAAATAATCTGGGAGTTTAATCATGTTTGTGCGGGAAGAGTGGCTAAACGTAACAGAGCATGAGTAATCTGGTGGTTTCAATGGCTTTTGACCCCACACATCATACCAAATTTCACAATATCTTGTATACTGAATTTCACCCAACAGTTGGTGTGAACTACAAAAGACCAAACACCTTAAACACTTTGTCATCAGGTGCATCATTTCACTACAATGGTTTTCACGGTGGAAATTTAGTAGGGACATAAGTGAAATAGTAAACTGATTACTCAGATAACTCAACTAGAAATTGGGATTTTTACTATTTGGAGATTCACAACCATCAAAAGCATACCTAGTATTGTGCAGGATCGAATAGTTTGGGGGTTTCGGTGGCTTATCCTTCATTGAATTTGGTTATGGACTTTCATCAAACAGCTCTTGTGCGCTCCCAGCAAAGGAAATCGATGACTGATTTGGTCTTTTGAGTTCAGCAAAAATTTTAGTTGGCCTTCCTTCTATTAGTTTCTCCTTGAATTCCATCAGTTCGTCCTTCAAATCCTCCTTTGTGAAGCTGGAATCACTAAACCCCTCTTGAAAATCCTTTGAAGATACATCTGGGATTTCTCCCTCGACCTTCAATTCTGTCAATCCCTCCAAATTAGACGATATCGGTTGTTTATCGTTCTTGTTCAGCAACAACTTCATCCTTCTATCGAGCTCTAATAAACTCTGCTGAAATGGTGGTTCGATGTTACTATTGATACATAGCTTACCTTTCACGACTGAATACATATGTGTCCCTTTGTTGGAACCGCTCATTATCCCAATTGATTTTTTAGAGTCTCTACCATGGAACAAACTACTTGGGTTAGATCTCTCATCTGCGTCTCTAGGTGATCGAGTTTTTGACTTTGTGAATCAAGTCGTGACTCTAACAGAAAGCTCTCCTCATCCATCTCCATGGTTTCCCGATTCTGCAGCTCATTACTCATCGATGACTTTGATTCCTCCATCGATTGTGTTTCCCGGAAATGGAACCATTTGATAGGAATCAATTCAGCAAATAGATGATATAGAACAGAAATTAAGAACAGGAAATCGATATGTATATTAGTTACTGAAATTGATAGGTTACTAGAAAGAAAATGAGTAGAAGAAGAATCAGAAGGAGCTCGTAAGAACTCCCCTTCCCTAATCAGAGAAGACGACTTGTCTTCCTGCCCAAGCTCGAAGAGCCGATAACTCTAAACTCAATACTCTCGATACCTTTCTCTCCCCCAATAGGCTGTATATATATATATATAATATCTTCTAACTGAAAAGGCTTAGGCCCATTGGGCTGTTGGTTATTAAGATTGACCCATATCATATTCTCTATCAATCGGCGATGTAAAACTCGACATCCGGGCTAAGGTAGGTATACCTGTTGACGAGCAGGCGCTCATCTTCAATGAAATGGTTCTTGATGACAGCAATAATATTTGCGACTTTGAAATTGAAAATCACTCCACCCTCACACTTATGCATAAATCAAGGGGATTGAAGCGGATATTCGTCATGATCAACAAAGAGATGACCATCTCTTTGAGAGCCAAGCCCTCAGACACCATTAGGAATGTGAAAGCAAAGATTTGGGATAAATAAGGCATCCCTAGCGAGGAGCAGGAGCTTATCTTCAATGAGACGGTCCTTGAAGATAGCGGAACCCTTTTTGACTTCGATATCAAAAAGGGTTCCACCCTCAAACTGATGTTTAAATCAAGGGGATTGATGAAAATATTTGTCAACAACCTCACTGGAACAGAGTCAATCATCACTCTCATGGTCAATCCCGCAGAAACCATTAGCAATGTGAAAGACAAAATCAAATTTCAGGTTCGTATTCTGGGTGATGAGCAGGTGCTGATCTTTAACCAAATGGTTCTTGAGGACACTAGTACCCTTGCTAATTACCAAATCAAAATGGAATCCATCCTCACTCTTATGCGTAAATCAAGGGGATTCGTCAAGATACGTGTCATAACCATGTCAGAAACGATCATCATTCTTGAAGCCGATCCTTTAGACAGCATCGACAACTTGAAAACAATGATCTGGGAAAAGGAAGATATACCATCATGCGACCAGAGACTGATGTTTGATGGTCGGCAACTCGAGGATAGGCGTACTCTTGCTGACTACCAGATTTGTAACTATTATGAGGAATACACCATCTATCTTATGACTAGATAAAAAGGGTCATGATCATATCGAGATGGTGACGTGACTTTTACATGTATTGGTGTGAATTCCAGGGTGGGTGTTTAAGTGTTCTGTATCTTTTTTGATCTACTGAACATTTATGCAGTTCTCAAGTTATGGTAATATTTCAAATTTGTGATTTGAATTTTCAGCAGATCAGGTTATGTAGGTTGCTATATGCATTTGCTTCTTGTTTTATATGACGAATAGGACAAGATTGATAATTTTTGCTTCTCTAGCTTAGGTTTTTAACCTTGTGGCAATGTAATTAAGGCCGACAATCTGGGTCGGGTTCATGTTATTGGGTTCATGTCGTTTGGGTTCGGGTCAGTTTCATGTCGACCTATTTATTTTCGTGTCAGGTTCGAGTCGTGTCACTTTTTTTCATGTTGGGTTCGGGTCGTGTTTCGTGTCAACCCATTTCAGTCAAATGCGAATCCATCACGAAGCCAAATCAATGAACAAAAATTGCACTAGATTTACATACAAACAAATCATGCAGCAAAATGAAGATGGTGTTCCTCGATGAGGACCTCAAGTATAAGACGAAGATTTGAATCACAATCGTTTGTTTGTTTATACAGATCTGAATCATTTACCCAAGAATGAATAACCCCAATCATGTACTAATTAAGAACCCAAATCATATACTCAAGAGCCTCAAGTAGACGAAACAAATCGATTGAAGATATATTAAAGTGGTGGGTAGAAAATGAATAAGAAAGACAAGATTATAAAAATAGATAAATAAACTCAAGAACATTCATGCATCTAGGCTAGAAAAACAAAAGAAGTATACAAAACCAACAAAATTAACTAGTGCTATACCCATCCGTTGGCCGGGTTAGTTTTGCTAATACATATATATGCATGTCTATGTGTGTTAGTTTTGCTAATACATATATATATATATATATATATATATATATATATATGTACGTGTGTAATTTCTTTGTACCTATTTTACAAATTTAAAAGGTGAGTAAAAAGATCATTAAGCTGAGTTATACCCGTTCGTAAAATAGAAATATTTAAAGTTTAAATATCACATAATGGTGCATAAAGAACATAAAATCCATAAGTTCTTTATCCAAATACATAAAATTGTACACCAGTGTTATATACCCGTTCGTCGTCTGGGACAGTTTTTCTAATATATACCGCTCTCGCGGCCCGCACCGAAACAATGCTTTACCCCTAGATGTCCAGTCAACTGCTGCGCCTCAACGCATTTCGGGGAGAACCAGCTAGCTCTGGGTTCGAGTGGCATTTCACCCCCAACCACAACTCATCCGCTGATTCTTCAACATCAGTCGGTTTAGACCTCCACTTAGTTTCACCCAAGCTTCATCCTGGTCATATCAATGATCAAAGTTATTATAAATCTACAGTATTAAGTACATGTTTTATACATAATTTTAAATCCGATACATATATAGAAAAAACCTCTATAATTAATCATTTTTAACACTTAGATATTCAATATATAATTTAGTAGATATTACGTATAGTAATTATACAATGTATATACATGATTAATATTTATAAAATATATATAAAGAGATTTCTATAATTAAAATTTATATTTTTGTTATAAGCTATACAGTGTCTACAAGCTTGCATAATTATCATTATATAAAATTAACTAAAAGGGAAATTAGTTACTGGGCTAGTACGGGCCTAGAAAAATCAAAACGCATTTAGGCACTTTTTCCAATTGGAGAAAAGAGTCTAGACAGATTATGAGAGCTGCAAGTTGATATTTCTTATATCTTATAATCTTATAAGGTATCATCGTAACAATATATTCGAGATAAGAGTTGGAGGGCGTCAAATATTTTTTATAGAGTTCAAATGGAGGACTTTTTTTATGAATTAAATCCAAATTCATAAATGGTAATCTAGAATGGAATACGTGGTGTTTGGACCGAAGATCGATTTTAAAAAGAAGTAAATAGAGGTTTAAATTGTTTGTGTTAGAGTGTGGCGTCAATTTTATATTTCCTATTCTATGTCTTGCAGAATAGGTGTATAGATGTAAGTTCGAATAGTATAGTGAAAATTGGGTCTCGTGTTTTTTTATCGTTGTAATCTGGTATTTGAGTAGTAATAAAAACTAAATATTCAACAATTACCTATCTGTTGCTCTCGATGGATAAAACAATTATAATATTCTATTTTTTTAAAGTCATATTACGATAAAATTTATATCAAAATGTAGATAAAAATTAAATGATCACAAATATAATAATTATTTTTTCTCTAAATAAAATATATCACAAGTTATTAAATATAATTTACAAACAACCTATAATTAATTACACTAATATACAATTTTCATAAAACCCCTCCCATATTACATACAACCTCCTCACAATTTACATCTGAACCCTCTAGTTATATTGAATTTAAATGTAATGTAACTGTTTTCCCCATTATCTAGCAATCAATGCAATTCACGCAATTGATGTATACAAAAACTAAGAATATACTAATTATTAAAAATTTGTCATAATAAGATAAAATTTATATCAAAATGTAGATAAAAATGAGACGGTCGCAAATATATAATTATTTTTTCTCTAAACAAAATATATCACAAGTTATTAAACATAATTTCTAAACAACTTATAATTAATTATATTTAAATACAATTTTCATAAAATCCCCTCAAATGTTTCATTAAACACCCTCAGAATTTTCATTCAACACCCTCCTAATTCAAATTGAATATCCCACATCCCACCAATCATGTTTTATTATTTTGCCATGTCACATTTACATGTCATCATTGACATGACATTTATTGTGACACATGCAAAATATATATATTAAATATGAAAACCCTAGTGGTAGAGATCTGGACAAATAAAAAAATAAAATAAATAAATTAAAAAGGCCATATCAACGGGTTGGTGACCTACAATGTCAGGTAACCTGCATACAATGACGCAAATTTGTAAGTTGGTCGTATTTTTAATTATAAAATAAAGTTGATTGTATGCAATGACATTTCAACATACTTTGTTGTATTTTCGCGCATTTTTCCGTAAAGTAAATTGTAAATAAAGGTAATATGAATATAAAATTTTGGGAATTAATTTGACATGTAATTTCTTTTAGGCATGGACATTTTTAATATTAAAAAATTAGATAAAATTGAGGGTTAAAAAATAAGAATTTTTTAAATAGAAAAGGCGAGTAAAGGATGAACGAAAGAATATTACGATGTTAAGTATCATGAAAGATGAAAAGAAAAGTATACACTATACTCTAAAAGACCTCTTCATAAACAATTGGTATTACTAAATAAAAACATGACAAAACCAACAAAAAGAAAAGGGTTCTCTTTTTACCAAAATAAATGTCGGTCTTTCTTCTTGACTAAGATTTTAAGAAAAAAAATTAAAAACATGAGCAAACCTTCTTTACAAAAAGCGTCTAGACACAAAATGTCAAAAGGCAACAAAGATTGTTGAAAGTTTTATTTGTTTTAGCTTATTTAAAGCTTATCTTTCATGAGCTAGTTTTTTTCGACATAATTTTTAACTTTTGAGTTTATTATAAGTTACAACTTATATGAAGAAAATAACCCGGATTAGTAAAAGAATAAACGGGAAAAACACGCTTATAAAAAATAAGCCGAGAAAAAAAACATTGATAAGCTAAAACAAACACCCTTAAATCCATCAACATTTCCAGTCTTAAAAAATTCTTCAAAATGGGTTATTTACTTATGACAAATATAAATAAAGAAAAAAAAATTGCGTATATGGATGATGTGAAATAAAAAATTTGTTTACGTGAAATAGTATGAAATTTAAACAAATTTTTTTTCTCGCACTACATTTAATGGGTGTGTTCTTAAATTTGTGTGACACATTGATTTTTTATATCTTTATGAATGATTTAGATTGGCTCTACAGTAGGTTTTTTTTTTTTTTGGTTTGAAGAATGAGGTCTTTGATATGCCCAACTTGCAAACTTGTTGTTTAGCTTTGTAATTCAGTTATGGTTTTAATGAATGTAACCTTGAATTTTATTTACTTGAAATCTTCACCGATCTACTAAACTCGTTTGGCAAACTTACTTGAATCTATATTACATGTATTTAGAAGTTTAATTCAACAAAACACGCGTGAAGACTGAAAATAATATGTTGCTATAAAATGTTTATAGGTCGATTCTGCTATAAGATGAAGAATGCGATGAAAACAGTTTTAGACTTTCAACAAAAGTGGCTTATACATGCCCAATTAAATTATGTACAAAAACTTACCTTCTTGTTGGGAAATCATTGCTATATGAGTTTGTATTCGTTAAATACTCTGCTACCTTTGATCATATACATGCCTAATTATGCTTGTATTCGTTGCTGGTAGACTCCCGTTTAAAGGATATTGATGTGTTTCTACAGAAATCATGAGCAAAGAAGAAGAGAAGAGGTGTTCATCGATCAAAATCGAAGGTCTGGAAATATAGTTTCAAGTTCAATAAGCTTTTAGGCCACAAAAGAGGGTTTTTAAGCAGTTTTTATTCGGTTGATGGAAACTAAACAGTAGTTTTGGACCATAAGAAGTTTGTACACCAGTTTTTGGAGTTAGAAACTAAATAGCAATTTAAGGTTAAGTAGTTATTGTATACCACTAAAAGTAGTTTTTCTATAATTGATTTTAGTAACATATGGAATTGATTCATAACACTTAAATACATGGTTTTATAGCAGATTTTAAAGACCCGTTATATAGTAGTTTTAGAGCAGTTGTTTAAGCAGATAATTTTTAGCAGTTTTAGTGTGCCATGTCACAATTACAGTCAGCAATAACATGACATAGACCGGTTAGGAAAAAGAAGAAAAAATAGGGGAAGAAGAAGACAATATCGGTGGTGGTGACATTTGACAATGGCGGACAGTGACGGCAACAAACTGTTGAGGGATTAGAGATCGATTGTACCATTAACAACGATTAGAGGCTGTTAGCAAGGTTCTAAAAACGTGAGCGTGGCGTGGCAGAAAGGTCAAGTCTCAAGCCTTGGAAGCCATGGTGAGGTCATGGAGTTTCATAAGGGACAACTCAAGGTGGCAATTTTGTATATAAATTCTAATTATGTATATAAAATTATACAAACAGTTATAAAAAACACATGATTATACGTTATAATGTAGTTTAACAATCTTTTTCTTTGTTTTCGGTATATCCAACCATCCTTATAACTGAATAACTATATATACTCCGCTCATATGGCTTAGTACATCTATCACACCTAAAAGCACGGCTTATAACAAGTGAAGACATATCAAGCAGGACCTTAGCGTACGTTAAGCCTTACATCCAAGCCTTGGACTATGTCGTGGCGGCATGGTCAAGCCTCAAGCCATGGCGAGCTTTTTAGAACCATGGTTCTTAGTGTCAATAAGGGTGGTGGTGGTGGGGTTGTTCAACTCGCCAAGATGAAAGGAACAAGGATCCAAGACAGATTGTACCATTGGTTGAGGTTTCTCGGTCTGATTCGCTTATTAATAGTCTATTTTCTTGATGTGTGAAATCTAGTTATATAATTTTAAGTCTAATATTCACCTATTCTAGCACTCACACACACACACACTAGGCAAGTGTACCTAATCGTGCGATAGCATAGGAAATGCAAGTCGTAGGTATCGTATCCAGAGGAAGCAGTGCAAACGCCAAAAAGAAAACAGACTAATAATTAACCTAAAAGTGAGGGTTTTCAGTTTTAAGCAAATAATGACTAATTAAACTAATTAAAAGCAAGTAAATAAAGTAAAGGTTCATACTTTTGCAAATGACCAGATTAAGAACACGTATTCACCTTAATCTCTCCCCCTAGTTCGATATATCTCAAGATCAATTTAATTGGTTACCTGGATTGCCTTAACCATATTCAATTTTCCGATTTCATATAGCTATTGTGTAAAAGATTAGACAAACAACTTCCTATTGATCATCAAATCTAAAACCAAACTAGTTCATAATTCATTAACCAAGTTACAACATGTTTAACATAACCCAATCATGTCCTTGATGGTAAATTATAGATCTAGGTTATAGTTTCTAGATCCTGATTACTTTTCCTAGTAAACCCTTGAATAATTCATAGACAAAGCATTCAAAGAGGAACAATAAATCATACAAACTTCCTATTCATATTCAATATGTACCATGAATCCAGAAAACAAGAGATTAAAACCATAAAGATCCAACCTTGAAATAAATAAACATGAACTAGAATCAATCCATAAGTAACCAAAGAAATCTAGTCATATCTCCCTAGGGTTTGATCATAAGATGAATACAAGAGATAATTAGCCCATAACTAGGCTTGAACAAACCAAAAAAGTCATAGAAAACATCTCTAATCTAGGATTAAACATGAGTTAGACAAACCGGATCGATGATGATGATTGTTGATGATTAAAATTGAATCATTTAAGCTCCAATGGTGTTTCTTCCTTCTTCAGGGCTGGAAAGTGCTCCAAGAGTCACCTAGGGCCGGCCAAAGTGCAAAAGATGTGATTTTGGAATTCAAAATTTGAATTTATAGACATGCTGGTCCGGTGAGCTCGCGGCGCGAGGCTATAGGGCTCGTGGCGCGAGGTCAGGTTCTTCCCTCCGCGAGGGTCTTCACGGTGCGAGAAGGTAGGGCCCGCGGTGCGAGCTACCTTCCCTTTACCCGGTTCTTCGTTTCTCCCCCGGTTTCCGCTGATTCTTCCACTTTTCCAACATTTTTAACCTGCAAGCATCCCAAACAAGAATTTAGTGTATTATCTACTCATTTACGCATAAAAGACGTGTAAAACTCACAATATTTACAGATGAAAACATAATTTAATCCGGAAATATCACATCTTCACAGCCGTTATCCCCTTCACTTATCACGGCCACCGCCGATTTGGTTGTGGGGTCAAGGGTCCACTGTGTTAAAAAAATATCCAAGGAACTCGGATCCAGGTTCAATTGGTGCAACAAACAGTGGTTTGGGTGTTGATTTGGGTGTAAACTCCCTTGAAACCCCTAACCAATGGTAGTCGATGATGGTATGATGAGAGTGCTCCCGTGGTGGTGTTGATGGTTAAGGGGGGGGGGGGGGGGTGATCACCAGAAATGGGAAAGAAGAAAAGGAAAGAAGGGTGGGGTGGTGGTTTTAGGCGGAGGGGTAGTGGTTCGAGAGAGAGAGAGAGAGGGAAAGAGAGAGAGATGAGAGAGAGGAAGGAGTGTGAGAGAGAGTTGGTAGATGAAGAAGGAGAGGAAGAGTGTGTGAGATTTATTAAAAATGATTAAATATTATTTTATACTAATAAAAATAAAAATGATACATTGACCTAAATACTCTTAAAAAAAACTAAATTTACAACTTAATTAAAGTGGACTAAACTTGCAAGAAGAAGGTAGTTAAATAATAAAATATACAACTTAAAAAAAATTAAATTTACAATTTAATTATAGTAAAAAAAACCATTTGTAAAACTAACTCTAATAGATTTTTAATAGGTTAAATAAGTAAAAATACAATTAAAAGGTCAGTCGGCTCAAAACTTAGGTAAATCATATAAAACTTTCTATTTGAGAAAGTAGGAACGTTATTATAAATAATAAAGAATTCTTATAGATTAATAAATTTTGTTTGAACGGCTCTTAAATATATTTTAACATTGAATTCTTAAAAATTAATAAGTTTTTTCTTTCTTCAAATTAGAAAGAAAAGTTTTTATTTAGTTTTTTTATTTTAGAAAATTAAAAACATATTTAGATATATGTATTTTACTCTTTTATATGCTTTTATTTTACATAAATGAATATTTAAAGTTGAAAATATTGTATAACGTTCACAAGCTTTCCTTTTCTATGCCTTTTGAAACTAAAAAGTTTTTACTATACGTCTGACAGTTAAAATTTCTAAAAAATGGAGTTTTTAGTTTTAAGAAGGCACATTACTTTTCTAGATTTTTGAATTTTTTTTGAAAAATTACGTGAAAATACAATATACTTTGTTAGTATTTTCATTGTATGCAACTAACTTTATTTATACCTAAAATACAGAAAACTTGTAAAATTGGTTTATTGGATGCAAGTGACTTATAATTATAGGTTAACAACCGGTTATACCTACTTTTCATTCTTTTTTTTTTTTGAAGTTTTTAATGTGAGAATTGAGAAATATAAGAAGATTCATGTTAAGAAGCTATTACTGTGTTTCCAAGAAATCGATTAAATCTATGTGTTCATAAATCCATTCAGTTCTACATACGTTTCTTTGTTATCTGGTTATGCTTAATTGAGGGTTTCATCTTCTCGATTTAGATAGGGGTAGGGGTGAGCATGTGTACCGGAAATACCGAACCGTACCGGTACCGTACCGGAACCGGTACCGGTACCGGTACCGAATTAGAGTTTTCGGTCCGGTATTCGGTACTTGAATTATTGCTAAATCGGTATTCGGGACTCGGTATTTTTGGTATTCGGGACTAGTACCGAACTAACTAGTTAAAATAGGTACTCGGTACCGGTACCGGTACCGTATATGAATAACTCGGTACGGTATTCGGTATCATCTTTAAATCAAATTCGGTATTCGGTAAAACCGGTACCGGTACCGGTAGGTACCGGTCCGGTACCATGCTCACCCCTAGATAGGGGTGTTCAACGGTTCGGTTTTCGGGTTTTCCGGTTTATTCGGTTCGGTTTATTCGGTTTTTGAATTTTTTTTGGCAAAACCGTAACCGAACCAAAAACCGTTTAAATAATACCAAAACCGAACCAAAAACCGTTTATGAATTCGGTTTGGTTTTCGGTTTTAACCGAATAAACCGAATAAAACTTAATGACATGTTTGACTTGATTTTTAACATGTTTGGTCCAAAGAACATATTTCTAATTTAAGAAAACAAGATGTTTATTTGTTAAGAAGTTTTAAATCTAATTTTAATACCACATCTAAACAGAGATAATTTACCATTTGTTCTAAAAAAACTTATATTAATTTATTTTATCATTTTACATAATCATATTTTTTAGTTTATTCGTTAATAAAATGTTATTCACAAGAATATACATATCAACTTATTAAGAATGGAAACCAATATACTATATTTTTCACTTGTGTGGTCGGTTGTCTACTCGATTTCACGCTCATCGAATAAACTATTGATAATTAAATGATTATGTAATTAACTTTTAAGTTTTCATGTCCCCTGAAAACAAGTTGACATGGTTATAATGATGATACGATCATGGTTAATCACAAAGATTAATGAATATATATTATTCAGATTCTAGCATGGTATACATAAATATATCGACATATATGAATTTAGGATAGTAATATAAATATAAAAATTATTTATATGTAATTCGGTTTTTTCGGTTTAGTAATTTTCAAAACCGTAACCGAACCAAAGACCGATTACCATAATCGGTTTCGGTTTATGAACCGAACTGAAAACCGTATTCTAATTCGGTTCGGTTTTTTCGGTTACTTAATCGGTTCGGTTTTCGGTTTAAACGGTTATGACCCGAATATTGAACACCCCTAGATTTAGAAACAAATCATGTGTTCCCAACTCGAACCATAAATCGATCAAGTGTTCAAATTCATGTGATGACAGGAGCAAAAGAGCTTCATCTAGTTCGAGATTAAGGGTTTCAATTAATATTGGTTTTCAGATCTGTGATGATTTTTTGGTACGATTTTGATATCCTATTCCTTAAATATAAGACTTAAGGTGCGTTTTTTGATATCTCAAAACCTAATACTGCACACTACATTTGGATTCAAGAACCCTAAATCAAATGTGTGCTTTTGATATCCAATTCCAAACGATTTTAAGGTACTTTGGTTTGATTTTGAAATTTGCTTTTTATCAATCTGTTTGACGGTTGTTTGTTTGTTTGTTTGATTCATGTTCCACATCCAGATTCTTGCTTGCTTTTGTTATCTGCAGTTAGGTTTTGGTTAATATTCTTTATGATATGCAGTTGGGTTTTGGTTCATCTTCTTTATAATTTGCACTTAAGTTTTGGTTCATGATCTTTATAAATATTCTATTATGTTGTTGTTAGTTTTCTATATGTGATGCAAATGATGAACTTGAACAACACTTAAATAAAATCAAGAACATATAAATATCCTAATTAAAAAAAATTCAAAAACAAAGAAATAACTAGTTGTATACAATAAATCAAATATGTAACCTATATGTATTTTTACTTATAAACTAAAGTTGATTGCATATTTTAGACTGCTTCACCACAGGAATCAACGAAAACCCACCTCAATCAGTCTCTAAACTCCCCCAGGAAAATTCGCCAAGTAATCTCGATGGAGACGATGTCTTGTAAGCAGAAGAGAGTAAGCCGCAGTGAACTCGAGGTCAACCAGAGCAGGTCAAGCAATGGAGACATAAACAGTAAGTAATATCATCCTGCACATATTTCCTACGTACCCTTGTTTTTTAAAGAAAACAACCTTTGATTCAGTCCTTAAAATTTCAGTTTATATAAATTTCACATATTCATGGGTTTTTTAAGCTGTTTTTGTCTGTGAAATTGCGGTGTGTTGTAGAGAAATTGAAGCTTGGTGGTTGTTGACTTGTTGCTTGTGTGAAATCGAATTTTTCTCGTGGAATTTGAATATGTTTGAGATTTTGCAGGAAAGTATTCCGGCTGACCAGCAGGCACTCATCTTTAACAAAATGGTTCTTGATGACACCAATACCATTCACGACTTTGAAATTGAAAATTACTCTACTCTCAAACTTATGCGTAAATCAAAGGGATTTATGCACATATTCGTCAAGATTCGCAAAGAGACGACCATCTCTCTCGAAGTCAAACCTTCAGCCACAATCGGGAAAGTCAAAGCCATGATTTGGGATAAGGAAGGTATTCCCATTGAGGAACAGGTGCTCATCTTCAACGAAATGGTTCTTGAGGATTGCGGTACTCTTGTTGACTTTGAGATAAAAAAGGAGTCAACCCTCAAACTTTTGTTTAAGTCAAGGGGGTTAATGAAATATTTATCAAGAACCTTACAACTGGAACAGTGTCAATGATCCCCCTAATGGTCAAACCCACAGACACCATAGCCAAAGTGAAAGACAAAATCAAATTTCAGACCAGTTTCCCTGGTGAAAAGCAAGTGCTGATCTTCAACCAGGTGGTTCTTGATGACACTAGTACACTTGCTGACTTCCAAATTAACATGGAATCCACTCTCTTACTTATGCGTAAATCAAGTGGATTAATGAAGATATATATCAGGACTCTTACCGGAATAATCATCACTCTGGAAGCCAAACCTTTAGACACCATTTATAACCTGAAAGCCATGATCTTTGAGAAGGATGGTATTCCCACATGCCAGGAGAGACTCATATTCGATGGCAAGCAAATCCATGATGAATGTACTCTTGCTGACTACCATATTTGTAAGGAATCTGTCATTGACTTTGTGCTAAGATTAAGAGGGTCATGAGCATATGAGAACTTAGCTCCCTGAAGATCACATTAAGACATTTGATAGTTGCAGTTTATATGAATTTTACGTTTAATTGATATGATTTTCGGGGTAGTTTTTATGTTCTCAATATATTTGCAATTCTCAAGTTTTTGTAATTTGAAGACCAAGAATGATACTTTTGTAATGTCATGAATGTTTAATCTAATTGCATACATACATAATAAAGTATTAACAGTTACAACTATTTGGGTTTTCAACCCAAATTGATTGTTTCCGAAACAAAAATATACATCTCTTAACAAGTGACTTCTTTTATTACGATGTCATTAAAGTTGACAATCATAACATGGAATCTTATGTCTTATATACTTATTAAAAGAAAATGGTTTATTCTCTTTTCTAAAAATTCTCCACCAATCATACTCTTTTTTAAAAAAAATTGAATAAATTAGGCTCATTACGTCATATATACACAAATTTTCTTAAGGTTCTTGGTTTGAAAGGGGTGGAATATAAATTGTTAAAGGGGTATTATGAAATATGTGAGAATGTTTTAAGAAAATTATATATTAATGTAATTAATTATAAGTTATTTGAAAATTATGTTTAATAACTTCAAATATATTTTGTTTTGGAAAAAAATAATTATATATTTGTAATCGTCTCATTTTTATCTACGTTTTGATATAAACTTTATCGGAATATGAGGTTTTTAAAAAATTAGTATAATTTAATTGTTTTATCAACATCTAAGTAGTTATTGTACATTTTATTCGTCTTTTATAGTTATTCCCTCTAAGTGATTTACGTATGTATAGACATAATCTATTCTATGTTAGAATTATGCGATCTAATTTGCGTACTTAGATGGATGTCATCATTATTTAACTTTTAATGAATTTAGTTTACAATTTCAAATATTCAAATATATAATTGGCTAATAAAAATGTCTTTAAAGTACTTGATATTATAACATCGACAATAATATTATAGTTGTGTGTTTACAATGTCGGGATAAAGCTCCATCACGAGAAACACATTACACAACTAGAACGGGTTGATTTTCACGAGACGTTTGCGCCAGTCGCTAAACTTGTCACCCTTCATAGTCTTCTTGTGGTGGCTACTAAGAAAAAGTGGATCATTCACCAACTCAATGTAAACAACGCATTTTTGCATGGTAACTTAGATGAAGAGGTGTACATGAGGATTCCACAAGGTTTTGCCAAAGATGGAGATACAAGGGTTTGTCGTTTACGAAAGTCCCTTTACGGCTTACGGCAAGCCTCATGTAACTGGTACCACAAGTTCACAAAGTCACTCGTGGACATTGGATTTCGACAATCTCATGCAGATCAATCTCTTTTTATATTTAGAGACAACACAACATACATGGCTGACTTAATATACGTTAACGACGTGATAATTGTAGGAATTGATGGTGGAAAAATTTACGATATTAAGCAACATCTTAATATTCCTATTGATGTCAATGAAGATTCTTTTTGTACTGTTGCTGCCGATAGTGATCTGGCCGGATTGTTGAGGAATACAGATTTAATTATTTGGGATGAAGCTACAATGTTGCATAGACATTGCTTTGAAGCGTTTGAAAGAACTTTGAGAGACATTGTTGATCCTCAAAGTAGTAGTAAGCCATTTGGAGGGAAGGTGGTTGTTTTCGGAGGAGACTTTAGACGATTACTTCCAGTCATCAATAAAGGACGAAGACAAGATATTGTTAATGCGTCATTGAATTCCTCAAATATATGGCAATATTATTCGGTTCTTGAGTTGACGGAAAACATGCGATTAAAATCTGCAGCTGATACCGAAGACATTGAAAGTATCAAAGATTTCGCTGATTGGATATTACAAATTGGAGAAGGAAATCTTGGTTGTTCAAATGATGGAGAGGCTGAAATTGAATTTCCTGATAACTTTTTGATTAAATCAAACGGTGATCATGTCGAATCAATAATTAACTCCATATATCCATCCATCAACGACAATCTTTATGATATATATTTTTTCCAGGAAAGAGCAATTTTGGCTTCCAAAATTGAAGATGTCGAGTGTATTAATGACTTCATGGTTTCAAAGATTGATGGTGAGGAGGTATCATATTACAATTCTGACAGTATCTGTGCAACTGAAGATTCTGATACATTTGAAGAATCATTACAGTCACCAGAACTTTTAAATTCAACAAAAGTATCTTGTTTTCCAAACCACAAGTTAACTTTAAAGGTTGGTGTGACTGTAATGATGTTTCGCAATCTTGAACAGTCTAAAGGCCTTTGCAACGGAACAAGATTACAAGTTACTCGACTTGGTGCACATTTGGTTGAAGCAAAGATAATTGCAGGCATGAAACAGTTAATACTTACAGATTACCTAACTTCTATATATACTCATAATGCCAACTTCTATATATACTTTATAATTGCTTTAATACCAAAGTGTCAATATATATAATTGCAGGTAAAAATGTTGGTCACGTTATTCATATTCCAAGATTGAAGTTGATTCCATCAGAGCCTACATTACCATTCAAGTTCCAACGAAGACAATTTCCTCTCTTGGTTTGTTTTGCAATGACCATAAATAAAAACCAAGATCAATCTTTATCGAATGTTGGATTGTTTTTTAGACGACCCGTTTTCACTCATTGACAGCTATATGTGCCGGTTTCTCGAGTGAAGAGTAAGGAGGGGTTAAAAGTTTTAATTTGCGATGATGAAGGCAACCCTACTAATAAAACCATGAATGTTGTTTATAAGGAGGTTCTACAAAAAATTTACATATAATCTTATGTATGAATTTCAAACTTCTGTAATGTTTATCATTTATTACGAGCTTTTATATTCCTATCTATGTTTTCTAATTTTCTTTAACGTGTTAGTACTTTTTAAATCTGTATAAATTAAAAAATTTAATATCATCCCCGTGTTTATACACGGGTCGCTTAGCTAGTATGTATATATATATATATATATATATATATAGAGAGAGAGAGAGAGAGAGAGAAAGAGAGGATAGTGTAAGTAACTGGTTTTATTTGGTTTTTTAGGTTGGTTTATAATGGTGTAGCAGCTCTCTTAAAGTCTCACTGCTTATCTCATTTTTCTTGTTATTTAGAAGTAGTAATTCAAGATCATTTTCTTGATGGTTTCTGATGTCATTTTTTGTTAATATGTTGCTCCAAGTCTTAGTTAACATTCTTTAATCGTTTGTTCCTTGCTGTGATAGTGGTTATGTGTTTGTCGGAGATATATTCACTTCATGTATATAGCTTTGTTTTTTCTGTTCAAATATTTATGCTGATCTTGTGTTGTTAAGGTCTACCGTCTATGCCATTAGTAATGATTATAATGGTTTTCGTTGTCGTCGTTCAACTAGTTTATGTAGATCATGTCTGATCATTATGTAGTGGTTCTTCGTGTTCTTTGACAGTGATAGTGATTTGACTGACTGACAATTTACATCTTAATGAATCCCTTATATCCTGGTAAAGTAAGAATGAGTCTCTTATTGGTTGATCAAGTATTGAAGCGGAATACAGCACCCTTCATACACCACTCAAAAACTTATTTGGCTACACTTTACGCTTCTAAGATGTGATAATGGGAATGCAATTTAAATTGCTCCCAACAATGTTTTTCACTTTTCACAAACGCGCACGAAGCATAAGGCTATGTGTTATACCCACCCTTTTCCCTTTCCTTACCCACAACCACATCAGCTTCTCTCCCCTTTCCTTTTCTTTACCCCCAACTAGCGTTGTATCTACCCTTTTTCCTTTCCCCTTTCCTTTTCACTTAAAAAAAAGAAAAATTAAAATATATTAAATGTGTTAATATTTGATTGGATGAATGTGGGGTGGGGGGTGAGGTTGGGCTTCAACTCTCTCGGGTAAATATACCCCCATTCATTTACCCGCATGATTACCCCAAACACCAGAAATGGTGTTCCTTTCCTACCCCCAAAAGATTTTCATTTACCCGTGGCCCGCGGGTCATGTATAACACATAGCCTAATATTGAGAATGACTGTAACTTTGTTCGACAACGTTCAACAAACACAATACAAATAACGCAAATTTTTTAGATTTTTGCCCTTAAACAAACACAATACAAATGTTTTATAATTTCATATTACATACTGTTAGGGGTGTTAAATACCGAGAAACCGACCTGCCCTACATGAACCGAAACTGAAAAACCCGATATCCGTAAAACCCGTAACCCAAAAACTAGGGTATCCGCTGAAAGCGGGGCGGATTTGGTATTTAAATTCGATATCCACGGGTACCCGCTCCGCCCCGTATGCTTCTATTATATATATATATATATATATATATATATATATATATATATATATATATATATATATATATATATATAGGCAAAAGTTCAAACGAGAACTGTTTTTCGTACGAGAATTGCAAGAACCAATCTAAGCCGTCCAATTCTCCTTCCTTTAATGTCATTGCCCACCCATGAATTACTCACATGCACCCTACCACACTTGATCCCCTCCACGCTCTCTATCCATGAACTTCCCATATCCAAGGATCGGCTGAGATTGGTTCTCGCAGTTCTCGTACGAAAAACAGTTCTCGTTTGAACCCTCCCATATATATATATATATATATATATATATATATATATATAGGGGATGGTTCATGCGAGAACCGTTGTTAGTGCGAGAACCGCGAGAACCAATCCCGACCGTTCCTTGGATATGGGAAGTTTCATGGATGGTGAGCGTGGAGAGATAGAGTGTGGCAGGGTGCATGTGAGGAATTCATGGGTGGGCAATGACATTAAAAGAGGGGGAATTGGACGGCTCAGATTGGTTCTCGCGGTACGTTCTCGCACTAAGAATGGTTCTCGCATGAACTTTTTCCTATATATATATATATATATATATATATATATATATATATATATGTATATATATATATATATATATATATATATATATATATATATATATATATATATATATATATATATATAGGGTGAGGTTCAATAGAAACCCCCTCTTAAACAAAAACTCCAAAGTCTCAATCTCAGCCACTCATCTAAAAGGGCAAGATGGGAAATTAAAATTTTGATCAAGAAACCCACGCATGCTCCAGCCTTTCCAAAAAACCCATTTTTTTATATTTTTTTTACCCCTCAAATCTTTAAATGACTATAACTATTTCAATTTTTTGAATTTGAGCAAAAATATTATACCAATCTTCTCATATTTTAATCATCTTTCAAACGAGACCACTCCTCCTATATTTCTGGAAAAAAAAATTTCGACAAAAAATGACGAAAATGATATAAATGACGAAATTAATTATTTTCGTCACCTGCTATTATATCACATAATAGCAGGTCCCGAAAATGATAAATTTTGTCATTTTCATCATTTTCGTCACCTGCTGTTACATGATATATAAGGGTACGAAAATGATTAAAAATGACGAAATTTATCATTTTCGTCACCTGCTAATACATAATATATAAGGCTACGAAATTTTTTTTTTTGACGAAAATAATGAAAATGACGAAAATTATCATTTTCGGCTGTTGTAAAAGAGTAACACCTACCAGTTTAATCATTTTCGCCCATCATCTTCATATCCATAACACCTAACAGTTTTCATCATTTTCGGACCCCTGTTCACCATTTTTTGTTGACGAAAATGATGAAAATGACTAAAATTATCATTTTCGTCACCTGCTGTTACGTGACATACAAGGGGCACGAAAATGATGAAAAATGATGAAGTTTATCATTTTCGTGCCCCCTTGTATGTCACGTAACAGCAGGTGACGAAAATGATAAATTTCGTTATTTTCATTATTTTCGTGTCCCTTATATATCACGTAAACAGCAGGCCCCGAAAATGATGAAAATGAAGAAATTTATCATTTTTGTCACCTGCTATTACGTGATATACAGGGGGCACGGAAATGATGAAAATGACGAAATTTATCATTTTCGGCTGCCCAATATATATCACGTGACAGTATGTCCGTGATATACAGGGGGCACGAAAATGATGAAAATGATGAAAACGAGAACTGTTTTTCGTACGAGAACTGCGAGAACCAATCTCAGCCGTTCCTTGGATATGGGAAGTTCATGGATGGAGAGCGTGAAGGGGATCAAGTGTGGCATGGTGTATGTAGGGAATTCATGGGTGGGCAATGACATTAAAGGAGGGGGAATTGGAAGTCTCAGATTGGTTCTCGCAGTTCTGGTACGAAAAACAGTTCTCGTTTGAACTTTTGCCTATATATATATATAAATACTCAAACATATATATCCAAATAAAACGTGAAAAACTTTAAATAATCAAAGTTGTAACGCGTCATTTACTTTTAGATTATCCTATACTATCAATTGGCAAAGTATTTAGCCAATTTCTCATGATATTTTTAGAGGCAATTTTGTAATTTGCCCATTATAACATGATATTTACTTTCTGATGAGATTATGCTATTTCATGCGATATTTATTTTTCTCATGATATCTTGATCTTCATATAATTAGATATTTTAATTTTTAGATATCTCATGAGAAAAATAAATGTAAGTCATATTCTTTAGTTTCTTTTTTCATATATTTACATGTTATATGCCTATATTGAATTAGTGTGTGTTTGACGTAACGAGCTAGAGCTAAGTTGGGGCTGGTGCTAGAACTGAGGCTGATTAATTAATATTATTCTCAAGATTTTAACACCGAAACGAGACTAGAGGGCTGAGATCATAAAAACAAGAATATCAAGCCCTATAATCCCCTAAGAGGTTGGAGCTCGAGCTCTTAGAAATTTTAATATCTATATATTTTTTTATTTAAACTTTAATGTAAGTTGATGATGTTAACATAACGAATAATTTTATAGATAAAAATTATATTACCTAACTTTCATCCAAATTTACTTTTTGAAAAGAGAAACATGTTTATTTAGAATTAACTTTTGCTAAAATTTATAATTATATAATAATAAAACTAAGTTACCTCTCGCAAAAGCGAGGGCCATTAAATGCTTGTTTGAATCGATTCAGGCTCTATAACCATTTAATATTATTAATCCTTTCGCTCAAGGTTTTTATCTAAGCATAAAAACACTAATTATAATGTTCAAAAATATAATTTTTAGACAAATGTGGTATTAAAATAAAATTAAGTGTTTAGTTCATAAAAGTGTATCCAACTATACACCTTTTGCTATTATATATACTGAACTTTCAAACTTACCGTTTGATGTACTGAAGTTTTTCAAACTTACTATTTTGTGTACTGTGTTACCTAGACAATAGGTAGCAAGTCATGTAACGTCCCAATTTTTTTTAAAAGTAATAAATAGATAAAACGGAGACGAAACGCATTTCACAATACGTAATATATCTGTATCGAGCGGTTCACAAAAGCACAACGAGGTTCCCCACCCGGAACTACACGTTGGAAAGTATTTTCGAGTAAAAATACAGATATAGTCTAATTAAAACATTTAAAAGATAAAACAGCGGAAACATTTAAAAGTGATGAGCCATCTTCACAATGTCGGAGCTTCTCCACCGTTAGTTCCTGAAAATAATAAATCCACAACAGTAAGCATAAAGCTTAGCGAGCACATTAACTTACACACCACACTAGGTATGCATAAATCATATTTCACAGATCAATCCATGTTCACATATCATTTCACATCTCATTTCACATAATACCGACTCAGTGCACTGGACGATTTCACCTTTGGGTCACAGCCGACTACCCAATCCGTACAAAGGGTTTCACCACTATGTCTGACTGTGCCTGAGTTACGTTTTCACTCACACAACGTAACCCTTCACATCACATCAATCACACACATCACATTTATACATATATACAACATATACATCACTAATATCATGTATAAGTTAGTGGACTCACCTGATCCGTAGCACAAACGATAAAAGTAAGTGTCACTAGTCTGAGTATCTAACACGTCCAATTGCGAGGACCTACAATATAATATATATATATATATATATATATATCTCACTTAATTAGAACGAATCATAACTCCTTACTCTAGCTGGCCCACACTCACGAGGCCTAACTAAGTCATGTCATAACTTGGGCCGGTCCAAGGCCCAGTCGCACACTACGCGTCGTACTAATTGTACTTAGGTCGGTCATTCCATCCTACTTTATAATTATAAGCGTCTAACAAGAGTACACATATGTACATATATAAATATATACACCTACCTATAAATATATATACGTATATATATACACACCTACATATACTTATAGATACGTATATATACATACATATATAAATATAAGTACATATATACACTAACTCATGCTATTACTAAAACTCAATAAGATATAAGTATATATTCTTGATCCAATTAATTAAAAAGTCCATACTCTGGTTTAATTAAAAGATCCAGCCCAATATTCTTACTTAATCTAGCCCACAATAAATCACCACTTAAAAGCCCAATCTAATTAAATTTAAAGTCCAAATCCCAAAGGTTAGATTAAATAAAAGGCCCAACACTAAATCCACATGCTAGGCCCAAAAATTAAATAAGTAATAGCTTGGCCCAACATCCTAAGCCCAACTATCAACAAACCATAGGTCAACACCCTCTCCCCCTTTACTGCCTTCTCTTTCCCTGCTCCCACATGCCCAGCCGACAAACACTCCCCTCACTCTTCTTCCTTAGCCGGCGGCGACTTTTCCGGAAGCCACATACACATGATCGCAACACACACACACGCAAGCACTCAGCTACCGTCGCGCGCACACATACCCAGACACCCTGCTCTCCCTCGTCTACCTTGTCTAGCTTCACCGGCGGTAACCCGCTGCACACACACACACCTGCACACACCGTCTTACACACACACAGACCTCCGATGACATACACACAATCCCGAGTGACATTTCCAGCGGATTTATGCTAGGGCTCGACAACTAAAATGGAGTTCTCGGTTCTTAACTCTACACCCCAACAGGGTAGCTTACGAAATCCTCAATAAACGCGATCTAAAAGACGTAAAATGGTAGTTATAGGTTCATAAGAAGGCAAGAGAGACGTTACCTGTTAATTTCCCTTGAAAAATGGTGATCGGCGGCGGAGGAGCTGCGGTGGTCGGCGGCGGCACAACGGCGGTCAGCGGTGGCAGCGGGGACCTCACTCGTAGGCTACTACAATGTCACTCGGGAAGTGTGCCCTAATAAATACCTTTTATATATATAAACTTATTTTCTTTTCCATTTTAATTCTAACCTAACTAAATACCTTCAAACCCTAATAAAGCCCAAATTTTAAAATGATAAGCCCATCACATATTATGGTCCATATTATCCTACTTGAATTCCATAAGCCTAACTTAATAATATATATTAACTCTAAACAACTTAATTAAATTTAAACTTAATAAACCTAATGAGGAAATTACTTGTGCAAAAACTTCGACATTTTAGTAAACTAATAATCTAATAAAATAATCTTCTCGATGTTATTTCGAAACGGGTATTACAACTCTCCCTTACTTAAACACGACTTCGTCCTCGAAGTCACTATTCGCATAATCATGTAACACTAACTCATCATCGTTTCGAGTGCTAAAAACATCGTACATCTTTGAATTTCTCCCCCACTTAGGGTTTGACCCCATAATCCCTTGTACACTCTAATTTGAATTAATATGAAATTTATGGTAAACTTAGTCTCACATACCCCTATCACAGACCCTTATACACGACAATCATATTTATAATTTTTCTCGTCTGCGATTTCTACCTCTACCGGTGTTTCTATACTTTCAGCACAATTCAATAATTCAATAAACGAAGTACAATTAGTGGATTTTCTCACAAACTAGTCAACAATCTCAAGGAAAACATAGAGTCATTAAAAAATACATGGTTCTGTCATGGCCTCCTCTGCCACCATATGAAAAGCTCGGCCGCGAGCCCTCGGTATCTGTCCTCTTTCTCCGTTCGTGATCATGTGCGGTGGTTGTTGTTGTTGAACTGGTCCTACTCCTCCCATTGGACACTCCGCCATGCGGTGTCCTGGCTGGTTGCATCTGAAACATACACTCATACCGGACCGACAGTCTCTACTCATGTGTCCCTGTCTCCCACACTTATAACAGTTCATTTGTCCTAGATGACACTCTCCAGTATGCCCTTTCCCACACCTTAGGCATTTCACTTGCTCAATTCTACCCACTGGTTGGGAACCTCCAGTTTTGGGTTTCTTCTCCGATACCTTACCTAATTCCACTACATTTCTCTTCATAGCTCTCATATCCAGATACATCTCTCTCTTTCTCACGACCTCGACCATTTGTGCTAGCGTCGTGCACCTAACCGTTGCTACAACCTCGCGAATATCTTCTCTTAGCATCTGAGAGTAACGGTGCATCTGCAGACTCTCATCTGCCACGTAGGCAGGGCAGAACAAGACCTTCTCTTTGAAGATGGCGGTGATCTCATTCACCGTCTCAGTAGTTTGCTCGAGCTTTAGAAACTCATTCATCAATCTTTCTCTTTCCACTTTCGGAGAAAACTGATCAGTAAACAACTCCTTGAATTCACCCCAGGTCATAACTGAAACTGACTCTCCTTTTATCTGTCTCAGCAGATTCCACCAAGTCTTTGCTGCCCCTCTCAGAAGGTTCGACGAGAACCACACTTTACTCTCCTCTGCACAACGGCTCGTATAGAAGGCTCCTTCTACAGCAGAGATCCATTGAGAACTTTTAACAGGGTCCATATCCCCCTCGAAGATCGGCGGCCCTCATGCCGAGAAGTCTCTGTATCCACCCTGTTGTGTCTGATTCGCTGCCGGTGTAACAACCGGTGCAGCAGTAGCTTCTCTCACAGCCCACAAAGCTCCAAGTTTCTGATCCATCATCTTTTCCATATCCTCCTTAATCTCAGTAACGATCTTGGATAACATTTCCCGTAGTTCTTTCATAACATCAGCCGTCACCTTGGCTGCCAAAAGAGCTTCCCTATCAGGCTCTTCCTCCTCATCAGTACCGAGTACCGCATTCTCCGGCGTCACAATCCTCGGATTTCCATTCCCATACACAGTCTCGTTCAGAATCGGTTGCTAGCAAGGATCAGTCTCGCTCGTAACACTAGTCTCGAGCCCCTCGGGTCCCCGGCTGGTTCCAGCTCCAGCAGTAATAAGATTTCGATTTCTCCTCGTGTTCACCATCCTGGAAGTATAGGTAACGCACTATCGTGAGGTGGCTTTACCATACTGTCCTAATCATATCATAATTCATAATCACAATCTTTTCACAATCTAGTATGCATTTCACATCATCTTGAGTAGCCCTACACGTACTAAGGCACTCCTACTCTACAGGCATACTACTTCTACAAGTACCCCTCACCTGATTCACAAGATTCCTCGTGATTCTGGTAAGCCTTGGCATGTATCATGTGCTTGTAATAATATGGGCCCTTATATTATTCTAAACACATCACACATACCGAGTCTTGCCATTACCACTTAAAATCCCGATTCAAAGGCTTAGGCCATGTTTCTCATAACAGTCTTTCACATACATAATGGCCATTGCATCCCAATCTAAATATATCATGTATACCATCATGCATACTGTTAATTCATATAAACAGTCGAACACTTGGTTTTTCCTCATTCCAACAATCAAACAAGAACATGAAATAAAGTCAAACCAACCGTTCTAAATTGATATGAGTATTATTATACATGGCACACGATATTCACGATATACATAGATGTGGATGCAATCGCTATTACATTTCCAACTTTTAAAAATTTCAATTAGCACAATAGGCTTTCTCAATTCAATACACATACACCTTAGTGTTTCACACTCCAGTACAATCATTCATCACATAAGGTTTCACATCCCAATCATCGTATCCTAGTCTAAGCATATTATATATACAACTTTGCATAATGTTAATTGACATAAGTATTCGAGTGTTTGATTCTACCCTACCACAACAATCAAACAAAAACATGCAATAAGGCCAAATCATTCATTCTAAACTTATGTGGTTACCACCATGCATAGCTTATAGCATACATAATTTTCCTAAACATGGATACAGTCAAAATCACATTCTCAACATCATGGATTAATCTACACGGTATACTAAACTACACAATATATACTATGCTTCACCTTTGTGCTCACCAGGACCAAGCTCCAACTAACAGCTCATCATTTCTTCAAAAATGCAGTCTGGCTTCGAACCGTGGGTCAGATCCCAAGCAATAATCAAACAAGAACATGCAAGGAACCCTAATCACAGTCCTAGACCCGACCGTTTGAAAACTTAGAACCAAGGTTTAAGTCCGAACACACCGCTTGAATGTTCGAATCCCTCAAACCAAGGCTCTGATACCAAGTTGTAACGTCCCAATTTTTTTTAAAGTAATAAATAAATAAAACGGAGACGAAACGCATTTCACAATACGTAATATATCTGTATCGAGCGGTTCACAAAAGCACAACGAGGTTCCGCACCCAGAACTACACGTTGGAAAGTATTTTCGAGTAAAAATATAGATATAGTCTAATTAAAACATTTAAAAGATAAAACAGCTGAAACATTTAAAGTGATGAGCCATCTTCACAATGTCGGAGCTTCTCCACCATTAGTTCCTGAAAATAGTAAATCCACAACAGTAAGCATAAAGCTTAGCGAGCACATTAACTTACACACCACACTAGGTATGCATAAATCATATTTCACAGATCAATCCATGTTCACATATCATTTCACATCTCATTTCATATAATACCGACTCAGTGCACTGGACGATTTCACCTTTGGGTCACTGCCGACTACCCAATCCGTACAAAGGGTTTCACCACTATGTCTGACTGTGCCCGGGTTACGTTTTCACTCACACAACGTAACCCTTCACATCACATCAATCACACACATCACATTTACACATATATACAACATATACATCACTAATATCATGTATAAGTTAGTGGACTGATATACTCTAAATTATACATATTTCGTACGCATATTTCCCTGCGTAATGCCTAGATTTGCGGTGATAATCCTTAAATTAGCATCTAAATCACTTATTATTCACCATGCAGGCATTTATTGGTATTTCGGCAACAAACATACGGTTCCCGGTTGATTTCCAGCAAAAGAAGTTGAAAAATAAAAGAACATAATTCTTCACGGTCCTTCACGACCACTTACCGACCGTGAAGGCCAGAAGTTGTCCATGAACCGTATAGAACTTCACGAGCCATGATTCCTTTGTCATTCACGACCTCTCACGGCCCGTGAGAATGTCGTGAGAAGCTTTTCTAACGGTGCATATGACCATTTGATCAAGTTGCTTCCACAGCACTTCATGACGCCATTCACGGCCCGTATAAGGTCGTGAAGCATATCTCTTCACGTCCAGTGAAAGTTATTCACGGCCGTGAAGACCACCCTGCATCTCTATAAATAGCAGCTCCAGCTTCAGTCGAAGGGGAGACGAGGGGGGCATAATAATCAGACCCCAGACGCCCCCTTAAACACCCAAATACCACTTTGTATATATTAGCTATTTTGTTTTTGGTTCTAAACTCCTTGGGGAAACCCTTGGAGTATGGGAGAAGCATAGGAGAAGATCTTTCAAGCTTGTAGAATTTCCATTTTCATTTCCTTCATCACCATTGTTATTGTTCTTCATTATGGGTAATCTCTAAACTAATTTCCATAATGTTAGGTATGAAATCATTGGTCTGTATGATTGATATTGTTATAATAGAATTTTAAACTCATTTGCTCACTTGAATCAAAATGATACCAATGTAGTTCTTGGTTATATGTATGTTTTTATGCCTTGATTATATGAATTTCTAGATGTTTATTAATGATGATGATCCAATGAAGGTATGATCAAATATGTTTATTAATGATTTCGGTCCGTGTGGGTTGTCTAGTAATGTATGATAGGTTTGTCTACATCATTATTCAATCTATCTTTGAAATTTCATATATTCAAACAAGTTTTGATCTTGTGAAATTCATGTTAGGTTTGGTGGTTTTTGATTTGGTCATGCTTGGTATGCAATTTTGGGGCTTCACATTAGGTTAATGGGGGATGGTTTGGAATCTTGATTTATGCATCTTTTTGTATTTCCAAGCGGTTTGAGAGGTTATGCTCATGAAACTTGGCGCGTTCAAATAAACCATTTTTGTAAGTAAAGATTTCGGGTTGCAAAGGTTTTTGAATCTTGAGTCTTTATAAACTTATGATTTGTAGAAATACAAGTTGTATCATCTTCATTCATAACTCTTTATGTGATGATTTGGCTAACTCAGCATGTTTAAAGAAATCCACTTGATCATTGTTATAAAGGCATATGTATAACCATGATATCCATGACTATGTTGGTTGATTTAATATTCGAGTGAGCATCTCCTTTTCTGCTTATTATCTCCCTGCTCGATCCATCTCTTTATTTAAATTAGTACCTTTGATTTAATATTAAATAATTAATCCTCTAATTCTCTTCTGATCAAACAACAATTATACTTAAGTATTGGTAGCTTTCTGTCCCGGTGGAACTATATCCGGTCTTACCTAGTCTATACTACTATCGATCAGGTCATACTTGCCTGAGTTGTGTGTAGTATCTGCTTTGTAATATCGTTTTTATAAATTTAAAACGGCTGTGTGTAAAAGCTTTTAATCATCTTAAAAATCCGTCTAGCAGAGACACACCAAGTTTTTGGCGCCGCTGCCGGGGACAGGCAATACTAAGAAAAAGTCTAATTATTGATTTGATCTTTTCCTTTACTTGTTACTTGAGATTAGGTGTGCCTGATTAGGTAGTTCTTAACTTTTCTACCTCTTTCTCGCAACCTCTGTCAGTTTGTTCTTTTCTAAACAAATTGAGCCCTTTCGTGAGTTCAAGACGACGCAGACGCCGTCAACGCCAACGTCAAAGAAAATATGTTCAAAACAATCCAAACATGCTGAGTTCTCATTGGGAATCCTTCCTTAAAGATTTGTTTAACAAGTTTTATGACGAGGGCATTAAGCGGGGTAATTTCGACTTCATTATTAAAGATGATAAGGATGACCACCAGATTTGTTTGCCCGAGGAGCCACCAGTTAGTCCTGACCAGTACTATTTAGACGACTCTTATTCTGACGAGAGTTTGTGTTTTGAGCCTAATGCGGAGGAGAAATCGAGAGAAGATGTGCAGTCTGATGGAGATATTCTGGAGTGCCTCGTTAACCTGCTTGAGGAGCCAGAAGAAAATACGGAGAATGAACCATCGACCTACGTTGAACCAGTACCCATGTTAGGTTTAGGACCAAAACCCGCGGAATCTTGTGAGAAGTTAGAGTTGGGGTATGGAATTCATCCGGCACCAGGGGCCTTTTGGAACTTGTTGTGTTGGGCAATTGATCAGGCGATCAGAATTTTAAAAGGCATCGGGGACCAGTTGGATTCTTTGCTTAAGTCACGATCAAATTCGCAATCGGGAGGAGGATTCAAGTTTCAGAACGCATGGAAGATGTCTCTTGAAATCAAGAAGGGTGAGCGAAACAGGATCGTTGCAGCCTTGGGAGTAGGTAACTCGTGCATGTATCCTGGTAAGTATGAATATTACCACCCGTACTTTATTGCGAGTGTAGGGTCGTTCGTTCAAATTCATAGTGCATAAATTCGGAGTCAAGCTAAAGACTCGGACAAAAACAAGCGCTTCTCGGGAGGCAACCCGTGTTTAGTTTAGGGTTTTCTATTTCTTTCCCTTTCTGTTACAACTTTGTGGGTCTGTTGTCTAGAAACCCTCACGAGACTACAACTCGTCCACTCGGGCTACCGAGGGGTTTAAAGGCTTGTTGCATACGCTAAATGCAACCGTGATTCCTACGAAAGTGAGTTAGGTTTGTTTATTTCTGTTTCTGTTTTGGTGCACCGACGCGTTTCTATCAATTTATTCATTCTCGTGCACCTTTCCAAGTTGTCTGTAGTTGGTTGTGACTCTTATCTTTGATAAAAACGAGTTTGTGAAGATCTGATGCAAAAATCTATTTCAAAATCAAAAGATCTGCAGTCTGCACTGTCTTCACGACCGTGGAGCCTTAGTCTTCACGATCGTAAAGCAGTTTCCCTATATAAACTCTTACGAGCCACTCTTCACAACCACTTACCACCTCCACTCACCTTCACGACCCTTTACGAGCGACGTTCACGACCTCCTACGGGCGATTTAGGGCTTCGGTTATCTCGATCTTTTTCACGCGTTTTCAGGTATCTTCTTCACTCCCATCTTGTTAGGGATGTTATTGTATAGCATATAGGTTTGTTTTAGGTCGAAATCTAGCTTCGTTTAGATCGAAAATAGCAACCCTAGATTTTCTGTTCGCGATGGTCTTCACGACCTGGAGGTCGTGAAGCGTTGACTCTTCACGGACTGTCGCCCGTGAAACCCTTCTGCTTCACTATCTTTTTACCTTCACGACCCCAGGCTAGTGAAGCCTATTCCACGGCCGTGAACAGTGATTTTCTGCAAAAATCTTAATTTTTCGATCTGTTGCGTTTTGGATCTTGACGCTTCGACCATTTCAGACCTAGAACCATGCAATTACGATAACAAGCGAGTTTTAGCGATTCCTGACATATCTATTTGATAACCTGCTGCTATGCCGCCGCGTCGTTCTCGTGCCCGTACACCACCACCAGCAGAGGATCCTGCTGCACCACTAGCACCATGGGGTGACGCAGATGTTGCCCAGTGGTTGGTTTTCCAGAACCGCAACGATAGGGAGCGGTTCACAGATATCAGTAGGAGGCGCATAGAGTTTCAGCACCACATCGATTGGGAGGCCCTCGGACGCATAGGGCTAAGAGACAGAGCCGAGGAGCTCTGCAACCCCATTTGGACCCGATTCTTCTCCATCTCTGAGCCTACATACAGATAGCTCACCCAGGAGTTCCTGACCACCTACTACTTTCTACCAGAGGTCCAGGACTTGGATTATGCCTTAGCCATACAGTTTCGGCTCGGAGGACGAGAGCGCACCATGTCTATGCGCGAGTTTGCGGTACGCATGAGTTTATACACCCAAGAGGAGGTACAACTCCCTATCTTTACTGACAGTATTAGGGATTTCCCTGCGGGGGTCCGTTTTTATGACTATTGGCCGGATATTGGCCAGGGGCAGTATGTGGGCGTGCAGCCCAAGGCCACGGCTCTTCATGAGCCGCTTTTTAGAGTTTTACACCGGGCCATCGCCCTGACGATTTCTGCCCGCACTGGGGACCCTGGGACTGTTATTCAGCGGGACTTATTCTTTCTATATTGCATCATTGGCGGCCACAATGCCAATGTGGCGTACTGTTTAGCAGACTATATTACAAGAGCTGCGGGGGCCCGATCTACTTCACCAATGATGGGCGGGGCGTACATCACACACCTGGCCCGCTCCTTTGGCCTCCTCACTCCAGACATTTTCGATCAGTTTCATTATGAGGGTCCTACGGTTGCTATAGATATTGACACGCCTCTCAATATGGGCGTTGTCAGGAAGACTGGTGGGGGGTTTGTACTACTCAACGGACAGGGTGATCCTTGGTAACCCCCCCCCCCCGGAGCAGCACCAGTCCAGCAGCAGCAGCAGCATGAGCAGCATGATGCACCAGAGCATCCTGAGCACCAGCCGCCACCATCTCCACCACTCAGACGTGTTTACCTACGGAGGTCTAGGGCTTCTACCTCTACACATCATGATAGGGCTTCTACATCTGGCACTGCTGATATTCCTGATCCAGTCATTGATAGACTTATACTATGGCAGTGGGTCAGATGGCAGACGCAGTCCCTCATTTCTATCGGCCAGTACCTCCAGGTTCCTCTTGATCCCGCCCCTGCCTTTCCACCGGATATACCTGATATTACACCACATGATACCGGCAACGCCGGAGGCGATGATACCGGTGAGGCGGGAGGTAGGGACTCTAGCAGCAGTACTGACGAGTCATAGATTTTAGAGTTTCTATCAGTTAGAACTCGAGTACTTTTGATTGGTTGTATAATTTTTTATAGTATTTTTTGTACAAACCTAGCTGCTGTATCGTCGGATGTACTGACACTCTTTTTGATTTATCTTATTAAATCCGACAGTTTTTTTATTTTCGTTATTGCTTTTACTGCTTTCTCAATTTTATCCTCTCCTATGCTAATTATCCATTGTGGTTTTCTCTGATTGTTAACTATTTACAAGGTAAGCTTCAAGTGTGGGGAGATTTCACATGCTATTTTGCGGTTCAGGGAGTTTCCTTTACTTTATCTCTGCACTTTAATGAATTTTGTTTATCTTTTTGTACATTGAGGACAATGTACTATTTAAGTGTGGGGAGGGAGTAAATATTTGCCATTTACTTGCTATGTCTTTCTTGTTTTAAACTCTGAGTTCATAAAAGCTTAAAAATGGATTTTGACTAAAATTTTTCGCAAAATTGTATCCTTTTGGACATTTTTAGACCTTCTCGGATAATAGATCGTTAAGTAAAGTGACACTAAGAGGATTGCACCACACGTAACTTTCATGCAGCTGCCTTATCACAAATCACTTGAGTTTTGTTGATTATCTGACTTCTATTGCACATCAACACCTACACTAGCATTCCTGAGCATTCGAGCCACAACACTTCATTTTTTTATTCAGTTAGCTCATGGAATAGCTCATATATATGCTGATAGTTGCTTGGATAATAGAACTTGCTCATTACATGCATTTCAAGACCATGAACTAAATGTTTGCATTTACATGATAGAGGCACTAGGAAAACCCCAATTCAGCCTATATACTTTTATTTTTAGCCAATTTTTATATATTACCCCTAGTTAACCACTTTGAGCCTAAGCCTTTCATTTCATTACCCATATTTTTCCTGTTTTATTCTAAATTAATTTTTAAGATTCCAGAATCAGTTTGACCAAGTGTTATGCTGCTAAGTTCCTTTCGGTTATCTTGTGCTATTCGGTTGTTCATGCACCGATTAGCGGGATATGAAAATACATATGTCCCTTTGCTTGTTCTGTTTATGCTACATGCAGCCGAGTTATCTTAGAAAATCCAAAAAAAATTAGAAAATGAGAAAAATGAGATCTGCAGTTATTTGGCATGCTTTGCCTTGGCTATTTTTGAGTCTATCATACATTGAGTAGTCGTTTTTTCTTCGGTATTACCTGAATGTTAGCCATCATTCAGAAGATTCTGATTCCACTTCAGCTTGATGAACTGTATTCTCATAAAAAATATTGTGTTATTCCTATTTTCCTTCAATAATAACAGCTTATACGATTTTGAACTTGATTTCTGGATTCTATTTAGCCATTTTTTTTATATGTCCCCATTCCTTCCTTTAGCCTTAACCCCGTTACAACCCAAGCAAAGACCTCTCTATATTTGCATATGCTTATGTTGTTTGGTGGAGATTTGATGTTTGATCAAGCTTATGTTATTCTTTGCTTCAAAAAAGCACTACTGCACGTATACACTTGCCCTACATACAGATTGAGTGCTTGAGAGACCACTGGTGAGGTTTGAAGTCAGATACTTGTCAGAATTCTTGTGTGCGTGTTAGGTTTGCATGGACTTTGTCTATAATAAAACATGAAAGCGTATCCTCGGTACTTTGCTTAGATATCCGTTATGCTTTTAGATCTTTACATTGTCGGAAGGATACTTTTCTGCACTAATTGAAGTCATTTGAGGTTTTTGAATTGTTTGATAAATCTGAGTTTGCTTGAGGACAAGCAAAGTTTAAGTGTGGGGAAGTTTGATATACTCTAAATTATACATATTTCGTACGCATATTTCCCTGCGTAATGCCTAGATTTGCGGTGATAATCCTTAAATTAGCATCTAAATCACTTATTATTCACCATGCAGGCATTTATTGGCATTTCGACAACAAACATACGGTTCCCGGTTGATTTCCAGCAAAAGAAGTTGAAAAATAAAAGAACAGAATTCTTCACGGTCCTTCACGACCCCTTACGGACCATGAAGGCCAGAAGTTGTCCACGAACCGTATAGAACTTCACGAGCCATGATTCCTTTGTCATTCACGACCTCTCACGGCCCGTGAGAAGGTCGTGAGAAGCTTTTCTAACGGTGCACATGGCCATTTGATCAAGTTGCTTCCGCAGCACTTCACGACGCCCTTCACGGCCCGTATAAGGTCGTGAAACATATCTCTTCACGTCCCGTGAAAGTTATTCATGCCCGTGAAGACCACCCTGCACCTCTATAAATAGCAGCTCCAGCTTCAGTCGAAGGGGAGACGAGGGGGGCATAATAATCAGACCCCAGACGCCCCTTAAACACCCAAATACCACTTCGTATATAATAGTTATTTAGTTTTTGGTTCTAAACTCCTTGGGGAAACCCTTGGAGTATGGGAGAAGCATAGGAGAAGATCTTTCAAGCTTGTAGAATTTCCATTTTCATTTCCTTCATCACCATTGTTATTGTTCTTCATTATGGGTAATCTCTAAACTAATTTCCATAATGTTAGGTATGAAATCATTGGTCTGTATGATTGATATTGTTATAATGGAATTTTAAACTCATTTGCTCACTTGAATCAAAATGATACCAATGTAGTTCTTGGTTATATGTATGTTTTTATGCCTTGATTATATGAATTTCTAGATGTTTATTAATGATGATGATCCAATGAAGGTATGATCAGATATGTTTATTAATGATTTCGGTCCGTGTGGGTTGTCTAGTAATGTATGATAGGTTTGTCTACATCATTATTCAATCTATCTTTGAAATTTCATATATTCAAATAAGTTTTGATCTTGTCAAATTCATGCTAGGTTTGGTGGTTTTTGATTTGGTCATGCTTGGTATGCAATTTTGGGGCTTCACATTAGGTTGATGGGGGATGGTTTGGAATCTTGATTTATGCATCTTTTTGTATTTCCAAGCTGTTTGAGAGGTTATGCTCATGAAACTTGGCGCGTTCAAATAAACCATTTTTGTAAGTAAAGATTTCGGGTTGCAAAGGTTTTTGAATTTTGAGTCTTTATAAACTTATGATTTGTAGAAATACGGGTTGTATCATCTTCATTCATAACTCTTTATGTGATGATTTGGCTAACTCAGCATGTTTAAAGAAATCCACTTGATCATTGTTATAAAGGCATATGTATAACCATGATATCCATCATGTTGGTTGATTTAATATTCGAGTGAGCATCTCCTTTTCTGCTTATTATCTCCCTGCTCGATCCATCTCTTTATTTAAATTAGTACCTTTGATTTAATACTACCTGAGTTGTGTGT
This sequence comes from Pulicaria dysenterica, assembly GCA_947179395.2. Taxonomy (NCBI): domain Eukaryota; kingdom Viridiplantae; phylum Streptophyta; class Magnoliopsida; order Asterales; family Asteraceae; genus Pulicaria; species Pulicaria dysenterica. The sequence goes on along the minus strand of OX359289.1, from coordinate 93,299,861 downwards.
AGTATCTGCTTTGTAATATCGTTTTTATAAATTTAAAACGACAGTGTGTAAAAGCTTTTAATCATCTTAAAAATCCGTCTAGCAGAGACACCCCATGGACTCACCTGATCCGTAGCACAAACGATAAAAGTAAGTTTCACCGGTCTGAGTATCTAACACGTCCAATTGCGGGACCTACAATATAATATATATATATATATATATATATATATATATATATATATATATATATATATATATATATATATATATATATATATATATATATATATATATATATATATATATATATATATATATATCTCACTTAATTAGAACGTATCATAACTCCTTACTCTAGCTGGCCCACACTCTCGAGGCCTAACTAAGTCATGTCATAACTTGGGCCGGTCCAAGGCCAAGTCGCACACTATGCGTCGTACTGATTGTACTTAGGTCGGTCATTCCATCCTATTTTATAATTATAAGCAGTCTAACAAGAGTACACATATGTACATATATAAATATATACACCTACCTATAAATATATATACGTATATATATATATATATATATATATATATATATATATATATATATATATATATATATATATATATATATATATATATATATATATATACACACACACACACCTACATATACTTATAGATACGTATATATATACATATATAAATATAAGTACATATATACACTAACTCATGCTATTACTAAAACTCAATGGTTTAATTAAAAGATCCAGCCTAATATTCTTACTTAATCTAGCCCACAATAAATCACCACTTAAAAGTTCAATCTCATTAAATTTAAAATCCAAACCCAACTATCAACAAACCCTAGGTCAACACCCTCTCCCCCTTTACTGCCTTCTCTTTCCCTGCTCCCACATGCCCAGCCGACAAACACTCCCCTCACTCTTCTTCCTTCGCCGGCGGCGACTTTTCCGGAAGCCACATACACATGATCGCAACACACACACACGCAAGCACTCACCTACCGTCACGCGCACACACACCCAGACACCCTGCTCTCCCTCGTCTACCTTGTCTAGCTTCACCAGCGGTAACCCGCTGCACACACACACACACCCACACACCTGCACACACCATCTCTCACACACACAGACCTCCGATGACACACACACAATCACTCGCACGCACCCACGAACACACACGCTGGCGTACACACGGACACACAAACACACCGTCACCTCCGGTGACTCGTATACCCACATACAACCACGAATCTCTAATCTGACTTCCAGCGGATTTATGCTAGGGCTCGACAACTAAAATGGAGTTCTCGGTTCTTAACTCTACACCCCAACAGGGTAGCTTACGAAATCCTCAATAAACGCGATCTAAAAGACGTAAAATGGTAGTTATAGGTTCATAAGAAGGCAAGAGAGACGTTACGTGTTAATTTCCCTTGAAAAATGGTGATCGGCGGCGGCGGAGCAGAGGAGCTGCGGCGGTCGGCGGCGGCACCATGGCAGTCAGCGGCGCCAGCGGGGACCTCACTCGTAGGCTACTACAGTGTCACTCGGGAAGTGTGCCCTAATAAATACCTTATATATATAAACTTATTTCCTTTTCCATTTTAATTCTAACCTAACTAAATACCTTCAAACCCTAATAAAGCCCAAATTTTAAAATGATAAGCCCATCACATATTATGGTCCATATTATCCTACTTGAATTCCATAAGCCTAACTTAATAATATATATTAACTCTAAACAACTTAATTAAATTTAAACTTAATAAACCTAATGAGGAAATTACTTGTGCAAAAACTTCGACATTTTAGTAAACTAATAATCTAATAAAATAATCTTCTCGATGCTATTTCGAAACGGGTATTACAAGTAATTTATTTATTTTTAATAATTACATCTTTGACACCTCACTAATTCTTGCCATGTCATCATTTCCTTAAGAACATACATCATCTTCATCCATCTAAGAACACTATATGAACATGAAACAAATCTACCCAACATCTGGAACTTAAAAAATATACAAGAGAATATGAAAACAGATCTGTGTACAACAAAAGATGAAAACCTAAATTCGATTATCATTTATACTTAACAAACTCAGATCTTAGAACAAAAACCTATTCAAACATTCAAAAATGAAAATTGTTCAAACATTTTAATTTGTTCTAAATCATAAACCCAGAAAATTACATACCTGGAACCAACAAGAAAATCCAAAATCAAAGTCAAGACCCACATGAAGATCAACAAAAAAACCCAAAACACTTATATACCTGGAACCCTAAACCGCCGATCCAAGTGGTGTAGGAATCGATGATGGTGGCAGTGGTGTCGAAAGTTGATGATGGTGGCGGTGGTGACGGAAGTTGATGGTGGTGTTTGTGTCGCCCGTAAGTTGAAGATGGTGATACCAGGCCAACTTACTCAAACTTCAGATCTGCACTACATGCGAGAAAACCCAAAATCACAAACCATTGCTTCAGATCTGGAAGTCGATGATGGTGTTATACGAGAAAACCCAAAATCAAAGGTGTATGAATAAATCGAAACCCTTCATTAATGGTAGATCTGTACAGTCTTACCACCGGGAACGGCTCCGGCGCCCGAGACGGCAGCGATGAAGAGGGGTTAGCGGTCTTCGGGAGATGTATTTGGGGAAAAAATGTGTTGCATGTTTATGGTTGTAGAAGCATGTTGAAGAAACAGCTAAGGATAATGTTTGAAACTTAGATCAGAAGATACAAACAGAAATGGGGTAGCTTTGATGAAACAAAAGTTGAAAATGGTGAGTTGGATAATGATTTCGGCAGGATTCTTGTATCCAGGGCAAGGGAAGCAAGATGAAGATGAATCTTATTATTTTATTTATTATTATTATTTTTAGTAATTTTTAATTAAGAAAATCCATGTCATTACCCATGTCATGTAAACCTGTGTCACATCACCATGTGACCTGCTATATCAGGTTAAATACACTAATTTGATATATTAAAAAGTTCAATACATCAAATGGTAAGTTTAAAAGTACAATACATACAATAGCAAAAGATGTATAGTTGGATACACTTTTATGAACTAAACCCTAAAATTAATATCTAAATATTGATAGAATAAAGACAAATACAAAGATATATTTATATGTACATCAATCACAATATTTTTTAAAGTTAACAAAAGCAATCGAATTAATTAATATTGTTAGTATAATAATATTAAGCTTTTCAAATAAAATATAACATTATTAAAAGTAAGGGGCTGTTTGTTAAAGTAGAATGATCTTCTAATATATATAAAAGACTAATTACAAAAAAATTATTAGATAATCTGGACCTTTCATTTAATACTAGAGTTAATCTTAGCCATTTATTCCTTTAATTTCAAAATTTTGATTTTGATTTTTTAGAGTCAAACTGATGTGATTAAACAATATAAATTAAGATAAATATAACCTTTAATCAAATCAATGATAAATATCAAATATAACCAACAAATGAAATCATCTTTAATAATTAAAATTACGTGCATTTATATAAATTATCCATAACTATTTTTCAAAAAAAAAATTATAAAGATTATACTATCCATAAAAAAACATGCAATTGACATTAATGAAAACAAGGATTTTTTTAATATCATCCTAAACTATTTTTCAAACTTAATATAATTTAAGTGTTTTCTAATTTAAACTCGATCTGACATATATACGTGAATCTAATTATATGAAGATCCATCTAAGTTAGTAAATACAAATTAAATATAATATTGAATTGATTTTAATTTAAATCCTTTAATAATTTTTAATATTAAAGATAAAATTAGATGTTCATGAAATATACGGGTTGGTTGTAAAAAATGAAAAATATTAAATATTAATAAGAATATACTAAATGATTATATAACGTCAAAATAACGAGATGTGAAAGAAGACAACATAAAGCTTCAATTTAAAGTCAAAACTAAATCTAATTTTGACCTAAGAAAAATCAAAATTGGATTTCGGTATTAAAAAAATGGGTGCTTAGATTAAATGATTATAAAATTTATATATGCCGTGACCCATACTATGTTTGATTTTATTTGTTTTACAAATCTTATCGTAAATTAATTTTACATCATTATAAAAGTTGTCTTCATTTATTTTTCTATGTTGATCGGATAACTTTTTCTTAAATTTATAAAAAGTTTAAGTTTAGTATATTCTTTCACTCGTACAAAACAATAGTATTTTTAATCAAACGAATTTTCATAAGTAATTATGTCTGACCCGTGTGTTTACACGGGTGTTTAAACTAGTTAAACACTGAATGATTATGTGGTCTGAATAATTTAAAGGTTCTGAATGAATCTGCCTTTGTATGTGACATGCTGTTTGATAAGTATCTGAATGAACAATCTAAAGGATGCAAATTACCATTTTAACCTTGATAGTGATAATATAATATTATAAGATATGATGATTGTTTAACAAGACAACACGTGAAAAAAGGAGTATTAGGGTAAAATATTTAGTTCTTAATGATTCGGAATACACTTTAAGGTAGAATGATTCAGCGGCGTTCTTCTGATTCATAAAACACAGTTTTCATTCAGAGACCATAATCAAACATGCTGAATGCTGAACGATTCAACATTCAACGCTGAATGATTTCATTAAGCAACAAACAAACAACCCCTAAATATGCTATTGCTAGTAGGTTGAGGCGTATGAACCAAAAATCTATCCAACATAACCCACTCCGTGCTTTAAACATGTTTAAATCATCGTATTACTCATGCTTCGCATACTTCAAAGATTTTTTAGTTAAAAAAAAATACTTTTTTTCTATGTCATCTCTTTATCCTCTCTTTTTGGCATTCAAATGCCCATATGTTTTCTATTTTTCTGGTACTACCCCTTCGGGGGTAGGGTTACCTTCGGTACCGGGGCTCCTACTCAGCATGCCGAAGGCAAGCTTAGAGTATACATCATGCTCTTAAGTGAAAAAGTTACTTTGCAAGGGTAGAGCCTGGGTTGATTGGGAGAAAAAGAAGTGCAATTACAAATTGATCTAAAGAGCGTATATAACTTTTTTGTTTGTTGAGTTCATTTACAAACTGAAATAAAAGTCAAAAGTTTTAACAAAAGTCAAAGTTTCTAGACGTGAATAGTAGAAAACACGTTTTGCTCCAAATCAAACCAATGTAGGAATTATAGGTTTTGGTTTTTACATTTTTTAAAATTTAAAATTTTCGGTTTGGTTTTAGATTCCAAAACCCTCCAGATTAAAAAACACAAACCGAACTCTGTTAGTCCATGCGTAACATCTATCTTTCCCCTCACTCTTACCTAAATGTTATATAAGCGTCTTATTATTTTTCTTCTTTTTCCTCTCTTACTATTCTAACCCAAACAAACAAATGTTTTTCCTACCGCTACTATCTCTTATACAACAAAAAAAATATGAAAAATAACTCGGATAAATCGGGTGATAAAACCGACCCCCTAAATTTCTAATAGGGGTAGATTTGTAAATTGCATATATAAAAATTTCTAATTCTTTCCCCTCCCCAAAATCGTGATTCATGGTCTGGCGGTGCCGTTCCCCTGTTCCCCCAAATTTCTAGGTTTAATTTCTCTTTATCACTTAAATCAGTTCGCCGTTCTCTGATCTACTCTCGCTACTATACCTCCGACCACGACGGCCTTGAAGGAGCCAAGAAAGAATTTCCGATCTCGATTTGAAGGTATGTGTAGTTGTTCCTTTCTCTCGATTTGAAGATAGATTTCGATTTGTTACTCTCGCCGTTCGCCACTATAACACCGACTTCCACAGTCGGACGTCGAGTTGTTCCACTCTTCGTAGTCACTACTCAGGTTCAATTTATGAAATTTGTTTGCTTGTTTGTTGAATTCTTTCTGCTAATGGACTTCGATTTCTACTGTAACAAGGTCTTACTCTTTCTACTGTTACATCATACATGGTTAATCTATATCTACTTGCTAGTTCAACTTTCGAATCCGCGATTTCTACTATATCAATGTTCTTGGTTTGTTAATTTTTGATGCTACCATTTCTTTGCTGCTAGACAAGCAGCTCTAATGAGCAAATGGTGTCGTAAATGTGTATATAAACTAAAAGATTTAGCAACCAAATTATCCAATCATTGCAAACATGATGTCAAATTAATAAACAGTCTTTCAAGATCCAACCACCAGATTAACTAAAACCAAACAAAGAACCGACTTCAAAACTGAAACGGAAATCTGAAGTTTGGTTTTGGTTAGGCTTTTCCATAAACTGAAATTTTTGGTTTTATGCCAAAAACGAACCAAACGGATCGAACACACCCCTATTTTAAACCATCGAAAACCAGAACTTGTCTGATTTTTCAACTCTGTCGTGTGTAGGTGAAGGTTTCCCCTCGAACCCATGTATGGTTACTTTAAAATTTTGATGGAATATTGCTCTAAGTTCAATCTCCACGAAAAGCAGGAATGATTTCTGTTCAAGTTGTGATGTTTATTTTAAACAATTGATTAGCTCAACAGCTGCATTCTGTAATTCAAAATTGATTGATTTCGTACTTTATTTATCATGAATTGTTGTTCGCATAATCAAGGTCTTTTATTCCTATGTATTTTAAGAATATAAAAGTATGATAGAGAAGATCTATTTATAATTCTGTGGAAGTTAGGAGGCCTACCACTGGTTCTAAATAAACATGTTCATAACCGCAAGGAGTTTTGTGGTTGAAATTTTTTGTCCGCTAAAACTTTATCGACTTCTAGTAACGGAAGCTTGTGGCATCTTAGCGTCTTTGCTTATTGTTTGCTTTATTTTAATAAAATATGGAATGGGGATGGAAATTCTGCTTCTGACAATAAAAAGTTTTGATTTTAACCGAGTTTCGGTTTTAGATGCCATGATTTAGTCATTTTTTTTAAACCTAGTTGCATTTAACCTAATTATTGAGTAAATATTTATAGTACATTGTCGTCCAGTGTGCATAACCCTTTGTTTTAATAGATATACAATTGTATATATCCCTAGCTAAAGATTTGTATTAATGTTTTTCTTTAAAAATGATAGAGATTGGGATTGTTAAACTTCGTATTTGCATATATTTGATTCTGGTATGGACAGGAGAAACTTTTGAAACAACTAATTTGTTCATCTGTTTTTCACTGAGTTTGATGTATGTTCATCTGTTTTTCATCCACAGCTAATTTGTTCATCGATAAGCGAGTCCATAGAAACCATAGTTCTGCCAACTCAATTCAATGGTCTTCCAGCAAATCATTTCTCGTTTTCCCACCAGGATTCTAGGCCAATATCAGAGGTTGAACGCCCCAAATTGTAATCCATCCGACAAGTCCTCCCACCTATCACCGAAGCGGCTCTACCAAATCACACAAAAATGTGATCTTTTCTCAGGCAAGTTGTTCCATTTATGTTTTTACTAGCTAATTTCCAAGTGAGTTTGGGTAAAAAATTGAATTGAGTAATTTATATGGGTACTTCAAATTCGGGGTAATTGATGTAGGGTTTATGTTATAATCTGTTTGATTCATGCGTCCATTCTTCTATTACAAGCAAAATGTATCTCCACGTTCTCTAAATCAATTGGAGTCAGCAGCTAGATTATTTCTTGATTGAAATGTATTGGAGGTATTTAATAAATAGTCAGGCCATATTCTTAAGCCACATGACAATTAAAAAATTGCAATTTCACGGGACAGAAGTACATGTTCAGAAAAAAGAGTTACTCAGTTTAATAACATGTATGTGACATAGTACAGTTTCTATTCGTATTCATAATTATGATTTCAATTATGATAAAACATGTTTACAGCATTTATAGGTACCTATTGTATATAATTTACAATCAGGCACTATAATACAGTTAGTACTGTAAATGGATAGCCTTAGGATGTCAAAGGAGTAATCTGAGTGTAAATTGCATAATTTAATGACCTCAGCTTATGCTTAAAAGGATTAGTAGTATAGACGAGTTTTAATTATATGAATAGTACAACTTTAAAGTGTATTACTATGAAATGTAAATATTATATGCATGTTTTATTAATCTTATTCTTTTTATACAAAATGCACCAGGAACTTGTGTTCTTCATAATGCCATGCCTAGATACTTGGGAACTTCGGGCATGAAATTTGGTTCATTGCAATTTGCAAATTCTATACATTCTGTGGGTCGGAAGGAGTTTGAGAGAGGCATAGATAATGGACCCTTGGAGACAGAGAAGAAATCTGTACCTGTTGAGGGTTGGGGTAGAAGATTGGATGATATGAATCCAAGACCCATGAGTACTGGTTTTATTGAGGGTTTAAGCAGGAGATTGACCAACATTGATAGGAACCGAGCTCCTTCTGAAACGGGCCAGGATGGTAGACCTTTCAGGAGGAATTTTGGCCCGTCCCCATCTGGTAGGAATATGAACTTTGTTAGGGGAATCATGAGAGACGATCAAAATGAAAATTATCGATCTGGGGTAGAGAATAATGCAGATATCGTTCATATTAAAATAATGCGCAACAACACGTTTGTCACCTTGACAGATTCCAAGGGGAACAAGAAAATGGGATCATCTGCAGGATGTTTGGCTGAAATGAAAGGAGGACCAAAAGTTTCAAAGTACTCTGCTGAAGCAACTGCTGAACATGTAGGCCGAGTTGCTAAAAGTATGGGATTAAAGTCGGTTGTTATGAAGGTTAACGGGTTTACTTTTTTTAAAAAGAAAAAGCTTGCGATTCTGAGCTTTAGAGATGGGTACACGAACTCGAGACCTGGCCTAAATCCTATTGTGTACATTGAAGACACAACAAGGAAGCCACATAATGGATGCCGGCTCAAGAAACAGCGTCGTGTGTAAAATGTTTATTATGTTGATGGTTTTAAGCATCAACATGAGTGAAAGTGCAATCAAGAGGCTGTTTTATGTGGTTTTCTTTTAACCAATGATCAGTAGTTTTGTGCGGTTGCTTCTTTTTGGCAAGTGTTTTTTTTAAGAATAGAAATACCAGTTTATAATTTCTTGCTGAGTGGATCAATAAACTGAATAACGATTGCAATATGTTTTGCTTGATCGATCTATCTGTTGTTAACAGGCCAAGATAGAAGTAAAATGGTGGTGGGTATTAGGGCTGCAATTAATGGAACTTGTATATTTTAGAGTTAATTACGTAGATGGTCCTTGTGGTTGTCAACGGAATTTTAATATTAGTTCTTTAACTTTAAAAATTAAAAAATAGTTACTATGTTGTCACTTTGTTTCACTTTCGGTCTTTTACCTTACCTTAGCAGGCGTCTGTTGTTAAAAGCCCTTATGTGTTGACGTTTGTTGTTAAAAGCTCTTATGTGCATTGCATATGAGGGTATTTTGATCATTTTAGCCCATATCCTTGTTACCAAGCACCTTATTTTTGATCCGAGGATAAATCATGAATTATCAATAATCATCTTATTCTTGAACTAAGAACAAACCAGACGTATAAATTAGATTTTTGTATTAACACTTTCAAACACATCTTTGAACAAATATAAACAATTTAAACAAAAATCAGTATTTAATCCATCATTTATTAAAAAGCAGATATCAATTGCTTCATAATCCTCACAAATTTGAACAAATATCAATTGAAACATGATGTTTTTTTTTTTCATCAATAGCTTCATAGTCTTCTGCTGCAGCAAATCAACATCTTGGATAGAACCCAGATCTAAACTGATGATGGATCTAAAAGACTAAAACCCTACACATACAAACCGATTATGGTGTTGGTGTTTAGATTTGAAACGATGACGGTAGTGCTTAGATCTGAAATCGATGATGGAGGTGGTGGTTATGGTGGTGGTGCTTAGGTCTGAAACCTATGATGGCGGTGGTGCTTAGATTTGAAATAAAAAACGGATTTTCACAAAATTTGATGGTGAAGACGTTTCAATCGGTGCTGGTGGCAAGACATCGACAGTGGTGGTTCAGAACATGTGTTGTCGTTCATATTCAATGTGCTGTAGTTCAGATTTAACGAGATGGCTCGATGGTGTTTCAGATCCAATATGGCGGTGACGAGATGGTGGTTCAACAAAGGTGTTGCGGGTGGTGGCCTTACACACTTGTTGTTTTATAAGCTCTACCACTGGTGACTGGTGGTGACTTTTAAGGTCTGCCAGAGCTATATCATGAAGAGTTTGAGTGAGAGAAAATATGTGTGCTTTGAAGGGAGACATTTTTATTAAAAAATAAAAAATAATATTTGATAACAAGCATAACGTAGAAAAAAAAGACTATAATACAATTGTGTGCAATAAAATAATAAACTCCAATATTGCAGTAGAGGAAATATTCTACAGCTACAATCTCTTCAAATGTCAATTATTAAGAGTAAGTAACTTTGAACTAGTTTTACACACAATTATTTATTCATTTTATTGATTATATTTAAGTAACTTCGAATTTTTTTATTTTTTGTGATGAAAACTTTGAATTTTGAATAGTTGATAATTCTATGGTATCAAATACTATCGAGATAAAACATAAGAAATTATGTTATTTGTTTTAGATAGATATCATACTACTTAGACCCGTAACCTAAAAACTATTATGACCCGTCATCTAATTTCGTCGTCCTATTCATTCTGTAAGAAACCATGTGGGACCCGTTATGTTTGAATTCTACATTCGCCACTGTCGAACCCTCCTTCACCCACCATCACAGCCACACAGTACCGGCTATATATTTTTGCAATTTCAGAGAATTACACGTCGGCCCAAAGCTCACAGTTGAGCGGGAACGGAAAAAGTAGCCACAAACAACAATTATCGAATCGAATCGAATCGAAGCATATAATAAAGTCTTTAGGAGAGTCTTTCTTGGGTTAATTTTGTACCTCAAATGCTTATGTACTTATTAAGTCCCTCTCATTGGAATTAATGTTTGTTTATTGCCGGTGCTCCTGTCCTCAATATCTGCATTTTGAAAGAAAAAGAGGAAAAACAATCAAGGGAAGTTACGTGTAAACTTTCAAGATACAGAAATAGGTAGGGATGTAAACGAGTCGAGTCGAGCCGAGTCGAGCCAGACACTTATCGAGCCGGGCTCGTTTAGGCCTCTTTAAGCTCGAGCTCGAGCTCGGCTCGTTTGATATTTATGAAGCTCGGGCTCGGCTCGTTTAGGCTCGTTTAAGCTAAGCTCGTTTAGGCTCGGGTATTATTTTGATATTTTTATTACAATGATATATATAATTATTAAAAAATAAACACATAAAATATAAATTATATTATATATCGAGCTCGTTTAGACTCGTTTAAGCTCGCGAACCCACTCTTTAGAGCTCGAGCTCGGCTCGTTTATTAAATGAGCTTTAATCTAGGCTTGAGCTCGTTAAGGCTCGGCTCGTTTCGAGCTTTTAACGATCCGAGCTCGAATAGCTCGCGAACAGCTCGACTCATTTACATCCCAGAAATAGGTAACAAAGATATTAAAAGGCTTAAGTATAACAAGCAAGTGACAAGTAGAGGAGTTGTAACTAGATTAAAGAATTAAATATATGATTACACTTGATTTATAAAGCATATATATTATTGTTATTTTTAAAAATAAATTTAAAAAACAATTAAAGAGAAAAGACCAAACTTTTGGTTATTACCAGGAAAGGGGTCTAAAGGAAAAGAAAAAGAAACAACGACTCCAGAGGGAGAATACTTTATTCTAATCGGATTATTCTCAATCTGACGGAAACGCGACGGAGACGATGTTGAGTAAGCAGAAGAGAGTAAGCCACAGTGACCTCGAGGTCAACGACGGCAGGTCAAGCAATGGCGACATAAACAGTAAGTAATATTCTTCCGATCGTCCTGCACATATTTTCTACGTACCCTTTTCTTTTTTTAGAAAACAACGTTTGATTCAGTCCTTAAAATTTCAGTTTATATAAATTTCACATATTCATGGGTTTTTAAGCTGTTTTTGTCTGTGAAATTGCGTGTGTTGCAGAGGAACTGAAGCTTGGTGGTTGTTGACTTGTTGCTTGTGTAAAATCGAGTTTTTATTGTGGAACTTGAATATGTTTTGAGTTTTTGCAGGTATATATGTCACGGCCTTCACCGGAACGACCATCGCTCTGGAAGTCAAACCCTCGGACACAATCGGCGACGTGAAAGTCAAAATCCGGTCTAAGGAAGGTATTCCCGTTGACCAGCAGGCACTTATCTTTAACAAAATGGTTCTTGATGACACCAATACCATTCGCGACTTCGAAATTGAAAATTCCTCAACCCTCAAACTCATGCGCAAATCAAAGGGATTTATGCAGATATTTGTCAAGATTCGCAAAGGGACGACCATCTCTCTGGAAGTCAAACCCTCAGACACAATAGGGAAAGTTAAAGCCATGATTTGGGATAAGGAAGGTATTCCCAGTGAGGAACAGGCGCTCATCTTCAACGAAATGGTTCTTGAGGATAGCGGTACTCTTGTTGACTTTGAGATCAAGAAGGAGTCAACCCTCAAACTGTTGTTTAAATCAAGGGGATTGATGAAAATATTTGTCAATAACCTCACAACTGGAACAAGGTCAATGATCCCCCTGATGGTCAAACCCACAGACACCATAGGCAAAGTGAAACACAAAATCCAATTTCAGGCAAGTATTCCTGGTGACAAGCAAGTGCTGATCTTCAACCAGATGGTTCTTGATGACACTAGTACACTTGCCGACTTCCAAATTAACATGGAATCCACCCTGTTACTTATGCGTAAATCAAGTGGATTAATGAAGATATTTGTCAAGACTCTTACTGGAAAAGTTATCACTCTGGAAGTCAAACCTTTAGACACCATTGAGAACGTGAAAACTAAGATCTTTGAGAAGGATGGTACTCCCTCATGCCAGCAGAGACTCATCTTCGGTGGCAAGCAACTCGAGGATGAATATACTCTTGCTCACTACCATGTCCATGAGGAATCTGTCATTGACTTTGTGCTTAGATTAAGAGGGTCATGAACATAGAAGAAGAACCTAGCTCCCCAAAAATAACATCAAGATGCTTGAAATTTGCACTTTACGTGAATTTCGGGGTAGTCTTTATGTTGTCAACGTATTCAAGATTCTCAAGTTTTTGTAATATTTGTGATTTAACTTTTCATCATTAAATGTTATGTAATTTGAAGATGGCTATATGTATTTGGTTGTAAGAACAGGAATCATACTTTCTGCTATTACTGCCAAAATCAACAAAATTAAGTCTTATTCTAAGGTTCCCAGATGATGAGAATAGAGAAAGAAAGCAATTTATTGAAGCAAGACAGCTTTGCATCTTGTTTGGGTGGAAAATGGCCATTTCATGAATGTTTTGCATAGATACATAATTGCTTGTTTCAACACAAATGGCTTGTTTCTGAAACCAAAGTATACATCAAATGTAAATCTTTATTGAACTCTTAACAATCATAACATGAGATATATTCACTTCATGTGTAGAGCTTCGTTTTTTGTAGAAAGAATCTTGAGAACATTTGTGTTTTCCTGTTGAAAGTTTTATACGGATCTGGTTAATGTGGTTTCGTTTTTTAGTCTCTTTTTGAATTAATGATTCTTCCTTGAAGGGATTCTGCGTTGTTAAGGTCTATGCCAGTAATGATTTTTTAGTTTAGTTTTTGTTTCGGAAGTTCAATTAGTTTATATGGGGATATGATCTATACAGTTAGTAACACGTAACTTACGTGTTGTTGTACTTACAAACAACTTAAGGGTATTTATGTCATTTGACTTTTTACTTATTTAAGTGGCTTGTGAGTGCAACAACACCTAAGTTAAACACGACTAGCAATATAGATCCTTTTCCCTTAGTTTATATGGATCATTATGTCTGCTCCCTATTCTGATCATATGTACTGGTTCTTCGGATTATTTGGTATCTAAAAGGTACAATGTTTCACAGACTTCACTTTTGTCACACCTCCTCAATTTTTTATTCTAAAGGGATTTTCATATTTCGACTTGGATAAGGATTTGACTCATATACGATCTCATGATCTATACTTGTTATTAGTTCTTTTTTTGGTGATCCTTCCATATCATAGAGAAGTAAGAAAGTGTATATTTAATGGAATATGGCCTGAATCCCATGTCCCGTATTATTAACATTAACAAGAATATATAGATACACTAATTACACTTTGATACCATGTAGTTTACAATAATACATTTACTACTCTAATAATATTACTACTCAATCAAGTACCAAATTAGAATACAGTGGCATAATGTCTGCCCTGTAGACACCACTCCTAACTTATTTGGCTACAATGGTTTCTAACTGGTCTAGGCGCTCATCAATCATCTCCTACGCCTCTTTGATGTGATAATAGGAATTCAATTCAAATTGCTCACAACAGTATATTTCACAAACATACGGAATAGCCGAGATTGACTGTTACTTTGTTTGACAACATGTGATTGAAAAACTGTTCAACTTCTATCTACTTCTACCCGGCTCATAATTTCACTAAAATCATATGACAATATGGAATTTATATCTACGAATCTATAATTCTTGTCGTTTTTGCCTGAGTTGTCACGTGAGTAGCTTTCTGGTCGACGTAAGATGCCACGTGTCCTTCAATTGGGGTAGAATTGGAGGCTGATTGAATAGGTTAATCATTGTGGTCGATTTTCAATTTCATTTGCGGGCGATGTGAGACTGTCGATTGGATTCCTTCATGTTACTATTCTACGTGGAACAAAAAAAGTTTTTATATAAATGATGTGGCCTTTTAATGAGTATAATCGTATCTTGATGCTTCCAGTCGGACTTTAATATTCTTTGGGTATGAGGTTGTGTCTGTTTTGCTCAACTATAACATCTTGAATGTTTAAACTCGAGTCTTGTTTTCGCTTATGTTGATTTCTTGGCTATGACATCGAGCACAAAGGATATAGATGTTGGGACTCTGTCTCTAAATGCCTTCGAATCTCCTGACATGTCACTTTCTAGGAACAAAAGATGTTCTCATCCATCTCCAAATTTCACCCGCGTTCGATCACCTTCTACACCACTTTTCTTCTCCGGTGTATTATGTGCTTCACTAGAGTTACCATATAGCCACCCGATTAAACTAAACATTCCCTTTAGGATTCATTTCAACGTATTCTAGGAGTCTAATTCAAATTGCTCACAACTATAATTTTCATGAACGCACAAAACATATCAATAGACTGCCACTTTGTTCGACAAAATTTGGTAAATAAAACTGGTCAACATGTATCTAGTTCTACCACCGCTCAACCAATTGATATTTTCGCTAAAACTCGCATGACAGGTCGCTTTCAAGTTTTGCTTTCTTAAACTCAATCTGGTTCATTCTTCTCCTTTCTCATGTAAGGCTATTTAGTTCCCCTTTGCTATTTCATCCTGCTCTAGTAGATAATATTCGTTGTTTATGGCTATTATTCATTATGCTTGTTTTAGGTCCTAATTTTGTTGTTGAGGATTATCTCTTGAATTTAGGCTATTTTAGCTAGGTTATATATTCTACTCGTTCATGCACGTTGTTTTCAAATTGGGTCTAATAAAAAGTTCCCTTCTTCTCAATACCGATTCCAAAATGGAGTAACCTTAATACAATCATTCTTCCGCAACATCGATACTTATAACTCTTATTTCCGTTCCGAGCACGTTAATTTTACCAGGAAACTACAAGCTAGGAAAGAAAAATACTATGAATAAGGACGTGTGGTAGCGCAAAGAGCACTATTTGGCCTTTAGATTTGAAGGCTGAGTTCAATGAAAATAGGAAGGTATTGTGGATTTGATTTTCACAACTCTAAGAGAGAGTAGTGGTAGCGATGGGGGTGAAGGACTGAAGTCTAACCAAAAAGACATGGGAAGGTATGAGGAACAACATAACAAGTGCAACAAATAATATTATGGAAGTGGGTCACAAGACATATATTAACATTATATTAGAGTTAATCTTAGGATGGGATTCTTGTCTTGTACTATAAATAAGTCATTGTTGCATGTAATGTTAAATATGCTTAACTTCATTTGATAAAGTGATTTGATATCATCGATTTAACTATAGAAATAAACGTTATAAGAGTTATCGACCTAGGAAATGTTAGCCTATCTATAAGTGTTATAAGAGTTGCCGAGTCTTTAAAGAGCACTTCAGTGTTCACCAACAAAATCACCTCCCCCTCCTCTTCACTCAACCTCGGAAATTCCGGTTAAAAAAATCACGACAGATCGAGACATTATGTCTGGTGGCCAGAAGAGAAAAAGTAACAGTGACCTCGACGTCGCAAAAAGTCGTAGAATTTCTATGGATCATTCTCATTGTTTGCATATATTTGCTACATTTTTATATCATTTTAGAGCTAGATTTTTATTTTTTGGAATTATTCACCGCACCTTGCTTCCATCATTGTCTGGTTTAGCGCTTAAAATTTCACTTTTTGATGTTTTAAAGCTGTTTTTGTGTGTGAAATTGTGTTTTTTCTTGGTGAAAGTTGCATTTGTATTACCAAAGCAATTGAATTTTAAGTCTGAATTTAGAAAGCTTTTTCTTTCATGGTTTTGAAGGTATATATGTCAAGACCTCCACAAGAAAGAGAATCTCTCTGGATGTCAAATCCTTAGACACCATTGGCGACTTGAAAGTCAAAATCCGGGCTAAGGAAGGCATTCCTGTTGACCAGCAAGCGCTTATCTTTAACGAAATGATTCTTGATGACACCAATACCATTCGAGACTTTGAAATTGAAAATCACTCCACCCTAAAACTTATGCGTAAATCAAAGGGATTGATGCAGATATTCGTCAAGATTCGCAAAGGGATGACTATTTCTCTCGAAGTTAAACCCTCGGACACAATTGGGAAAGTAAAAGCCAAGATTTGGGATAAGCAAGGTATTCCCACTGAGGAGCAGGCGCTCATCTTCAACGAAATGGTTCTTGAGGATAGTGGTACTCTTGTTGACTTTGAGATAAAAAAGGAGTCAACCCTCATACTGATGTTTAAATCAAGAGGATTGATAAAAATATTTGTCAAGAACCTCACTACAAGAGCAATGATCTTGCTGATGGTCAAACCCATAGACACCATCGGCAACGTGAAAGACAAAATCGAATTTCAAGAAAGTATTCCCCGTGAAAAGCAGGTGCTGATCTTCAATCAAATGGTTCTCGAGGACACTAGTACCCTTGCCGACTTCCAAATCAACATGGAATCCACCCTCACACTTATGTGTACATCAAGTGGATTAATGAAGATATTTGTGAGAAGCCTCACTGGAATTACCATCACTGTGAAAATCAAACCTTCGGACACCATTGAAAACTTGAAACACATGATTCGTGAGAAGGATGGTTCTCCCCCATGCATGCAGAGACTCATATTCAGTGGCAAGCAACTCGAAGATGAATGTAGTCTTGCCGACTACGATATTAATGAGGAATCCATTGTCTGCCTTGTGTATAAATTAAGAGGCTCATAAACATATGAGAACGACAAATATATATGGTGAACGTGAGAAATCCCCAAGATTTACATTAAGACACTTGAAATTTGCACCTTTTGAGACTTTCATGAGTATTAACGTGAAATTTACACTTCGAAAGTTCTTGTTCTATTTGCAATTTGATATGTAATTTGAAGATGGTTACTTGTATTTGGTTGGAGGAACAAGAATATATATACAATTTCCATATGTAATATATATATATATATATATATATATATATATATATATATATATATATATATATATATATATATATATATATATATATATATATGCGAGAAACATTAGTTTTGCTAGAAGTGCGAGAAGTTTTATTAACCTTTAATCAAATTTTCATCTAATGGACAAGAAAAATCAAATTTTATTTTTTATCTAATAAAAGAGGGTATTATGGTCAAACAAAATTTTATCTCTCCAATCAATTATTTATCTCTCCTATCAAGTTTCTCTCTCCATCAGTTATTTTTCTCGGTTTGTTCATTAGTGAACCACTCGTTGCTCTATTATTTTTTACCACATATTTTGTTATCTATGTTACTTTATCTAATATTCACTAGTGAACAATGTAATAAATTACAAATTTTACAGATAATTATCTTGTGCTCATTAGTTGTAGATATACAACAGTGAACCTAGCACACAAAGTTATACTAATTAGAATTCATGGCAATTCAATGCTTCATGCAACAACTAAAATAAATAAATTGGAATGCTTGTTCACGTATTATCAACTTAAAAACATATATAGTTTCAATTCTCTGTGTATTCACTATTGAAGAGAAAGATTTCATATCTTATTAATCTGCTCACTGCTGAACAGCCTAAATAAAACTTAAAAGACCTCCTTTAAATAACAACAGCTTAAATAAAACTTAAATAACCTGCTCGCCGGTCAATAGCTTAAATAAAACTTAAATATAATATTAAAATAACCTAGAGCACGTAACATACCAACTTAATTTGAATAACAACAGTTACATATGAAATAACAATTGGTATAAATTTAAAGAAATCTAGAAAAATGAAAGAAAAGGTATGCAGCAGGGTTGGAGTAGAGGGCTTTGTTATTTCAAGAGATAGCCTTAATCGGTGTCAATAATAATTGGGGCAACCAGCAGATAATATGAGGGTGTTTGAAGATGGCGGTGCTCGTCGGTGGTGGTGCGGGACAGCCTTAATCGGAACAAGGATTCAATGGATGTGTTCTTTTCTTGATCATCTCTACTAGATGTGGTGGTAGGCATTCAATCACGACGAATGGAGGCGGCGGGGCAGCTGTGGTAACAGTATTTCGTCGACGCTGTGAGAGGTAAAGATAATGAAGGAAATGATTTTGAAATTTGAAGCCAAAAGTCTCTTTCACCCTTAATTTGATTTAATTTTATATTTAGTGTTTTATTTATTTACAAAAAGGCCATCATCAATCCTACGTATTGATTAATTGATCGTAAGGTTCATAATGCGTGAACCAATCTGAGCTGTCCAATTCCCCCTCTTTTAATGTCATTGCCCACCCATGAATTCCTCACATACACCCTGCCACACTTGATCCCTCCACGCTCTCCATCCATGAACTTCCCATATCCAAGGAACGGCTGAGATTGGTTTAGGAACTTCCCTCCACGCTCTCCACGCTCTCGCAGTTCTCGTACGAAAAACAGTTCTCGTTTGAACTCTCCCCTATATATATATATATATATATATATATATATATATATATGAAGAAGTTCCATTGAGAACCAATTTTAGTACGAGAACCGCGAGAACTAATCTGAGCCGTCCAATTCCCCCTCTTTTAATGTCATTGCCCACCCATGAATTCCTCACATACACCCTGCCACACTTGATCTCCCCACGCTCTCCATCCATGAACTCCACTTATCAAATCAACGGCTAAGATTGGTTCTCGCGGTTCTCGCACTAAAATCGGTTCCCAATGGAACCCTCCTTTATATATATATATATATACACACACACACACACACACACACACACACACACACACACACACACACTAGCATGGTACCCGCGCAATGTTGCAGAAATGAATAGTTTCTACACGATAACATATCATTTTTTATAGAGTTAATTAACAAAATTCGTCCTTTTAGATAGGGCCCTTTTGCACAATTGGTCCTTTAACGAAAATTCTTGCATTTTTAGTCCTTTAAATAAGAATTTGTTACATAAATGGTCCTTTAGGCTAACAACGTTAGTTTTGACCGTTAGTCCAGGGGTAATTTGGTCTTTTTCCAAGTAAAGGACCAATTTTGTAATTAATTCTTGGCTTTATAATTTTTTTACCATTTTTAATTTTTAATTGATTGTTTAATAATTATTAATATGCATTAATTACAAATTAATGTTTTGTTAATTACAAACAAAATACACACATTCTCTCTCATCTCTCCCTCCACCACCGCCACCACCACCACCACCACCACCTGAAACCCTAAATCAAGCACACACTCTCTCTCATCTCTCTCTCTACCATTGCCTACCGTCCACCAACACCACCGCCCACCTCTGCCATCACAACCGCCTACCTCCACCGCTGCAATCACCACCGCCACCTCTGCCATCGCACCTCCTAGGTTTTCCCTAGCCACCATACATAAACAAGATCTGAATTTTTAAATCGAAAACCCTAAATTATAAACAAGATGAAAAACCCTAAATCATAAACATGATCTGAATGAACTCACATATTCAATAATTTTTTCCATAGGTTAGTTTCTTTATTTTAGAGCTCGGGGAGTGTCTTGACACCAAAACCTTTGAAATCTGAAATCAAAATGGAAATTTCAAGCACAAACACTAAAACAAAAAATCTAAACCATATGGAACAAGATGCCAAAACCATTTGCAGAGAATGTGGGTTCTTCGTAGCAAAAAACATGATGACGGTGTTGTTCTTCGACAGTGGTGGTGGTTCTTCGTAGCAAAAAACAAGGTTATGATTTGTTGAGGGTTCTACAGTGGTGGTGTTGGTGTGGTGGCTAGGGTTTTGAAGGTTTGGGTTTTAGGTGGTTACGGTGGGAGCGACGATGGTTGTTGGGTTTTGACAGTGGCTATGGTTCGATGGCGGTGAAGGAATGACGTGGTGGTGGTTAGCCTGGTTGGCTCTCCGATGTCTCGTACGAAGGTTGGTTGGTGAGGTGGAGTTCGATGGCGGCTCGGTAGTGGTACGTGGGAGGTTCTCCGGCGATGGTGGCCAGCGTCGGCTGTTAGGAGGGTGGCTGGTGTTCTGGTTATTGGGTGAAGAAGATGGTCGAAGGAGAGAGAGAGAGAGAGAGAGAGAGAGAGAGAGAGGGTGTGTGTGTTGTGTTTGTGAAGAGAGAGAGAAAGACAATGTGTTGTGTTTTTGAAGAAAGAGAAAGCATTAATTTGTAATTAACTCTAACAATTATTAAATAATCAATTAAAAATTAAAAATGGTAAAAAAAATTATAAAGCCAAGAATTAATTACAAAATTGGTCCTTTACTTGGAAAAAGACCAAATTACCCCTGGACTAACGGTCAAAACTAACGTTGTTAGCCTAAAGGACCATTTATGTAACAAATTCTTATTTAAAGGACTAAAAATGCAAGAATTTTCGTTAAAGGACCAATTGTGCAAAAGCGCCCTATCTAAAAGGACGAATTTTGTAATTAACTCTTTTTTATATAATATAGGAGTAAGGTTTTCCACAAATAGTTTTTGCCCGATAACATGCCATTTCATTTCCTTTTTTTTCCATCAACTATTTTTTTATTTTTTAAAAAAATCTTCAAAGTCAACAAAATGACTATTTTCTTTATTTTTTTGTGGTTGGGTAAGTGTGTATATATAGAATAATGTTTATTGGTGAGTGTGTAAAGTAGGAGAGAGGAGGATGTTATTTGAGGGGTATAATAGTAATTTAGTATTGCTGAAATTTTAAGAGTTTAAGTAAAGTAGGAGAGAGTGTGTTAAATGTATTCTATAGTAGTGTGTATATATATATATATATATATATATATATATATATATATATATATATATATATATATATATATATATATATATATATATATATATATAGGAAAAAGTTCATGTGAGAACCACTCTTAGTGCGAGAACCGTGAGAACCAATCTGAGCCATCCAATTCCTCCTCCTTCAATGTCATTGCCCACCTATAAATTCCTCACATGCACCCTGCCACACTCTATCCCTCCACGCTCTCTATCCGTTTAACTTCCCATATCCAAGGAACGGCTGAGATTGATTCTCGCGGTTCTCGCACTAACAACCGTTCTCGCATGAACCCTCCCCTATATATATATATATATATATACACACACATATATATATATAAAAGTTATGTATAAGTTATCTTTTTCCCTATGATTTGTAGAATGTAGATAACTAGAATTTTTTTCCGCGCGTTGCCGCGGAATTTAAGATCCGTATATTTAAATAAGTAAAATAATTTGAAAAAGGACTTGAAAAATACAATAACACTATTTTTAAAACCCAAATAAATACATGTTAAATGATTATGTAGATGAAGTTAGAAAAGAAAATAAAAAAGGAAAATATATAAGTGTAAGCACAATATACGCTTGAGATATAAACTATAATTTTAAAAAAAAGAAAAGAGTAAAGAAAAAAAATAAAAACTGCTTGCAAGGTTCAAACCCTCAGCATCTTTGTATGTAAAGAAGCACCTTTGCCAACCTGTCAACCAAAGCTTTTGTTACAATTCATGGAAAACAGCCAATATATTATAAAAGGAGAGGTGCATTTTAGCAAACCCCAACAATGAATAGTAACTTCTATGCATGTTAAGGGACTGCCAATTGTATATATTTATAATCTGTCCTTGATCAACCAACCAAAATCATAATCACAAAGATTGAAATCAGAAATGTAAAAAACTAAAACTTATATAACAACATAACATTTATGATTTACCTCTTATTAGTAAAAGTTCTCTAAAATCTCGGAAAGAGCAATGAGCAATCTACAACCTAGTATGTAAAAATTTACAAAATAAAATCAGAATTCAAAAGAATAAGAATAGAGAGAACAAAACTGCAAGACGCGTAAGCCATGACTCACGGAGCAGTTGAGCATCACCGACCAGTCGAGCTCCGAAGGAGTAAGGCTGTAAGGACCAAGATAAGGACAGCCGGAGTGTTGAACGCTGCCTAGACACTCGATCGACTTGCAATTGACTAATCGAGACAGCTGGATTGGACACATTTGACAAACAAAAGGGAGTATTCTTTTTCACGATTGATAATGGATAAATAGAGATAAGGTTTCCATTATTGAGTTTACTTTCATGATGTTGAAACAAGGAAGTTCTTGGCCTCAACGTAAGAAGGAGGAAGCTCGTCTGGAACTCGTAAGCCTTGAACGATCTGCAAAACAGACCACCGTTAGTCTCGTCACGAGGAGGGGTATCCTCGTGACCAACCTCCGGCGTGAGAATCAGTTGTTTGTTACGCGGATATCAAGTGTATGAGTGAGAAAGAATGAGAGCTGAATAGTGTTGAATGGATGTTTACCTTGGTAGCCGGCCTACTTCTTATATAACCATCCACCTAGAAGGTTCTACCTATTATCAGCTGGATAATAGGATACCTTCCTGAGGTCTGTTCCTTTGACAAGGACTGCACCTTGTTTGTCTGGTTCTATTGTGATCGGCCTCGAGATGCAGCGTTTGACTTATTCTCCAAATCTTACGTATCTCACCTGCAGATATACAGAGCAGAGGTCAACCATCGTTTGGTTGGTTTGACCTTCTGTGTTAGTTCTTGTCCTTTGTTCTTTTTGTTATCTGATGTATGTTCTCTTAGTGAAAGGTCCTGACAGCTTTGCCTAATCCGGAGGTTTAAGGTCCGGACGTGTTATCACTAGCTTCGGACTTGCAGAGGTTCGGACATACCTCAACATATCATGAAGCTTGTCTTGGAAGTTTGTATTTGTCTTGTATAAATAGGACATGGGCAGATGTGACATATCATAAAGGTTTGCAGGTCTGACCTTCAAACAAACTTATCTTGGAAGTTTGTATTTGTCTTATATGTAACAACTATCCTATGTACATATTTGGTAAGCTGCAGATTAGCTTTTCCTCTTACACCATTATGCTTGTGTCTTTGTTTCTGAAACTGAGGGTTGTAAGGTTTTGAGGGTGTTGGGAATTGGCTAAGGCATTGAAACTGTTGAAGATGCAAAGTTAAACTGTTAATGGACTTTGTGAAAACAGTTCAAAACTGTTAGAAGGATTCTGATAAAACAGTCGAGGACTGTTAGCTGTAATACAAAGACAGTTGTAACTAACAGTTGCTGTAAGCTTTACAACTGTTAGTCCAATAGATCAGAACTGTTAGTACAAAGTTTACAACTGTTAGAAGACTTTGAAGAAAAGACTGTTAGAAGAAGATCATAACTGTTTCATTCAACAAACAGTTTCAGTTGAGCTATTTATGGAAAATGCTATCTTCTTGGATTTGAAGTATATCTTTAACAAAGTTCGAAGATTTTCAAGATTATCTCAGAAGATAGAAGATTACATAACTGTCAACTTATCAAGGAGGATTAACAGTCTATAAATACTCGATTAGAATATAGATCTCGATATCATAATTGTTTTTGCATTCGTACGTAATTGTTTTTGCTTTCAGAAAGTGTTTTAGCCTCTAAGTTTCTTTTGAAACCTAAGAACAGATTGTGTTCTTCGTCTAACATAAGAAGTTAGATTGGAGGTGTAGGTGAATATTGTAATCATCGATTGGTTATCAATAAACATCGTTTTGGCAGTATTACTTTGTGTTTATTAATTGAATTGCTCTTGTGTTCAAAACCTTTTTAATCAATTGAGTGTGATTCCGCAACTTCTTAATTGATTGTGATCAAAACTATAGATTGTCTTTTTAACAACTCTGACTTTATTTCAAAAGATAATTCTTGTTATTTGATATTAAGTAATATCCGATCTTGACAAGTGGTATCAGAGCCTTATCATTAAGGTTCCATTGATCACCAGTTGAAGGTTTTTGCACCAATCTGCTGTGGTTCTTAATTTAGAGTTTTTCTAAAGTTTAATTGTGTTTTTCAATCACCATACTGCAATGGAGTCCGGTGGATCTTCTGACAACACTGGATCTGGGTCCAACATTCGTGTTCCCATGCTCAAACCAACTGATTTTGAGATGTGGAAACTAAGAATCAAGCAGCATGTCCAATTAATGGACTATGCTATTTGGGAAATCATAGAAAAGGACCCCATTACTACTGTTGATTTAGATGAAACAGGAAAACCAAAGAAGAAACCACCACCAAAAACTGATGCTGAAAAGAAAGAAAGGATGATTGAGATGAAAGCACTCAGCATTCTTCAGATTGCTATCCTCAATGAGTATCAGCATTAATTCAAAAAGTTTGATGATGCTCATGAACTGTGGAATGCATTAGAGAAGAGGTTTGCTGGGAATGCTAGTTCCAAAAGGAATCAAAGGGATCTACTGAAACAAGCTTATGAGAACTTTACTAGTGGAAAGAATGAGAGTATTACTAAAATATTTGATAGGTTCTATAAGCTGGTGAGTCAATTGGAGAGTGCTAAGGTTAGACTAGAACAAGATGAGATCAATAGAAAGTTTCTTAGGTCCTTAGGTGAAGAGTGGACAGTCTATGCTGCACAATGGAGAACCAAAGATTCTCTAGAGGATATAGAGTTAGACGATCTATACAACAGCTTGATAGTGTTTGAGGGAGAGATAGAGGGAAAAAGAAAGTCTGTTACCCCTAGCCACAATGCTGCTCTTCTTTCATCCTCAGGTATGGACTCAAACCATTCTTTAACTAACTATGTTGATGGTTGTGCAGGTACTAGTTCTGCTGTTGGACTAGATGTAAACACTCCTGATGCTATACTTGAAGCCTTTCTTGCTAGCCATGCACATTCAACCCTCACGAATGAGGATCTTGAACAAGTGCATCTTGATGATCTTGAGGAGATGGATCTCAAATGGCAGATGGCCATGTTAACTGTCAGAGCCAAAAGGTTTATCAAAAGAACTGGAAGGCAGAACATGAACTTCAGAGCTGATGGCAAAGCTGGTTTTGACAAGTCAAAAGTTAGATGTTTTAAATGTCAACAGTTTGGTCACTTTGCCAGAGAGTGCAGATCTGGTGGACAAGGCCATAATCAAGGACAACGGCCAACTCAAACCTCCTCAGTATTGGTATCACAAGAAGGACATGAGTTTGATTGGAGTGATCAAGCAGAGGAAGCCACTAACAACAAGGCATTGATGGCATTAACTGATTCCTCCATCAAACTGGATTCACCAGAATCAAAAGACATTCAGGTATCTTCTAAACTCTGTCCTGGTGAATGTAGAGCCATTGTTAAAAGGTTTAGAGAGCACAACAAAAAGATATGTGCAGCTCTAAGTAGAATGGAGGAGAGAAGGTATGAAACTAGTGCTGTTATTGAAAGCTTTGAAAAGAAAATCAAAGATTATCAAGCTAATGAACTGCAAATGGATTATGATAGAAAATATCATAAGTGGGAGAAGGAGCAGCTTCAAGAAGAGATTGATAGTTTAAAGAAAAAGCTAAGTGAAAAGGAAAGTAAGATTGATGAATTAACCAAGAAGTTGGAGGGTGTTGATATTGATTTGAGCATGTTCAAGGCCACAAATCTTAAACTTGAAACCTTGTTACAATCACAAATCAGAGACAAGGTGAAAACTGGTTTAGGATACAAACAGACCCCACCTCCATACAATCACAACTACATAACTCCTATGTCTGATGTAGCTGATAGGTATGTTAATGAATCATTACCAGAGGAACTGAAGTCAGCTGATCCACAATTTGAAAGTGAAGAGGAAGGAGTTGTGTATGCAGTAAGTGATGATAAGAATGAAGGAGTTGTGAAGAAGGAAAAAGTCATTCCATTTGAAAATCACATCTGTTGTGAACCCATAGCCACAAAATCCTCTTTACAACCTGTGGTGTTTGTAAAAGCATCCACTGAACCCTTCACCAATGAGCCAAAACTGACCAAAGCTGTTCATTTTATAAGCAATTTCACAACTGTTACAAACAGTCCCCACCTTTACACTAACAGTTCCAAAAGGAACCCAAATATTTCTAACCCAAACAGCTCAACTGTTAGTGTTAAGTCAAAAGGAAAAGTGAAGGTTGATGAAGCTGTGATTAAGAAGCCAAAGAAGGAAGCTTCAAAAACAAAGTCTCAACCCAAATATGTGAAAAGGGATACTGAAGTGTCTATCTGCACATGCAAACAGCATGGTGTACAGAAATTTCCTCAGTCAGCACCAGTGAGAGGAAACCAAAGAAATAGGAACCCGTTCTGGTCACAAAGAACTGGTTTGCCTATTGTCAAAACTAAAAAGTGCTATATATGTGGGAGAACTAATCACTTGGCTAAAGATTGTTATTATAACCCACAAATCTATAACACTCAGAAACCAAGTTCTAGAAAACAGACTAACAGTTCTAAGACTGTTAAGCCAAAACAGGTTAACAGTTCTACAACTGTTACATCCAAACCAGCTAACAGTTCTACATCTGTTAAACCAAAACCAAAAACTGTTGGTCTGGCTTGGGTGAAATTGCAAAAACAAACAGTTTCTGAAGAGAGTAAAACTGTTAATCAATCTGAAAACCAATCTGAGTTAAAACATGCTTCAACTGTTTTACCAACTCCAAAAACTGTTTGTTCAAAAGACTCAACTGTTCATCATAACAGTTGGAAACCACATGTTATCACAAAATATTCTTCACACAAAATAGAGAAGTCTAATTTGGATGACATTAAGAAAACTCAATCTGTGTTTAAGTATTATGACTTGAATGGTGTACCCAAGACCTGCATGGCCTGGGTACTTCCTGCTACTAACTGATTTTTATTTGTGCAGAGCATTCATAGGGCCGATCATGGATCAATTTGGCATGTGGATAGTGGATGCTCAAGGCACATGACTGGAAATCCACATTGTTTGAAGGATTTCAGAAGAATCAATGGAGGATATGTAGCATTTGGAGGAAATGCTAAGGGAGGAAGAATCACAGGTAAATGAGCTGTGGAGGCAGGTACACTTATATTTAATGATGTTTTGTCAGCTAATGGCTTTATTAATGATGTCTCAGCTGTTGG
Organism: Pulicaria dysenterica; assembly: GCA_947179395.2. Taxonomy (NCBI): domain Eukaryota; kingdom Viridiplantae; phylum Streptophyta; class Magnoliopsida; order Asterales; family Asteraceae; genus Pulicaria; species Pulicaria dysenterica. The sequence continues at coordinate 93,272,165 of OX359289.1, read as the reverse complement.
TGTTAGCTGATATTCGTAAATGTTTGTTGTCAGCTGATGTTTGTTGACTGACAGTTGCACATGTTAAACTAACTGTTTTTTAAAATTACAACTAACAGTTTCCAACTGTTAGTGAATGGAGTGCACAACTGTTAGGCAACCTGCATGTTCTTCTAAGGGGGAGAAAATTTTTTTAAGTAACAGTTGTACGTTCTTCTGATAACAGTTCTCAACTGTTCTCAACTGTTCGTTCATTTTTATCCATCAATTGTTAAATTACTTAAGGGTGTTTTAGTCTTTGCAGAAACTGAGGATGTTTGAATTGAATTTAATATTCGAAACATATATAAGGCATTCCCTCCTTACAAGTTCATTCACGCTTTCTGAACTTCGATTATACGTAAACCCTAGAATTTTGCTTTCGACTTGCAATGGCTCCCCTTCCCTTCGTGAAAGAACACAACATGCTCGCATATCTTGCTAAACCTGATAACCCGTCTGCTTTCCATGACATGATCGATTACCTTTCAATGTCCAATCTCAACACTGCTCTCACCATAAATCCTACCATCTACACTTCCCATCTTGATCAATTCTGGAAAAATGCGATGGTCAGAGAGGAAGCTGGTGTGCAATGGATTGATTCCACTGTTGATGATATCAATGTGTCCGTCTCTGAGGATACCATCCGCCAACATCTACAACTGAATGATTGATATGGTGAGTATTCTGACTCTGTCTCTTTAGAATTTTTGCATGCCGAGTTAGTTAAACTTGGGTATGAGGGCCCTAGGGGAAAGGGTACCTTCTACAAAGGGCAATTCTGCTCACACTGGAAGTTCATGATCCATACTCTCCAGCAGTGCATTAGCCCTAAGAGAACAGGCTGGAATGAGTTTGGGAGCAACATTGCTCTTGCACTCATCTATCTAGCAAACAATAGATGCTTTAACTTTTCTAAACTTATATTTAATGGTATGGTAAAGCATCTTGGGACCAAATATGGTCTCTTTTTGATGTACCCCAGATTTATGCAAGTTTTGCTAAACTTTTTGTTGCCAAATCTCCAAAAACACAAGAGGGTCATCATTCCCTCTGCTCATGTGGCCTCCACATTGAGCAAGTTGCTGATAAATGGCAAGAGCTTTCTGGTGCCATAACTCCACCACTCTCTGCAATGGTGGAGTTTCTTTCAAGAAACAGAGCTGCTAGATTTGATCATGAAGCCCACAACATTGCTACACCACCAACTCTAGAACCCACAGCTCATGATACTCATATAATCCCCTCTGCTACCTTTGATATAGCTACAACACAAGCCACTCCTCTGAAAACATTCCAAAAGCGAAAAAGGACTGTTAGTGCTCCTTCCACCACAGTTCTCGAATCCCAAACTGTTAGCCCTGCACAGGTGCATTCACCTGTGCAGAATATCGAAAGGGAACCATTCGTGCTGTTTCCGAGGCACAATGAGGAGGTGATCACTCCATTAGAGGGTGATCATGTGGTTTTTGAGGCTGACACTACTGTTTCATCCGCAAGGGATGAACAGGATAGTGTTAACATCATTAAGACCTCAACCACAGCAACAGAGGCTGGTAAAACAGCTTCTGGAAATCCCCAGTACCAAGAACAAAGGGGTACTGGTGTGGAATCTCTTTTGAGTAAACCACCAGTTGTATCGGTCAATGACATGTTAACAGTGGCAACACTGTCTGACATTGAGGCTCGCATGAAACATAAAGCATTGACGGATCCAAATTTTGCACCATTCTTTGCGGCCTATATTCAACTGAAGAAGAAGATTTCATTACAGAATAAAAGGATTCTTCAGCAGGATCATCAAATCCAGGTTTTGACCAACAGTTTGAAGCACGCTAATGAGGTACTAAAGCTACACGATCAAGTACTACAACAGTTGACAGCTGCTGCAAGACCCACTTCAACTGTTCCAATAAAAAAGGGGGAGAGTTTATTACCAACAGTTGCTGAAGTGCCAGAACAAACAGTTGCAGAGGATGAACAAACAGTTGCAGCGGATGAACTAACAGTTGCACCTAGTGAATCAACAGTTGAAGAGAAACTATCAGCGGTGGACAGAGTGCTGATCAATACAATGATTTTGTCTGGTGATTATCCTTCAACAGAGGTTTATAGATCATGGCCAAAGGTTAAACAAGACTATCTGGTGAAAATGGGAAGTGAAATGCTAATCTGCAGTGTCAATCAGATAAGACAGAAGATTGAGGATGGTTGGCTAGATGGAAAGTCTGCAAAGCTTAAGCCACTTAAGCCAAAGCCTGGATTCAAAGGGATTAGTATTTCTGAAAGGGCTGGTGAAAAGAAACTGCAAGTTGTACAAGGAAAAGGAAAGGAGATAGTTGTTGCACTACCAAAGCTCAAATTAACCAAAGAACAGCAAGAAGTAAGAGATTTTGAGGTAGCTCAGAGGTTGTCAGCTGAACTTCAAGAACAAGAACAGACAGATTTTGAGATAGCAAAGAAGCTGGCTGATGAGTTCACTAAACAGATAGATGAAGAGGAAAAAGATCAAAAAGGTGTAAAGAGGAAAAGGATTGTGAAAAGAAAAGCACCTCCACCTCCAAAGAAAACAGTTGAGAAAAAGAAAGCTGATATGGTTCAACTGATAGTGCAAGATCGACTGAGAACAGACCTTCAGCAAGGGATTGCCAAATTAGAGAAAGAACAGTTAGGTCATAAGTCTCACATAAAAGAATGGAGATTTGAAGTTTTAAGGTATGATACTGGTAAGCAAGGAGTCACAGTTGTGAGAGAAATCGAGCCGATAGAGAGTTATTTAAATTTCTTTCAACTGGTGAACAATTTGACTAGAAGAGATCTACAGGATATGTATGTTTATGGAATTAGTCATTATGCAGATACTGTGGAGATTGAGATTAGAGTTTTGATGAGGCATCTTGCTAGTATATGCAGTCCAAAAGAGATAATACCAGTTTTGATTACTGATGAGGCTTTTCCAATAATTTCAATAAAGGTGTATGCTAAAGCTAGAGTGTATCACATGGTTATAGCAAATACTCAGTCTCAATGGTTTGATTTAGAGTTTGTAGAGCACAGTAAAGTAAAGCTTCAATACATGTAAAAGGCTAAATTCTATGGATCTGATAGAATAAAGGATGATCTGCTTATGAGAATCAAAGAAAGACTGGAATTTTTCAAGTCTGTGTAATTCTCTTTCAATTTTGATTGAAACAGTTGACTATGCTTAATAATAGAAGTCATTCTTTGCATATGCTAAATTCATCTGAGGTTGAACCCTATGAATCGAAGAACTTAAAGGCATTGTTTAAATTCTTTAAGTTAGGGGGAGATTGTTGGGAATTGGCTAAGGCATTGAAACTGTTGAAGATGCAAAGTTAAACTGTTAATGGACTTTGTGAAAACAGTTCAAAACTGTTAGAAGGATTCTGATAAAACAGTCGAGGACTGTTAGCTGTAATACAAAGACAGTTGTAACTAACAGTTGCTGTAAGCTTTACAACTGTTAGTCCAAGAGATCAGAACTGTTAGTACAAAGTTTACAACTGTTAGAAGACTTTGAAGAAAAGACTGTTAGAAGAAGATCAGAACTGTTTCATTCAACAAACAGTTTCAGTTGAGCTATTTATGGAAAATGCTATCTTCTTGGATTTGAAGTATATCTTTAACAAAGTTCGAAGATTTTCAAGATTATCTCAGAAGATAGAAGATTACATAACTGTCAACTTATCAAGGAGGATTAACAGTCTATAAATACTCGATTAGAATATAGATCTCGATATCATAATTGTTTTTGCATTCGTACGTAATTGTTTTTGCTTTCAGAAAGTGTTTTAGCCTCTAAGTTTCTTTTGAAACCTAAGAACAGATTGTGTTCTTCGTCTAACATAAGAAGTTAGATTGGAGGTGTAGGTGAATATTGTAATCATCGATTGGTTATCAATAAACATCGTTTTGGCAGTATTACTTTGTGTTTATTAATTGAATTGCTCTTGTGTTCAAAACCTTTTTAATCAATTGAGTGTGATTCCGCAACTTCTTAATTGATTATGATCAAAACTATAGATTGTCTTTTTAACAACTCTGACTTTATTTCAAAAGATAATTCTTGTTATTTGATATTAAGTAATATCCGATCTTGACAGAGGGTCGGAGGTCATGAGGTTCAGCTGTGTTCCAACTTTGTTGGTTTGATGGACCTGAGGTTTAGCAATGGAAGGTTGTTCCTTCAGTTGGTCGGAGCTGTTGGTCTGATGGACCTGAGGTTCAGCAATGGAAGGTTGTTCCTTCAGTTGGTCGGAGCTGTTGGTCTGATGGACCTGAGGTTCAGCAATGGAAGGTTGTTCCTTCAGTTGGTCGGAGCTGCTGGTCTGATGGACCTGAGGTCCAGCTGAGCCTGATATGGTACATACCTCAACAAGTCCCCCAGTCTAGAGTGACTTGACATTCAATATGGCGAGTTATTCTAGACTCAAAAAGTTAGTCTGTTTATTATCTATCCGGTCAATTTTGTTTATGTAACCATGGACATGTTCTTAGTTTTGTATAGATCTATATGTTTGTAGCAAATATCTATGCTTCATTCACTATATTGATGATTGTAATGTATTCGATCATACTGTTTTTTGTATCAAATTGGTAAGACGCATCACCCGATTTTACTAGAGTGTGAACATGTCTGTGGATATTTTCTTATAGCACATGTATTCAGTAGTCTTCGTTTGACCGATGCTTGTGTCTTTTGGCCTTTAGCCTTGCGCAATTCATAATAGTTTATGATTTGATGTACATAATCATTGTTCTTTGGCTGTAGCCTTGTAATAAACATCGTTTGCCTATTGCCTAGTACTAAATATTTTTGGCTATCGCCTTATAATACACCTTTTTGGCTATTGCCTTGTGATTAGCATCTCTTGGCTATTGCCTTGTAAATGCATTTTTCATAACTAAGACCGTTGTCGAGAGTTACGGAGCGAATTATGAGGTGTGCTCAACCTGTCAATGATGCAAGCCGTTGCTCGGATCATGGGGTCGTTTATTGGGTATACCCATCCCTATTTTTAACATGTGCCGGTCCAGTGGCCGGACTTTGTATTTATCGGATGCCATTAGGGGTCTTACTCCACAAGGATTTTTAAGCACGCACGGATCCAGTGGTTGGGCCACGCTTTTGTATGAGTAAATATATTTTATATGATAAATAAAATGGACAGTATGATCAATGAACGTACCTTTATTCATTCCCAAGACTTGTTACAAATAACATGATTTTAACATCATTCGTTCCATGATCTGTTGGGAAATTTTCTAAGTAATGGAAACTGTTGGACATGCAAAGGTAAAAACTGTTAGAGGAAATTTGTGAAAAACAGTTGAAAACTGTTAAAGTGAAGTATGAAAACAGTTGTAACTAACAGTTGCTGTGAGCATTACAACTGTTAGTACAAAGCTCAGAACTGTTAGTTGAAGTGTTTACAACTGTTAGAAGACCTTGAAGAGAAGACTGTTAGAAGAAGACCAGAACTGTTTCATTCAACAAACAGTTTCGGTTAAGCTATTTATGGAAAATGCTATCTTTGTGGATTTGAAGTATATCTTTATCAAAGTCGAAGATTATCAAGATTATCTCAGAAGATAGAAGATTACCTAACTGTCAACTTATCAAGGAGGATCAAGAGTCTATAAATACTCGATTAGAATATAGATCTCTAATTAATATTGATTTGCGTTCGTTCGTAATTGTTATTTGTTTTCAGAAAGTGTTTAGCCTCTAAGTTTCTTTTGAAACCTAAGAACAAATTGTGTTCTTCGTCTAACATAAGAAGTTAGATTAGAGGTGTAAGTGAATATTGTAATCATCGATTGGTTATCAATAAACATCTTTGTTTGGCAGTATTACTTTGTGTTTATTGATTAAATTGTTCTTATGTTCAAAACCTTTATAATCAATTAATTGTGATTCCACAACTTCTTAATTGATTGTGATCAAAACTATAGATTGTCTTTTTAACAACTCTGATTTTATTTCAAAAGATAATTCTTGTTATTTGGTATTAAGCAATATCCGATCCTGACAAGTGGTATCAGAGCCTTATCATTAAGGTTCCATTGATCACCAGTTGAAGGTTTTTGCACCAATCTGCTGTGGTTCTTTATTTAAAGTTTTTCTAAAGTTTAATTGTGTTTTTCAATCACCATACTGCAATGGAGTCTGGTGGATCTTCTGACAACACTGGATCTGGGTCAAACATTCTTGTTCCCATGCTCAAACCAACTGATTTTGAGATGTGGAAACTAAGAATCAAGCAGCATGTCCAATTAATAGACTATGCTATTTGGGAAATCATAGAAAAGGACCCCATTACTACTGTTGATTTAGATGAAACAGGAAAACCAAAGAAGAAATCACCACCAAGAACTGATGCTGAAAAGAAAGAGAGGATGATTGAGATGAAAGCTCTTAGCATTCTTCAGATTGCTATTCCAAATGAATACCAACATCAGTTCAAAAAGTTTGATGATGCTCATGAACTGTGGAATGCATTAGAGAAGAGGTTTGCAGGGAATGCAAGTTCCAAAAGGAACCAAAGGGATCTTCTGAAACAGGCTTATGAGAACTTTACTAGTGGGAAGAATGAGAGTATAACTCAAATCTTTGACAGGTTCTATAAGCTGGTTAGTCAACTTGAGAGTGCAAAGGTTAGACTAGAACAGGATGAGATCAATAGGAAGTTCCTTAGGTCCTTAGGTGAAGAATGGACAGTTTATGCTGCACAATGGAGAACTAAGGAATCTCTGGAAGATATAGAGTTAGATGACCTTTACAACATTTTGATTGTGTTTGAGGGAGAGATAGAGGGAAAAAGAAAGTCTGTTACCCCTAGCCACATTGCTGCTCTCCTGTCATCAGTATGGACTCAAATCACTCTTTAACTAATTCTATTGATGGTTGTGCAGGTACTAGTTCTGTTGTTGGACTAGATGTAAACACTCCTGATGCAGTGCTTGAAGCATTTCTTGCTAGTCATGCACATTCAACTCTCACCAATGAGGATCTTGAGCAAGTGCATCCAGATGATCTTGAGGAGATGGATCTCAAGTGGCAGATGGCTGTGTTAACTGTCAGAGCCAAAAGATTCATCAAAAGAACTGGAAGGCAGAACATGAACTTTTGGGCTGATGGCAAGGCTGGGTTTGACAAATCAAAAGTTAGATGCTTCAAATGTCAACAGCTTGGCCACTTTGCAAGGGAATGCAGATCTGGTGGACAAGGTAAGAATCAAGGACAAAGATCAAACCAAACTTCATCAGCATTGGTCTCACAAGAAGGCCATGGATTTGATTGGAGTGATCAAGCATAAGAAGCCACTCACAACAAAACATTGATGGCATTGACTGACTCCTCCATCAAATTGGATTCACCAGAATCAGAAGACATACAGGTATCTTCTAAACTCTGTCCAGGTGAATGTAGAGCCATTGTTAAAAGGTTTAGAGAGCAAAACAAAAAGGTTTGTGCTGCTTTAAGTAAAATGGAGGAGAGAAAGTATGAAACCAGTGCTGTCATTGAAAGCTTTGAAAAGAAAATCAAAGATTATCAGGCTAATGAACTGCAAATGGATTATGATAGAAAGTATCATAAGTGGGAAAAGGAGCAGCTTCAGGAAGAGATTGATAATCTTAAGAAAAAGCTGAGTGAGAAAGAAAGTAAGGTAGAAGAGTTAACTAAGAAGCTGGAAGGTGTAGACATAGATTTAAGCATGTTCAAAGCAACAAATCTTAAACTTGAAACCTTATTACAATCTCAAATCAGAGATAAGGTGAAAACAGGTTTAGGATACAAACAGACCCCACCTCCATACAATCACAATTACATAACTCCCATGTCTGATGTAGCTGATAGGTATGTCAATGAACCATTAGAAGCAGAGTTGAAGTCAGCTGATCCAAAACTTGAAAGTGATAAAGAAGGAGTTGTGTATGAAGTGAGTGATGAAAAAAATGAGGGAGTTGTGAAGAAGGAAGAGGTTATTCCATTTGAAAATCACATCTGTTGTGAACCAAAATCCTCTTTACAACCTGTGATGTTTGTTAAAGCCTCCTCTGAACCAGTCACCAGTAAAACAAAGCCTTTCAAAGAAGTCTATTCTATAAACAGTTCCACTACTGTTGCAAACAGTCCTCAACATTACACTAACAGTTCCAAACAGAACCCAAACAGTTTTAAACCAAATATTTCAACTGTTAGTGTTAAGTCCAAAGGAAAAGAGAAGTTTGATGAATTTCAAGTTGAGAAGCCAAAGAAGGAAGCTTCAAAAGCACAATCTCAATCCAAATATGTGAAAAGGCATACTGAAGTGCCTGTATGCACATGCAAACAGCATGGTGTTCAGAAATTTCCTCCTTCAGCACTAGTGAGAGGAAATCAAAGAAATAGGAACCAGTTTTGGTCACAAAGAACTTGTTTGCCTATTGTGAAAACCAAAAGGTGCTATATATGTGGGAGAGCAAATCACTTGGCTCACAACTGTTATCATAACCCACAGATCTATAGCACCCAGAAACCAAGTCATAGAAAACAGGCTAACAGTTCAACAACTGTTAAGCCAAAACAGGCTAACAGTTCTACAGCTGTTAAATCAAAACCAGCTAACAGTTCTTCAACTGTTAAGCCAAAATCAAAAACTGTTGGTCTGGCTTGGGTGAAATTGCAGAAACAAACAGTTTCTAAAGAGGTAAAAACTGTAAATCAATCTGAAAAACAAACTGTTTTACAAAGTTACTCAACTGTTTTACCAAGTTCAAAAACTGTTTGTTCAAAAGTCTCAACTGTTAATCACAACAGTTGGGAACCACATGTTCTCACCAAATACTCTTCACACAGAGTAAAGAAGTCTAATTCAAATGAAATCAAGAAGAATCAAACTCTGTTTAAGTATTATGATTTGAATGGTGTACCCAAGACCTGTATGGCCTGGGTACTTCCTGTTACTAACTGATTTTTATTTGTGCAGAGCATTCATAGGGCCGATCATGGATCAATTTGGCATGTGGATAGTGGATGCTCAAGGCACATGACTGGAAATCCACACTGTTTGAAGGATTTCAGAAGAATCAATGGAGGATATGTAGCATTTGAAGGAAATGCTAAGGGAGGAAGAATCACAGGTAAAGGAGCTGTGGAGGCAGGTACACTTACATTTAATGATGTTTTCTTTGTTGAACAACTTAAATACAATCTGTTAAGTGTCTCTCAAATCCGTGACAATAGAAACAAAGTCTTGTTTACAGACACTAAATGCATTATCCTGTCAAAAGATTTTAAACTGGATGAAAAAGATGTTCTTTTAAGAACACCTAGAAAGGATAATGTATACTGTCTGGATACACAAAAAATTTCTAAACAGAATGTATTAAGTTGTTTACTCTCAAAGGCATCTCATGATGAGTCTGCAATTTGACATAGAAGGATGTGTCACATGAACTTTAAAACCATGAATCTGTTAGCTAAGAACAATCTGGTAAGAGGTTTGCCCCAGAAAGAATTCTCATGTGATGATCATTGTGTAGCCTGTCTCAAAGGCAAGCAACACAAAACTTCTTATAAGTCCAAAGAAGTTTCTTCCATTACTGCACCTTTACAACTGTTACATATGGATCTTTTTGGTCCAACATCTGTGGTCAGTATAGGTAAGAAAGCCTACTGTTTAGTCATAGTTGATGACTTCACCAGATTTACTTGGGTTTAATTTCTTAGAACTAAAGATGAAACTGTTGAGTTAGTTAAGTCTCTTATTCTTAGAATTGAGAATCAATCTGATTTGAAGGTAAAAGTCATTAGATCTGATAATGGTTCCGAGTTTAAGAACTATGAGTTAAACAGCTTTTGTGAGGAAAAAGGAATTACAAGACAGTTTAGTGCACCTAGGACTCCTCAACAGAATGGAGTGGCTGAGAGAAGGAATAGGACTTTGATAGAGGCTGCTAGATCCATGTTAGCCGATTCTAGGATCCCAATGACTTTCTGGGCAGAAGTAGTGAACACTGCTTGCTATGTTCAGAATAGAGTACAAATAGTCAAGTCCAAAGGGAAAACTCCTTATGAGTTGTTCCTTAAACGAAAACCTTTGATCAACTTCTTCAAACCATTTGGTTGTCCATGCACTATCCTGAATACCAAATCACAATTAGGCAAATTTGAGAGTAAAGCAGAAGAAGGATTCTTTGTAGGATATTCCACTCAGAGTAAAGCATACAGAGTTTTTAACAATGTCACTAGGATCATAGAAGAGAGTATGAATATCTCCTTCAATGAGAATAGGATCAATATTGCAGGTAATGGTCCTGATTAGTTATTTGATATTGATGCATTGTCTAAATCTCTTTCTTTTGAGTATTCTATAGAAACAGTTGCAGGTGTTCCTACAACTGTTAGTGCAAATCCACAAACTGTCTCAAACAGTTCTGAAACTGTTAGCTCAAATCCAACAACTGTTGTTGAAAACAAAGCCACTAAAGACTTTGTAGTGATTCCTTTGATTTAAATTTCTGTTAGTTCAATGAATGATGATGCTGAACCTTCAAAGGACATGGAATCTCATGTTCCTCAACAACACACTGATTCTGAGCATCAAACAGTTGCAGATCAGGGATGCAACTCTTCTGGGAATGATAGTGAATTTGAGATTGATTTGTCAAATTTAGGGAATGTACTGACTAAAGAAAACATCCCTACATCAAGAATTCACAAGAATCATCCAATAGAACAGATCATTGGTGATCCACCCACTCCTGTTAGAACAAGAGCTATGCTACAGAATGAAAATAGTGATGTGGATCTTGAACAATTTGATGTGAATGCTTGCTTTCTATCTCAGATAGAACCAAAGAAAGCAGTAGAAGCTTTAAAAGACCCTTCATGGGTGGAAGCAATGCAAGAAGAGCTCTTACAGTTTCAAATTCAGCAAGTTTGGAAGTTAGTTGAACTTCCAAGAGGCAAAAGAGCTATTGGCACCAAGTGGGTGTTCAGAAATAAGAAGGATGAGAGAGGGATTGTAATTAAGAATAAGGCTAGACTTGTTGCACAAGGTTATACACAAGAGGAGGGAATAAACTATGATGATGTCTTTGCACCCGTTGCAAGGATAGAAGCAATCAGACTGTTCCTTGCCTTTGCAAGCTATAAAGGATTTAAGGTGTATCAAATGGATGTCAAGTCAGCTTTTCTCTATGGAACTATTGATGAGGAGGTATATGTGTGCCAACCACCTGGTTTTGAAGACTCAAAGTACCCTGACAGGGTATATAGGTTGGATAAAGCATTGTATGGATTGCATCAGGCTCCTAGAGCTTGGTATGAGACACTATCATCATATCTGCTTGAGAATGGTTTTAAGAGAGGTACCATTGACAAGACATTGTTTACAAAGATTGTTAAAACAGAGATTTTGCTTGTTCAAATCTATGTTGATGATATAATCTTTGGATCCACTGATGACAGCCTGTGCAAAGAGTTTGAAGTCATTATGCATAAGAGATTTCAGATGAGTTCCATGGGAGAACTCACATTTTTCTTGGGATTACAAGTGAAGCAGAAGCCAACTGGTATATTTCTCAGTCAATCGAAGTATGTCAAAGACATTTTGGACAAGTTTGGCTATCAAGATGTGAAGCTGGCAAGCACTCCAATGGAAACACACAAACTATTGGGAGCATATTATGAGGGGGAGGAAGTAGACATACATTTGTACAGGTCTATGATAGGTTCTTTAATGTACTTAACTGCTTCTAGACCAGATATTATGTTTGCTGTGTGTGTTTGTGCCAGGTTTCAATGCAGTCCAAAGATGTCACACCTGTTTGCTGTAAAGAGAATCTTTAGATATCTCAAAGGCCAACCAAAACTGGGTCTTTAGTATCCTAAGGATTCACCTTTTGATTTGGTGGCATACTCTGATAGTGACTATGGTGGAGCAAATGTGGACAGAAAATCAACCTCTGGAGGATGCCAATTCTTTGGCTCAAGGTTGGTTTCATGGCAGTGCAAGAAACAAACAACAGTTTCAACTTCAACAGCTGAGGCTGAATATATTGCTGCATCAAGCTGCTGTTCCCAAGTGTTGTGGATCCAGAATCCGCTTATGGACTATGGTATGTCTTTCATGAATACACCTATTTATGTTGACAACACAAGTGCTATTAGCATTGTCAACAATCCAGTGAAGCATTCTAAGACTAAGCACATTGAGATCAGGTTTCACTTCATTAGAGATTGCAATGAGAAAAGGTTAATCCATGTTATGAAAGTCCATACTGATGATCAGTTAGCTGATCTGTTCACTAAAGCTTTTGATGTGAGCAGGTTCAACTTTTTGATCCCCAATATTGGAATGATTAACATGGAATAACAGTTGTTTGTGTATCTGTGTTTTCTCACTAACAGTTTTCAACTGTTAGTTTTATTGTCTAACAACTGTCTAAGTATGTTCAGGGAACAACTGTATGTGATACAACTAACAGTTTTCAACTGTTAGTACATGATGTTCACAACTGTTAGACAAACGGAATGTTCATTTAAGGGGGAGTACTTCATTTCAATAACAGTTGATGTTTATTATAAAAACAGTTCTCAACTGTTAGCTCGTTATTTCCTTCAACTGTTAGTTTTGTTCAAATGGTATTTTAGTCTTTGCAAAACCTCTGAGTACGTTTGAATTGCATTTAATATTCGAAACATATATAAGCCATTCCCTCATCACAGTTTCATTTACGCTTACTGAACTTCGATCAAACGCTAAAACCCTAGAATTTTGCTCTCAAATCGCAATGGCTCCCCTTCCATTTGTCAAAGAACACAACATGCTTGCCTTCCTTTCAAAACCTGCTGATCTCAATGCTTTTCATGACATGATTGACTATCTCTCGATGTCAACTCTCAACACTGCTCTCACCATAAATCCAACCATTTACACTTCTCATATCGACCATTTTTGGAAACATGCTACACTCCGGGAAGCTGATGGAGTGCAATGGATTGATTCCCAAGTTGATGGTTTGGCCGTTTCAATCTCTGAGGATACCATATGCCAACATCTTCAACTCAACGATAGCAATGGTGAGTATTCTGATTCTGTCTCACTAGAATTTTTGCATGCTGAGTTGGTAAAACTTGGGTATGAGGGCCCTAGGGGAAAGGGTACCTTTTATAAGGGACAATTTTGCGCACACTGGAAGTATCTGATTCATACTCTCCAGCAGTGTATCAGTCCCAAAAGAACGGGTTGGAATGAGTTTGGAAGCAACATTGCCTTGGCCTTGATCTGTTTGGCCAACAATCGTTGCTTCAATTTTTCAAAACTAATCTTTAACGGCATGGTAAAGCATCTCGGGACCAAATATGGTCTCTTTTTTATGTACCCCAGATTTGTGCAAGTTTTGCTAAACTCTTTGTTGCCAAATCTCCAAAAACACAAGAGGGTCATAATTCCCTCTGCTCATGTGGCCTCCACATTGAGCAAGTTGTTAATCAATGGCAAAAACTTCTCTGGTGTTATAACTCCTCCACTCTCTGAAATGGTGGAGTTTCTTTCAAGAAACAGAGCTGCTAGAGTTGAGCATGAAGCCCTACTTATTGCTACACCTCAAAGTCTAGAACCCACAGCTCATGATACTCAAATATCCCCCTCTGCTACCTTGTCTCAAGCTACAACACAAGCCCCCACACTCATAACATTTAAAAAGAAAAGGAGAACTGTTGGTGCTCCTTCCACCACAGTTCAAGAGCCTCAAACTGTTAGCCCTGCACAGGTGCATTCACCTGTGCAGAATATCCAAAGGGAATCCCCAGTACTATCTCCCAGGTACAATGAGGAGGTGATCACTCCAATAGAGGGTGATAATGTGGTTCTTGAGGCTGATGCTACTGTTTCATCCGCAAGGGATGAGCAGGACAGTGTTAACATTGCTAAGACCTCAACCACGGCAACAGAGGCTGGTCAAACAGCTTCTGGAAATCCCCAGTACCAAGAAACAAGGGGTACTGGTGAGGGAACTTCGAGGAGTGACCCACCAGTTCTATCTGCTAATGATATGTTCACAGTGGCAACACTGGCTGACATTGAGGCAAGTATGAAACATCAAGCATTGACGAATCCTGATCTTCTACCATTCTTTGCTGCATTCCTCTATCTCAAGAAGAGGAACTTTCTACAAGACAAGCTTCTAGCCAAACATAATGAATTAATCATCAAGCAAGACAAACAGATCAAGTTTCTGTCAGATACTTTGAAGAAGGCTACTGATGTTCTTCAAGTCCATGATCAAATGCTCAAAAAGTCTACAACTAGTGCCAAACCCCCTTCTCAAACAGTTCCAATAAAAAAGGGGGAGAAATCTCTAAAGCCAGTGATGATTCAACCAACAGTTGCTGAAACAGTTGTGCAGACTTAACTAACAGTTGCACCAGATACACAAACAGTTGCAACTTCAGAACCAACAGTTGCTCCAATTCAACAAACAGCTGCAAGTGTTCAACCAGTTGAAGAAGAAGAAAGGTTGTCAGCAGTGGATAGGGTGTTGATAAACAAGATGATTATGACAGGAGACTATCCAACAACTGAGGTTTTCAAAACACGGTCAAAGGTTAAGCAAAATCATCTGATTGAAATAGGTGCTCAAACTCTTAACATCAGCACATTCAAAATGGCTCAAAAGATTGATGATGGGTGGTTAGATGGGAAAGTGTCAAAGCTGGAACCACTTGTACCTAAGCCAGGGTTTAAAGGCATTTCAATTATTGAAGGAAAGAAAGATGAAAAGAGGCCTCCTGTGCTAGGTAAGGGAAATGAGATTGTAGTTGATATTCCTAAGCTAAAGCTCTCCAAAGAACAACAAGAAGAGCATGATCGTGAATTAGCACAAAGGCTGGATGCTGAGCTTAAGCAACAAGAACAGAAAGATCTTGAATTGGCTCAACAGCTTGCTGACAAATTTACTGCTGAAATAGATGAAGAAGAAAAGGAAAAGAAAGCTGGTAAGGGAGTCAAAAGAAAACGAGTTGTGATGAAGAAACCAGTTCCACCTCCCAAGCTAGCAGCTGAAAAGAAACCTCAACAGCATCAACAATCCCAAACAGTTCAAAAGTCTGAAGAGAAAGCTAAAGCTGAAATGGTTCAAACCATCCTTCATGATAGACTTAGAATGGAAGTTGAAGAAAGAATAGATAAACTTGTGGCAGAGCAACTAGGACAAAAATCCCACATTACTGAGTGGAGATTTGAATTTTTGAGGATTGAAACTGGAAAGAAAGGGGTGATAATTGTAAGAGAAGTAGAGCCGATTGAAAGTTATGCCAGTTTCTTACAGATGATGGATAGTGTGACTAGGAGAGATATTCAAGAAATGTATGAATATGGAGTAAGTCACTACGGGGAAGCTGCTGAGGTTGAAATCAGAGTCTTGATGAGGCACTTAACAAGCATATGTGATCCACTGAAGGTAATGCCCATGGTGATAAATGTCTTTCCAATAAGATCTATGAAAGTATATGACAAATCAAGAGTTTATCATATGGTAGTGGGAAAGGGACGAACTCATTGGTTTGATTTTGACTTTGTTGAACATGGTAAAATAAAGCTGATTTATATGTTGAAAACAAAGTTCTTTGGTCCTGCTAACATGAAAGAAGATATGATAAAGCGGACGAAAGACAAATTGGAGTCTTTGCAATCAAAGAAAGTGTAATTTTCTTTCTTTTATGTTTTGATTGTAACAGTTTAACTTTGCATAATTAATGTTAATATTTTCTTTGCTTATGTTAATTTTTCTATGGTTGAACCCTTAAAACAAACAACTTAAGTGTATTGTTCAATACTTTAAGTTAGGGGGAGATTGTTGGCAAATTTGCTAAGTAATGGAAACTGTTGAACATGCAAAGATAAAAACTGTTAGAGGAAATTTGTGAAAAACAGTTGAAAACCGTTAAAGTAAAGTATGAAAACAGTTGTAACTAACAGTTGCTGTGAGCATTACAACTGTTAGTACAAAGCTCAGAACTGTTAGTTGAAGTGTTTACAACTGTTAGAAGACCTTGAAGAGAAGACTGTTAGAAGAAGACCAGAACTGTTTCATTCAACAAACAGTTTCGGTTAAGCTATTTATGGAAAATGCTATCTTTGTGGATTTGAAGTATATCTTTATCAAAGTCGAAGATTATCAAGGTTATCTCAGAAGATAGAAGATTACCTAACTGTCAACTTATCCAGGAGGATCAAGAGTCTATAAATACTCGATTAGAATATAGATCTCTAATTAATATTGATTTGCATTCGTTCGTAATTGTTATTTGTTTTCAGAAAGTGTTTAGCCTCTAAGTTTCTTTTGAAACCTAAGAACAAATTGTGTTCTTCGTCTAACATAAGAAGTTATATTGGAGGTGTAAGTGAATATTGTAATCATCGATTGGTTATCAATAAACATCTTTGTTTGGCAGTATTACTTTGTGTTTATTGATTAAATTGTTCTTATGTTCAAAACCTTTATAATTAATTAAGTGTGATTCCGCAACTTCTTAATTGATTGTGATCAAAACTATAGATTGTCTTTTTAACAACTCTGATTTTATTTCAAAAGATAATTCTTGTTATTTGGTATTAAGCAATATCCGATCCTGACATGCTCTTGGGACCAGCTTCTGATTCAAGTTGCATATTGCATGTTGGGGTAGTTTGGTCCCAAATTGAAATCAAGCATGAGATAGATTATATTGGTCCTTCAGACATTTATCAAGTTGTAGAACATTCTTTGATGTATATCATGCGACGACTTATTTGCGAATGTATTATCGAGCACATATATGTAGTTTCTTTTTCTTATTTGTCAGACAAAACAATAATAATAACGGAGGAAATGAGATATCGTTTCTCATATAAGAGCCACAAACTTTACTATATCTTCACCAAGTATAATGGTATGATACCGATGCACTCCCCCGGTTTAGTTGTACTAGCTTATTAGTACTATCAGACTTAAAGGAGTTTATTTTATGCATGTATCTATATGTGAGGGTTTCTCCCTTTTCATAAGTGTTGCTAAGTTTCTCATGATTATTTAAATTTTTGTAAGCTTATGGAAATTAGGAAACATAAATGCACTGCTTGTAAATATAACCAAAAATGGTGCTGGCATATGAGTGTCAAATGATAATATCCGAAGAATATTAGTCAACGTATAAATTCAATTAGTAATGAAATGTCATTCGGGCGATGATGGTCGATTTATAATGACCGAACAAACGGTAATTTGATATACTAAAAGTAACATCTCACAATTGTTATGAAATTGTACTGTGATAGACGAAAACCATAGTAGGAGATAATTCAGTGTTGATTTTAACTTGCATGTATGATCAATTGTGAAATAAGTCTTATCTCAGTCCGATAAATATAACATAGTTGAACTATGATAGTTATCTCTAATCATAAGTGAGAGTTTGCGTTTTATAACGACTTCCTTGAATAGTATAATATTATGGTCATTTTCGAATGAACCGTTTTTGTTTGGACTCTGGTATGCATGTATGTATAAACAAGCAAATGCTTTATCTATAAACTAGGTGATGTCTTGAGAGTAGTTGTAGATAGATTCTCTAAGGATGAGGTCCATATGATACAAATGTAAAAGGTATCTATAGATAAACCAAAAATTATGCAAGTAGCGAAGGTCAAGGCCTCAAGGGTTGGAGGTTGGAGGTTGGAGACTGGAGTATTTAACGAACTTTAAAGGCTATTCCTTTTCGCTTCGAGTTTGGGGAGTGGCGATTTCAAAGATATAAGTTTGGTAATGTGTCAGGTACATGACTTTAAAAGACCGGTACAAGGTGCGGCTAAAAATGTTAGATATTGAAAAACTTCGAAGGTTGTACCACACGTTAATATTTGTTCGGAATTCTTAGGTTATTACTTTCAGTGTGGGTTTACTACTTTGTGTTTGAGTTTCGAGTGAAGTAATCCTGTTAGAAATATTAAAGTGAGGGGTGTAATATGTAATTACTCAAAGTTGGGGAAATGCTATATAAAGGCATTTCCCCCACATTTCAATGTTAAGCTTTGCATTCTAAGTTACTTGTGTTTGTGTTTTGCTCTCAACCTCTCGGCTCTCTCTCTCTCTCTAACCGATTACACACACAAACACACACTAAGAAGATAATCATCTAGCATTGCTTCATCCGTATCATAATACGGGACCATCAATTGGTATCAGAGCCAAACTTGTTTTTGGCTCGTGATTGTTCGAAAGAAGATAACAAAATCTCGAAGTGTTCAAGCTTCCAAGAAGAAAAAGCTCTCGGTTTTGCAAAGGCTTAAGAACGTCAGTTTTCTTCAAGATAAACTCAAGCTCAAACGACTTTTAAAGGTAGAACTCATTAAAGGTATAAACTACATCTTCTTTAACTTTCCTTTGAGTTGTTTCAATAGTCTCACAAAGTGTACAAAACATTCTTTGAAGAAAAACACAAACCGTGGGTGTTTTTATAAGCATTAAGTCAAGAAGGTCATTAAATACCCACTTTTTCAACATTAAATTTTCTGGGTATTTAAGCATTTATGGTGTTCTTGGTCTGAATGTACAACTTGAAGAAGAAGAAATCGTATTTTGTAATTTATTTAAATATAAATTCATAATAGATTAAGTGTTGTACAAGGAAAATCAAGTACTTGCCATACCAATCAAGTACAAGTGGTTAGACACTATGCAGGGTATGGCAATCTGATTTGAAAAGGACACATATACTCTATCATCTGGATCCCCTATCACACGCGATTGGGTTGTGCGGCTTATAGAGTCACAAGGAACTGTTAAGTGTTGATATTCTATCAGCCTGATCTTCAAAGGCATTCGCACGCGATTCACACTTGGTATTCTATCAGCCGGATCTGTGTTGATACCCTATCAGCCGGCTCATTCCTTAGGAATCGCATGTGATTAAATTTTTCTAAGTGTCAACACTTTAATCGCACGCGATTAAAATCTTTCTAAGTTCAACACTTTAATCGCACGCGATTGAAAGGTTTTCTAAGTTCCTTATTGATTCGCTTGCGATTAACTCTTGACTTATTTCTGTGCTATTCACTCACTCTATTGGCAATCGCATTTGATTGTCAGGACTAACTGTTTTATTTCCTAAGTGTTTGATGCAACAGGATTGAATCGCATTCGATTGGTTTCTTTATTAATCGATACTAAGTCCTTACTCTGCCCATTTGTTTTCAAGGAATTTACTCACTCAATCGCACTCTATTGGATCTATTCGCATTCGATAAGACAAAACTCAAACAGTGACATTCCTAAGACTTGGACAAGTGATTGACTCTTTGGACTTGACTTAAAGAACTTTAAGACAATTGAACTTAGTCAAACAATCTAATTCATAATTGAATTGAATTTATATCAAATTTAATTAAAAGGTGAATTACATTACCTCAAGTCTAGTTAGTTCAAAGTTGAATTTAATCTTTTCAAGATCTAATTCAAAATTGAAATTTAAGAGACTTAGTTCTTTAATCAAACTCTCAAGTCATTTCTAAAATTAATCTTGAAAAGAATCATACTCTTTACTTTAGAGAAAGCTTTCGAACAATCAAACCATCTTACAAGTGAACGATCATTTCTTTCAAAAATCACTAATCATGTCAAGTACAAATGAGATGATGTGCATTGGTACAGAAAGCGGGAAGGTATCTTCTAACTCTAACTATAATATGGGTTTTAAACATGAACACATACAAACCATATTAATCCGAATGAAAGAGTTAGAAAATCAGATAATTGAGTTAACCACTAGAAATCAAGTTCTAGAAGATGTTTCACACAACAAGGATAAAGAGACACAAACAATAATTAAGCAGTTAGATAACGACTTAACTAGCCTTAAGATCCAATTAGCTGTTAAAGAATCTGAATTTTTAGAGTTAACTAATAGAACAAATACTACCATATTAGATCTTAAAGCAGAATGTGCATGTGCTGAAAAGGATTTTGAAATTCTTAAAAATGAACTTAGGAATAACCTAAGTACTCTTTACTCCAGAATCTATGAACTTGAATATCTTTTATCCAAACGCGATCAAAGTGACAAGATCATCTCTCAATACAAAGAAAAGGAACGTCCTTTCTCCAGATGGATATTCGATGGGCTGGGCTTCAAACACCCTAATGCATTGAGCAAGATTACTTCCAAACAATTATACAATGCTGGTCTGTTTGGTGAAGGCCTTACCCAACGGATGGTTTTTATTGGTCAAGAAGAGGAACGTATTGAAGAAGATGCCAAACGAACTCTTAATCTCAGAACTGCAATTCCATTTGACTACTCTGATCTTAATGACTCATACCTCACCTGTCTCACGTCATCATCTGATACTGATGTTTCATCTTCCGTTTACACTGATGAAGAACTCTATTATCCTGTTTCACCAAAGCCTACTGTTGAATACATTCCTCACAAAGAATTACAAGACAGATTCAACACCCTGCAGGCATTTTTTTTTACCCACCTTGTTCAACAGGGCCTTGCCAAAGCCATTCAAGATGAGTTTAACTCTCCTACCTTTGATACATATTCTGTGGTGCAAGAAACCAATACTCTCCAACAGCACATTCAGACCTCCTTTGCTCATGATGAAAAGATCAAAGACGAACTATGCATGAAACAGTTTGTCCTAAAAGAAAGAATCAAGAAGATCCAAGAAGAGATGCAACCTCCTACTCCATTCACATTTTCTCTCTATGGTTCACAACTTGATGATTCCACTCATGCATCCACTAAGTCTTCAATCTATAACAAACAAGTAAAATCTGTTAATAATACTGCGGTAACAAATCTTAAACTTAAACAGATTTACAAACCAAAGCAACTTTCCACTTCTAATCATAGTTCTCGTGTGCACAAAGACGTACCTGAATCATCACGAGCTGCAGCTAGTCGACCACGACTTAATTCTAATCTTTCACCCTCTACTGCAGATGTGAAGAAACCTGGAGACGAGGAGCACCGAATAAATGCATCATGGCAAAGAGTTATT
This sequence comes from Pulicaria dysenterica, assembly GCA_947179395.2. Taxonomy (NCBI): domain Eukaryota; kingdom Viridiplantae; phylum Streptophyta; class Magnoliopsida; order Asterales; family Asteraceae; genus Pulicaria; species Pulicaria dysenterica. Next base: position 93,251,085 of record OX359289.1, on the reverse strand, counting down.
CCTAGATCCACTAGGAAATGTTCGAATTTGAAACTTGTCTGTGAAAATATTTTGATGTTTGATTCTGGTTGTAATCATTCCTGTTCACAAGACAAAATTGCCTCTACCATGTTTTGTATGAGTAATGGTTGTACTCATGGACATTGTGAATTTAAATGCTGTTATGATCAATTGCGAAAATCTTTAGGCATTAAGCCATGTGCCGATTGGACTGATTTTTATGCTAATCAAGTCTGTGTCCCATTTTTAAACTCAAAAGGACACATCATTCATCAGTGGATCACCACTCGTCAATCACATGCACTTAAACGCTTAAACAAATCCAACCGATTGCTCACGATCAAGGAACTGGAAGTCTACAGATGGCAGGGCTATGAAGCATTTAAAAGGGTTGAATTGCACAGGAAAAACACCTGCACTCTCAAAAGCATTCTCGCAATTCCCCTTCCAAAATATCCAAATCTTCTAAACCCAAGCCATCATCCATTCAACGAGTAGCAAATCCTACTAATCGAAGTGCTCCAGTTCAGCGAAAGCAAGTTGAGGCATCGAGGCCACAGAGAATTCTTAAGAATTCCTCGCAAACATGGATTCACAAACATAACGCTTCCGCAACTCTACCGAATCCAAAACCTCCGATTCCATCAACTGTCAAACCAACAGTGGTAAAGAAACTTTCTTCTCAACCAATTTCTTCCAAATCTATTCCTTCACGTCAACAAATTAAACCCACGTGGGTACTCAAGAATAGATCAGTAGAAGTTTCACCACCACAAGCAGACAACATCACTGCTCAATCACTTCTTGGGACTAACAATCAAGGACCCATTCCTATATGGGGACCTAAACATGATTTATTCTATTTTTGAAGGTGCCTCACTTGTGGTACATTGACTCCGGCTGTACCAAACATATGACCGGAAACAAAAGTCTTCTCAAGATTTATGTTCCTAAGTACTCCGGGAATGTACGTTTTGGGAACGACAATGTTGCACCAATAATGGGGTACGGAGACATTGAGAAGAAGCACATCAAGATCAAAAAGGTCTCCTATGTTGAAGGATTGGGTCATAATCTATTTAGCATCGGACCGTTTTGTGACAAAGATCTGGTAGTCGTATTCAAGAAAAACAAATGTTCTGTGATCACAGAAACTGGTGATGAACTACTTACAGGCTCTAGGAAATCTAACCTGTATTCAATAGATTTGGATTCAATGGACGACGACCTTTACCTTCCATTGCTAGCTAGCTTTAATTAACTCAATCGATTAATTTTTTCTTAATTTCTTAACACAATGAGTGCGAGAGAGGGAGGGAGAGATGAAAGGTTAGCAGATAGTAATGATGGGAGAGATGTCATTCTTTCTCAGACTCCAGGTGAAGCAGTTAAGTCATGGCAGCTTTACTTGCCAATCCAAGTACATCAAAGATCTTCTCACGAAGTACGATATGACTAACTGCACACCCATATCCACACCCATGGCTGCTAAGGCACAACTATCAGCAGATCTTGATGGTTCTCCTGTAGATCTGAAAACCTACCGTGGGATGATTGGATCTTTACTGTACCTAACTGCAAGTCGTCCAGATATCATGTTCTCTACCTGTCTCTGTGCCAGATATCAGGAGAATCCAAAGGAGTCCCATCTGTTAGCTGTTAAGCGTATTTTCGGATATCTCAAGGGGTCTATGGATCTTGGTCTGTGGTATCCCAAGGACTCAAATCTGGATCTCCATGCCTACTCCGATGCTGACTATGCCGGTTGCAATATTGATAGGAAAAGCACCTCTGGTAGTGCACACTTTCTGGGAGATCGGTTAGTCTGTTGGGCATCAAAGAAGCAAAACTGTGTATCTACTTCTACAGCAGAAGCTGAGTATGTTGCTGCTGCAATGTGCTGCTCACAGAGTCTATGGATACGTACACAATTATCGGACTTTGGTCTCAGGTATGACAAAATTCCACTTTTATGTGACTCTCAGTCTGCCATCGCCATCTCCTGCAATCCGGTACACCACTCTAAAACCAAGCATATTGATATACGTTATCACTTCATAAAAGATAACGTTGAGAAAGGATTAATTGAGCTACAGTATGTGCCTACTGAAAATCAGCTGGCTGACCTGTTTACCAAACCATTAGACGAAAGTCGATTCACTGAGTTGGTATCCAAGTTAGGCATGCTCAATTTACAAATCTAGCATACTGTTACCTTCTTTTCTTTTCGTTTCTTTTCTTTTGTTTAGAGTAGGTGTTATACTGTTTGTTCTCTGTGCAGATATCCGCTGCATCAATCGAGGGGGAGTTTGTGCCTGGTTTTACACATGTTGCAAATGTGTAGGAGGAGAACTTTGATACACATTAGGCACATGTGTAGGGGGAGAAGTTTACTACAACTGACACACTCCAAATTAAGGACTTGGTCTAAACTTAAAAACTTTCAAAAACAAAGGCTAAGTCTAGGGGGAGTGTGTCAAACAAACATTCAAATCAACCATAACTGAAAAACTAAAGTTTCAAATCTCAAAATTCAGATATTTTGATTGTTCATAAAATTTTCAAGTATTGGTTCAATCGCATGCGATTCAAACAATTTGATAGCAAGTATGACTTAATCGCATGCGATTTATAAACAAAGGTTGATTCGCATGCAAGGGGTGATTCGCATGCGATTGATAAACAAAGGTTGATTCGCATGCAAGGGGTGATTCGCATGTGATTGATAAACAAAGGCAAGGGGTGATTCGCATGCGATTAATAAACAAAGGTTGATTCGCATGCAAGGGTTGATTCGCATGCGATTGATAAAAAAAAGAGTGATTCGCATGCTATTAACCAAAGGGTGATTCGCATGCGATTAACACACCAAAGAGTTAATCGCATGCGATTCAACAGATCTATAAGCCGGGTATACTTACCTATCAGCCGTGTTTACACGTTTTTGGTCCAATCAGAGCATGACACGTGTCCCTTTAACTGACATAAAATCCCATCAGTTACCAAAGCTTCTTCCACACGATTCAAATTCTCGAAATTTTCTTAAGTGTGCTCTCGATTTTCTTGGTTACTTTAGCATACGAATCCTCTCGTTACTCTGCCAAAATTTACACTTTTTATATCAAAATACTCCTAATCACAAAGGTAACAACTTGTACGAATTACATTTTGAAAATTTTGAGTTAAAAGGGTATTTTTTGGCCTTTGAACATCCATATGCGACTTAGGGGCTCTACACTTTGAAGGGTGATGGGGTACGCCCTCGGACCAAGCACCGAAGGACCTAAGATCTCTTTTCCCCATCCTCACAGGACCATGGAAAGTGCCGGGGTACTTATCGGCACAAAGCCATTTGCAACACCCCGAGAAACTACTTAACCCAGACCTTCCATCTAAAGTGAGCAGGCAGGAGGATCCCCTGTCCCCTGGGGTAACACCCAGGCAGGAGGATCTCCGGCCCTTTGACTCCGGCGGAATAAGCCTTGTTTTCCCAAGACATAGGCTCACATATCTAATCATAATTAATGATAAGTACGGAGAAGTCTGATACGCAGGTACATGTCGCAGGCTTTTTAAGGATCCTTGTCGAGAAGATCCGCTACAAACACAATCATCAGAAGCCATCGATTCCAGACATGTGTACAATGATCCAAAGGTCTAGGTATGATTCCTTTCTATTATAAATATTAGAACACCTTTACACCAAAGCCATGCACGATATACACATACAAACACCTTCCCGTGAGACTAACTTGATCGTCGGAGAGGAATACGGGGACCTTCCCCGTCTTCCCCTAACGATAGGTGTTAATCTGTTTTACAGGGATCTCCCACAAGAACAAGCTCGAACCAACAAGGCACTCTCGCATACGACCTGACCCCAGGAAGGCTGTATGCGCGATCAAATGGCGCCATCCGTGGGACCGATGCATTTCTAAGTTCCATCTACTTTCACTCCTAACACCCGTGACCCACGATAGCCAAATGGCCACACCAAACCCAACACCGTCTAACCAAAACACTGTGAGCACCACAGGTCCCAACCTAGAGGCAAGCACTTCGAACCTATCATCCGAGCAAGAGATGACGAACTCACTCAACCCGACACCCACACAGCGAAGGCAGACGTCTTCGGCACGACCTTTCAGCTCGCAACGGGGAGGCTTGGGATACCTCAACAACGAAGACTGGGAAATAGCAGCCCCTAATCCACCTCCCGTTAGCCAAGCTACGCAACTGCCTCACCAACCTGAAACATCCCCAGTGGCACCCATAAACCTGTTTGGCACACCCAACGCAACGGGTAGCAACGTGGGATCAACCATGCATACGCAGGCACACCTGCATAACATGATCCTGGCCCAGGCCCAAGCCCAAGCTACTTACTGGCAGAATGTAGCAATGCAGGGTCTAGGCGGAGGGAGGATAACACATGCAGCATAACGCCCACCTGTGGAGATGCTCCTACCTAGTGTCACCCCGTTCTCCCGTCACATTGAGGAGTACCAAATTCCTGACAACATCAAAATACCAGCGATCATAGGGACCTACGATGGCCTAGGAGATCCCGACGACCATATGAACCTCTTTCAGGGGGCCATGAAATTTCAAAAATGGGACTCGGCCGTGGCATGCCATGTGTTCCCCATGACGTTAAAAGGGAGCGCACGTGAATGGTTCGCTGGCTTTCTAGCAGGAAGCGTTCAGAGCTTTGATGACTTGCGAGAGAGATTCAAGAACCACTTCAGACCCCAGAAGGTTCATTCTTGACCTTTCAAGAGTGTATGGACAGAGCATACGCCTGGGTCCAAGGGAAAGAAACTGCCAACCAGGTCAGGGGACTGGGTAAAAAAGAAGTATCACGAGGTCGACAATGGGGGGGAGAGGGTCCCAGTGCAAGAGGAGGGTTCAAAGACAGGACATCCCGAAAGTTCCAAGACCCAAGAAGAGACAGGACCTCCGATGGCAGAAACTTACTTATATCTAGCCTCTCAAAAACCCCCAGAGAAATCCTAGCTACGGAGGGGGCCAGGACCGGTTTCAAACCTCCTCCCCCGATGACAGACCCTCGAAGACTCAACAGAAAGTTATACTGTAAGTTTCACGAAGATAAGTGTCATGATACAGACAACTGCAGAGAGCTCAAGAAGGAAATAGAGCTAGCAATAAAAGCCGGGAAGCTTGATTACTTGGTGCAAGCAATCAAGGATGGGAAGGGAGGAAGTAGCAAGAAAGACCCGTCCTGGAGGAAACCAGTGGCACCTCCAGAGGAACGGGCTCCAGAAGGAAGGATCAACATGATCCATGCCTTCGGGATGGAGGGAAGGAAAAGAAGAAGTCAACCAATTCCTCCACCCTCTTATCTCATGATTCCTAACATAAATGAAGAAGATCTGGAGGAAGAGCCAGTAATCACCAACATCCGTGTGGCAGATTACGAAATATCCCGGGCCCATTGGGATGGAGGAAGCTCCGTAGACATCATGTATGATCACTGCTTTCAGCAATTGCCTCCGAGGATCAGAACCCAGATCCAACCCACAGGAGCCCGTCTGTCCGGATTCTCCGGAGAGGTAGTCTGGCCTATTGGACAGATAAGGCTGCGCCCTGTCATAGGCTCGCATCCACAAATGGCCGCGGCCGATCTAGACTTCGTAATAGTCAGGGCCCCCTCGAGACATAACATACTCTTAGGAAGGCCAGCAATGAGGAAACTGGGAGCAATAGTTTCGACTATACACGGTTTGGTCTTATTCTCGGCAGACGGGAGTACAGGCATCCTTAGAAACCAAACAGTCAGATGGAATATGTGCTCGGAAGTACAACCCAGATTTGACCTGTGGGACAATCATCCCACAGAAGTAATTGTCAATCCTCGCTTTCCGGAGCAGAAAGTGACTATAGGCAGGAGCATCTCCAGGCGCATAAGAACACAGTTGATATGACTCCTACGCGACAACCTCTCTGTCTTTGCGTGGGAACCCTCAGACATGACCGGGGTCCCTAGGACATTTGCAGAGCATCGCTTAGGAGTGCACCCAAACGTACCTCATGTCAGACAGAAGAAAAGAGGTCTTGCCCCAAACCGAAGCTGGGCAGCATGTGAGGAAGTTAGAAAGTTGACACAAGCGGGGATCTTAAGAGAATTACACTATCAGACCTGGGTGGCGAACCCAGTAATGGTCAAGAAAGGGGACGGGACTTGGCGTATGTGTATCGACTTCAAAGATATTAACAAAGCCTGCCCCAAGGATAATTACCCCGTGCCGGAGATTTCATGGAAGATAGAAAGCCTCGCAGACTTCCCTGTCAAATGCTTTCTAGACGCGTACAAGGGGTATCATCAGATACAGATGGCAAGAGAAGATGAAGACAAAACCGCCTTTCATACTGACATTGGGATCTTCTGTTATCAGAAGATGCCTTTTGGATTGAAAAATGCAGGGGCAACATACCAAAGGTTTGTTGACAAAACCTTCAGTAAGCAGATAGGACGCAACATGGAAGTCTATGTAGACGACATGGTTATCAAAAGCAAAGCAGAGGAAGGCATGCTTCTTGACATCCAAGAGACTTTTGACAACTTAAACAGGATCAACATGAAGCTGAACCCTAGCAAATGCTCGTTTGGGGTTCCGGAGGGCAAGTTTCTAGGGCATATCATAACAGAGAAGGGGATTAGGACCAATCCGGCCAAAGTGCAAGCTATTCTCGACATGGAGCGCCCAAAAAGCAAGAAAGATCTCCAAAAACTGAACGGCTGCTTAGCCGCTCTGAATCGCTTCCTGTCCCGGGCTGCAGACAAATCCCTTCCCTTCTTCGCAATCCTAAAAGGTTGTATAAAAAAGGATGACTTTCAATGGACGGCTGAAGCAGAAGAAGCCTTTGAAAAAATAAAGGAATGCATAAGCAATATCCCCACGCTATGTGCGCCGAGGACCGGGGAAACGCTGGTACTATACTTAGGGGCTTCGAAGGAGCGGTGAGCGCTGTCCTGTTGACAGAAAGGGGGGGTAAGCAGGAGCCAATTTATTTTACCAGTCGAGCGCTCCAGGGGCCAGAGGTCAACTATCCCCTAATAGAAAAATTGGTCCTGGCTTTGGTATCCACCGCCAGAAGGTTAAGAAGGTATTTCCAGGCACATCCCGTAGTGGTCTACACTGACACCCCCATACGACAGATACTACACAGGCCAGAGGTGTCTGGTCGACTGGCTAAATGGGCTATCGAACTGGGCGAGCACGAGATTTCGTTTAAACAAAGGACAGCTGTCAAGGGACAAGTCCTGGCTGACTTCCTGGTTGAAGTTGAAGAGACAGAAGTACAGGAAAATCTAGAGGCGCAACCAGTTACAGACTCAGAGGGATGGTCACTATACACTGATGGGGCATCTAGTGGAGAAGGAGCTGGAGCAGGGATAGTCCTAATCAGTCCCCCACCTGACGAAAAAGAATACACCTACGCTTTAAAATTCCATTTTGCTGCGTCCAACAACGAAGCCGAGTATGAAGCCCTCCTGGCAGGCCTGAGGCTAGCAATCTCCTTAAAGGTAAAGAACCTGAATGCCTATGTCGACTCACAGCTAGTGGCCAGTCAGGTAGAAGGAGCTTTCGAAGCAAAAGATCCCAACATGAAAGCATACCTGGAAGAAGTCCGATTTCACCTAAAAAACTTTGATCGGTGCACCGTGATACAAGTGCCAAGGGGTCAAAACAAGAAGGCGGACGCCTTGAGCAAGTTGGCATCGTTGGCCTATGAACACTTAACAAAAGAGGTACTCGTGGAAGTTTTGACGGAAAAATCCATTTTAAAAGCAAAAGAACCTATGGAGGTTGAAGAAGAAGAGGAGAACTGGATGACGCCTATAATAGCTTTTCTCAGAAGAGGAGACCTTCCCCGAGACGGGACACTCGCACGTAAGATCCGGATGAAGGCGGTTATGTATACCCTACAGGGGGATATCCTATACAGGAAATCTTATTGTGGTCCATGGTTCAGGTGTCTCTCCCTGGGGAAAGCCAGGGAACTATTACAGGACCTGCACGAGGGGACTTGTGGGATACATGCGGGCCCCCGGTCTATAGTGTCCAGGGCACTACGCATCGGCTACTTCTAGCCAACCATGCTCAAAGATGCAGAAGAAGAACTCCTGAAGTGTGACTCATGCCAAAGGCACGCGCCCCTGTTTAAAACGCCTAAGCAAGACTTTATTCCTGTCCGGGGGGCTTGGCCCTTCCATAAATGGGGCATAGATCTGGTGGGTCCTTTTCCCACAGCCCCCGGAGGAGTCAAATTCCTGGTAGTAGCCATAGACTACTTCACAAAGTGGGTCGAGGCCAAGGCACTAAATACCATCACATGTCAGAAGATAAAGCTATTCGTCTGGGATAACCTTGTCTATAGATTCGGAGTTCCCCATGAAATAGTAAGCGATAACGGGAAGCAATTTGCAGAAGACCCATTCAGATCCTGGTGCATAGCCCTGAACATCAAGCAGTGTTTTACATCGGTAGCACACCCTCAAGCCAACGGGCAGGTGGAAGTAACAAATCGAGACATAGTGCATGCCATCAAAACACGCTTAGGAAGGGCCAAGGTAGGTTGGACGGAGGAGCTACCCAATGTCCTATGGGTTCTCCGAACCACACCTAAAAGAAGCACAGGAGAAACCCCTTTCAGCCTCGTCTATGGAACCGAAGCAGTATTACCCCCGGAGGTAACCACCAGAACTCATAGGACTGCCCAGCTCAACGAAAACGCGAATGAAGAAGAACTCAGAACCAACTTGCTTATATTAGAAGAAAGAAGGGAGCTAGCAGCCATAAGAGAAGCAGAAAGGAAATCTCACATAGCTCGTCTGTACAACAGGAGGACGAGACCTGGGACGTTCAAACCTGGGGACTTGGTCTTAAGGAAAAATAAAGCAAGTAGGCAAGAGGACCTGGGAAAGTTAGGGCCCAAGTGGGAAGGGCCATACATGGTCACAGAAGCTCACAGATCGGGATCTTACCTACTACAAAACATGGAAGGAGAAGACATACCCAGACCGTGGCACTCTTCAAATCTACGAAAATTCTATGTGTAACAATTATCTATAACAGCTACTAGCACATTATGTACTGTATCCTTTGCCAGGACATGGCAAAGAAGTTTTAAATATCTAAGAACAACTCCAAAACAGAAACTCTCCTTTTCTGACTAAACACAACATTCTACTGGACGCAGTAGGATATGTTTGAAATAGAAGGACACCAGTCCTTCCGCATACATCCCAATGGGGTGCACTGTGTAGACAAGGGACACAAAGCCCTTGCCAGCTTAGAGTTAACCTTTATAAAGAAAACTTGGGCAACTCTTGGGAATTAACCCGAAGAGTATAAATCGCAAGGTCATGACATAGAATCTAAACATGACATGCATAAAAACACATAAAGAACTAACTGTTCACAAGCAGTAATGTTAACATAAAATCTAAACTGTCCACAAGCAGAGGGGCCCCAGGGGCCAGTATTCAAACAAGGTACCAGAAATCATTACAAACATAGACAGTGGTTTCAAACAAAATAAAACAATAAATTACTGAGGCTCCAAGCCCCGAAGTTCTTCCACAGACAGATCATGGCTACCTCCTATCTGATCCAAATAAGGAAAGGGGGAATCTTTCACAGCATCGTCAACAACATTTAGCTGAGCCTCTGCATCTTCATCTATGTCCACAAACAAGGACGGATCCACATCGGGCAACCGACCCTGAAGCTCTTTACTCGCAAGATGTCTACCCAGACGAACACAGCAACCCATGACCCGGCCCATAGGGCGTGCAAATTGATCATAACCTAGGAAAGCCTTCACAAACCCAGGGATAGAACTCTGAAGGTCCCTACGTTCAGCACTCAGAACATCTTTTTCCTTACACAAAAGGTTCACTTGCTCCAGTAGCTTCAAGTTGTCAGCCTTCAGGTCATCCACCTCCTTCCGGACATCAGCCAGGGCTCGCTCCGCCTGACTCAAATTACGATCCTTTGACAATAGATCGTCAGCCAGCTTCAACTCTCGTTCAGAGGAAACCTGCAAGGAAGATTTCAGCTTTTCCAACTCCTCCGAACGCTTAAGAGCACCCTCTTCCAAAAGCTGCACTTGCTCCTTCAGCCCCTGAACAACATCTTCGCTCACACCTAATCAATATCGAAGCTCGGGAACCAGAGTGATGCTTGTAAAAAAAGACTGATCTAGGTGAGCAAAAAAGCGATCCCGCCCCATGGATCGCAGCCCAGCAGCCAGGGCAGGAGGACAAAGATGCTCCAGATAATCTTGTCGATGGGAAGCATCATCCCCCAATGCGTCCCGAGGATAGGACCATCCAGGATACCAGGTGTCCGTAAGGCCCTCAAAAATCCCACCACCCGTGCTGGACCCAGCAGGAAGAGCACGCACAGGGGAGGACCTCCCCAGAGCAAGAAGGCCCCCCTTCCCTGAAGCAGGAGGAGGGACCTCCTTCCTCTTGATCAGAAGACGGCGTTTGGTAGGGTTACCTGTAGAAGGATCTCCAAGAGCCACATCTTTTCCAGCAGCAGCAAAAGATCTGGTCCGTCTCTTCCCAGTCTCCTGAACAGATAAGCGGTGACGATCGCTCAAAGGTTGGTCGTCAAGGGTATCCTCTACAACAGATCCACCACGTAAATACAACATATGTAACTAGGCAACAGAAAGAAGCACTGAAACATACCGGTAGAACTCTCAACAGCATGAACAGTGGGAGAAGCATCCCCGGAGACAGAGGCAGAGTGAGCGCCCTCAGACACCTCTTTCTCCTGATCTTGGCCATCCAGGAGGGACATGTCCTTCTCATTGGCATTTTCCTCCACAACAAGAAGTGGGGAGGGAGGACGCTCACGAGACCCTAAGTGCACACCGGAGGAGGAGCCCAGGGTCAAATATCGGGTCAAAGATATCTCTGCATAACAAAGGAAGAAAATACATAAGTAAAGGAATGCAGACAATACAACACAAAAAATAAGTCATTACCCTCCTGTCCATGGTAAATAACGGGGACTTTGTGAGGATCGTCCCAATGCTGGCTTAGCCCAGCAATCACCAGGACAGGTTCAGGAAATTCCCTAATAGTTATCCGAAGACCATTCAACTGGGAGAAAAGCACTGCATCCATGAACCGATCGTCGGGTATTTTGAAAATACTCGGAAGAAGATCTTCACGAAAACCAGCCAAGGCAGTATGCTGTGGAGGGATTATACGATCGGATACAAAGATGAACCGTTCACGCCAATGTTTCAAAGAAGTACAGGGCTCATAGAAAAGAGTCCCTCCCTGCCCCTTTTGACGCGGATCAAAGGTCAGCCAACTACTGGTCTTTAAGGGCCTGTAGTAGTATAGAAAACAAGCGATGTTAGGACGACGCCCAAAAGATGAGCAAAGCGCGATATAGTTGGTAATTTTTCGCATTGCGGAGGGGTGAAGTTGGCACAGGCCAACATGGAGGTAAGACAACAAGCGAATGAGGAAAGGATGAAGGGGAAACCTAACATTGCAAATCTCCAAGTAGTGGCAATAAATCCCCACCTTGCCAGGAGGGGGTCTCACCAACGCATCACTAACGCTAGGTCTAACAGGTTCATAATCGGAAAGATTAGGAACAGTACGACACAAAGTTTCAAACTGAGCATCGGATAAATTACATGATGTTCGCTCGACACCGGCAACCACCATGATCGCCCACGGAAATGAAGAAACAGAAAAGGAAAAATGCGTGGAAACAAAACAGAAGGAAGATTTGGAAGAAAGAGAACTACCAACCTTTAGGCATGATCGAGCAATTTTACACAAGCGAAAGAGGAAGACAGCAACTCCCAATCGAAACAGCCGAGTAAGAAGTCGGAAGGACGAAAAAGGGGAAATCGATTTTAGGGCTTTATGGAAAATAAAACGAAGAGAAGAGAAGAGCGGGATAAGGCAAAATCACTACTATATATAGGGAATTTTTGAAATAAAAGAGAAAAGATCGTGGCCGCACACGTGTATTGCAGTTTAAACTAATCATGAGGCTAGGCTGACAACTGACAAACAGCAGTTACATGAACGGCGCAGTAATGAGGGCATTAATTAGCAGCGTAACCGAACAGAAGAGCAAAAGACCATGAACAAGCCGAGGGCATAAGGACACAGGCCGGAGAATAGAAGAAGAAGGAAGTACAATTTTAAAGTCTGTCAGCACAAGGACAAGCCTTGTACTACCAGACTGGGGGGACTTGATGGGGTACGCCCTCGGACCAAGCACCGAAGGACCTAAGATCTCTTTTCCCCATCCTCACAGGACCATGGAAAGTGCCGGGGTACTTATCGGCACAAAGCCATTTGCAACACCCCGAGAAACTACTTAACCCAGACCTTCCATCTAAAGTGAGCAGGCAGGAGGATCCCCTGTCCCCTGGGGTAACACCCAGGCAGGAGGATCTCCGGCCCTTTGACTCCGGCGGAATAAGCCTTGTTTTCCCAAGACATAGGCTCACATATCTAATCATAATTAATGATAAGTACGGAGAAGTCTGATACGCAGGTACATGTCGCAGGCTTTTTAAGGATCCTTGTCGAGAAGATCCGCTACAAACACATTCATCAGAAGCCATCGATTCCAGACATGTGTACAATGATCCAAAGGTCTAGGTATGATTCCTTTCTATTATAAATATTAGAACACCTTTACACCAAAGCCATGCACGATATACACATACAAGCACCTTCCCGTGAGACTAACTTGATCGTCGGAGAGGAATACGGGGACCTTACCCGTCTTCCCCTGACGATAGGTGTTAATCTGTTTTACAGGGATCTCCCACAAGAACAAGCTCGAACCAACAAGGCACTCTCGCATATGACCTGACCCCAGGAAGGTTGTATGCGCGATCAAAGGGATTTTTGGGACACGAAACGAACTCGTTTGAACAAACAAAACATGCGATGGGTATAGTGAACACATGGGGAACACTTTGATGTAAAAATATTTCAAAAATCTCGACAAGTGTTCTTCGTGTTTTTGGGGGGTATAAACATACACTTACAATTTGTTTTTTGGCTCAAAAAGGGGTGTTAGGATGATTATTTTTTACTATGCTCCAGTACTACAAAGTTGTTCAGTACTATCTAACTGACACTTTCAAAGTATCAAAACAACTTTTTTATACTGAAAATCATCCTGTACACAATGAGGGTTCAACACTTGTGTGTGTTTTGAACCTTGGTCAAAGTTGGTCAACTTGGTCAACATTAGTCAACTTTATCATATTTACTATAGATTGACCAACATTCATAGATAAATGTTGTTTTCATGCATATCTCTTTATCTTTAACTTAACTGTTTTATCTTTCTGACAGACAAGATGGCACGAGTTGTACGTGACCCAGAGGAGATCATGCCCAGAGCCGAGTTTCTTAACACTGGCTCCCATGAAAACAATCATTATGTTGACCTAACCAAACTCAAAAACCCAACCTACCCCATTTTCACTGAGATCCTCAAAATTCACCCCCTAAACCATCTACTAACCTATAACCCAGCTACAACAGGCACACATGTTCCTGAATTATACGTGCAACAATTTTGGAAAACATGTGATGTGCGGGAAAATAACAGAGGTTATGAGGTAATTCATGCGGAGGTCGACGAATTTCAAGTCAATATATCTTTTAGTCGCGTCAGAACAATCTTTGCCCAACCCACATCAGACAGCAGACCTCCGGCAACAGACTTTGAGGACATCCCAGATGAGGATGCATGTATTGCAATAGTAAGGGAGTGGGATATGACGGTGAGCTCATCAGGAAAGGTCAATTCAAACGCACCGGCTTGCATCCAAAATATAATACATTCATGACGGTGCTTCAAAGATGTCTCACTCCAAAGCACTCAGGCTACGAATTCCCAACGGAACATCAACTCAAAATCTTTGTAGCAGCTGCGACGCATATGCATGTGGACTATGCATTCCTTCTCTTCCAGGACATCAAAGCTACTATGCTCAGGAAGAACTCCCAAAAGAAGAGGGATTCGAACATGCTGCCCTACCACCAATTTCTACCAATGATCATCCAGTATGTGATGGATCGAAATGCAGAAATTCCTCGGAGAACAGGTTTACCTTCCATTATTCCTAAACTTTTCTTGAATATAAAACCTGCCATTCCTACAAACATGCCAATTCCAAAACCCTTCCCTATATCTCTTTTAGACCTTTGTGAGCAGAATGATATTGTTAAAAGTTATAGGGAGAATGTAGGAATACCTCCCATGGTTGGGCCAGAGCCGGCCAGACTTGCCTAGGGAGGAGTAGCACCTGGTGAGCATGTAGAACTTAGGCCTCAGACATCTGCGGGAGATGCTGAGCGGGACGTGCAGAGAGAAAATATTGAGAGGGGTGGAAAAGAGGGTGAAGGTGTTGAGAGTCGAGAGGGAGCGGATGCGTATGATCCCACCACCGTATACCGACTTGTCCAAACTATTCCCCAAATTATTACTGAACTTGGTCTTGACACCTCTGAGTCATCTAGTTCTGAATCCTCCCATGCTGAATCAGCTTCTCACCAAAGTGGTGCCCATGTTCTTGAACCTATCTTATCCCCTTTGAGCACCCTAGAACACCAAATTGCCACACCTTCTTACACCACCCGCACCCAAGCTGTACCTTCCATACTGGGTCTTGACATCTATATCTCATCCAGTTTGGAATCTTCTCACGATGAATCAGCTTCCAGACCAGGTGGTGCCCCTGCCTGTGAACCTATCCAATCACCAATGGGTACCCCTGAAAGACCCATAGACAAACCCACTTAAAGCACCCCCTCCTACATGAAACTAACCGAACCACCATCAACCTCACCTGAAGTGACACCCACTGCTCAACCTGACACTACAATTCCTCAAGCAGGTGGGCTTGTCATCCCTTTGAATCCTCCCACCCACACTGCTGAAGTACTTCCAGCAAGAAGGGCCATAGTTGCCCCTGAACATGACATTCCAGTCACTTCGCCAAGTCATTCCTTATCTGTTGAACCTGGTTCCGTCACCCCTGACTCTCTCATTCAACCTGATCAATATGCGGGGTATGGTGCGGGTAGCGGTGATGATGAAGATAGTTTTGTTGTTAGGAGTGCGAGTGATAGAGAGAAGGTGAGAAAATAAAAAATGAGTGCTGAGGGTTCCCCAAACCCAGAAAGCCGGGAAGCCACATCTACTATGGGGCCTAGCACTGTTGGGCCTCATATTGAAGAAGTCGCGGTGATCCCACCCGTGCAAGTTTCTGCCCAACAAAGCCACTACGGTATCTCTCAACAGGCACCGTCTTTATTGCACAGGGTTATAGCACATACACTGGGTCAACCCCAATTGGGTGTTGGAACTATTGAACAAAGAGGACCGCCTCCCTCGTCCTCGACTCCTTTTCGTGCACAATTTGATATACCGCGTATTTCCGCATATCTTAATCAACACCGTGTTACCATAGATGCACTGAGCTTGTTGACTCAACAAGTATCCTCAACTTCCAGAGGTGGTACTTTTTCAGGTGCCATTCGAGGATTGGAAGGAAATCCTGCTGGAGCCAACATTCCTGCTGCTCCAGTAGGTAGTACTGCCTATGTGGCTGGTATTTCAACCAGAAGTCTTCGTGACTCAGCAACAATCAGAACCGAGGCCAAGTGATCTTGAAGAAGGTGAAATACCTTACGAGCAGCCCCATGCCGAGATGTTTGACTGGTCTAGTGACTCAGAGGAACAAGTGGAAGATTTATATGAGTCTATTCACACATCACCTGCAAGGCATGTGGGGGAAGGTAATTCTGCTCAACCAGAGGGGAGACTGAGGATTCTGAGATGGAAAGACTATTCAAAGGCATTGATGAATATGTCGAGTTTGCTGCACGTCCAGATTCTCCTAGTATTGTCCACAAATTTGATGATATTCCCAGTGAAAAAGAACTTGCACTTAAAAGAAAAGAAAGGGAAGCAATTTCTAGAAGGGAAGCTAGGAGAAAGCCTAAACAAAATAAACCAATCTTCGACGTGTCCAGGGTTCTCAATGGGATTAATGTTGAAGTTCATGAAACTTTCCCTCCTCCTCCTGGTCGGTTTCAAGAATCAGCTGTCGATGTACTTGAAAGAAACAAACAGAGAGAGGCAGCTGAGAAAACAAGACAAGAGTCTGAATGGCCCTTGCCAAGGAGCTTCATTGTGCCACCTGCTCCTCCAGTGTATCGTGGGGATCCAGGACTTGATGCAGGCAACATGTTCACAAGAAGTGCTGCCCAACAACCTATATGGAAACCTTATTTTGTCAATGCTGCTAATCTTGAAGAAAGAATTCCAGACATATTCAGCAATGAGCTAATACAGGTTATTTCCCCTGAGTTGCGGAACATGGACGACAAACAGAGAAGAAGATATGAACACATCCTCTCTCAGTCCATGACAAAACCCGAAGAGATCAAATCAGAGTATCCTATAGTTGAACTTATCAATATCTATACTCAGACAACCTTCAGAATAAAGCATGCTATCTTTCATGTCAGAAAAGCAAACAACCTGTCATACTTCCTCAACGAAGCAGATTTAAGGTTTGTTAGTATTGAAGACATCAGCTTTATCTTTGACACCCTCTCTTAGAAAAGAGGAAAGTGGCCTGAAGAAGAGTTTGGAAGGGGTGCTCTGATGAAATACATGAGAAATTTAATGGAATACTTTGAGGAACATGATCTGCATCTCGGAGCTGAAAACAACTATCTGAAAGTCAATCTCTTAAAGCCTAACCAGATCCATCCAGATCTAGAAAAGCTTGAAGAATTGACAGTTATCTATGATGGGCATCCAAACTTCAAAGGTGATTGAGGGGTCGTCTCAAAGAATACAAAAGGCGAAAAGATCTTCATCAGACTTGAAAATTCTCCATCATAAGATACATCAGAAAGTGTGGGATAACCGGGCAGCCTATACTGATGAAGAACATGCGGAAGCCTATCGTGCTATAGAAAGGATGAGAACGACACTAGCAAGCAGAAGGCAAATACGCAAGTGGCAAGTGGCATTCGGGATTCGCAACAAATCAGCCTATGAATATATTAATGTATTTATTTGTTGTGAATGTTTACACACCTCACTTAGGGGGAGATTGTTAGAAATATTAAAGTGAGGGGTGTAATATGAAATTACTTAAAGTTGGGGAAATGCTATATAAAGGCATTTCCCCCACATTTCAATGTTAAGCTTTGCATTCTAAGTTACTTGTGTTTGTGTTTTGCTCTCAACCTCTCGGCTCTCTCTCTCTCTAACCGATTACACACACAAACACACACTAAGAAGATAATCATCTAGCATTGATTCATCCGTATCATAATACGGGACCATCAAATCCCCGACTAGGATGAGTTTCAACTTTCAAATGAGACAAACCTCGAAAGATATAAGCCACAGACTAAACCTTCGTCAGGTGATCTTATAATAACCTTTAATATGTATGCTTCAACGGTGGTGAAGCTTTAGGATCGTCATCAGAATGAATGCGTGTTAGGATGTTAAAACTTTGTAGAGGTTGGTCAGGTGGTTTGCATACTGAAGGACACTAAGCTGAAGGTGGCAGTGCCGAAGGATTGCGTATTACTATATGGTTAGAAGTATTGGTTGTTATTATTGATTAAGGCTTTGACGGTAGCTCCAATAAAATTTAGTAAACGTTTTTTGTGTGTAGAGAATAGGAAAGGCAACATATATTTAAATAATCAACGCTAGAAAATGATGTTTCAAAACGTCATGCCAAGTGGCGATATAAAAGGTTCTAACAGCGGACGTAGCTATAAGAGTTCGTGAAGGTGAATAAATAATAAAGAACCATGGAACAATCACATGATTATTAAGGATATCGAGAAATTAGTTAGAAGTAGCTTCGATCAAATCACCTCTTTTTGGTTTGAAAGTCGGGTAATAAGACGATTTTCAAGTTTAAATGGAAGGGTATAGAGGGTTTATTGTTAAGTAAAACTCGTCATTAAAAATATCAGCCTTAGCTAGAGCATCATAATTCTTTGGTACAGATTGGACCTCTTGTCCAGACTAAACATATGCTTCACATTAGACTTCAAGCTTGGATTGGACCTCTGCTTCAGTCATGGTCAATGGAAAGGCTTTGGTCCAGATTGGACCTCTGGTCCAAACTTAACATGTGTTTCACATTAGACTTCAGGTTTGGATTTGACCTCTGCTTCAGTCATGATCAAAGGAAAAGCTGATCGTATCAATTTGTGGTATCAACGCACATCATAAGGTAAATGGAAATGTTGTTCAAGCCTAGCTCAGCTTCTTCTTCAGATGAGTGATGGGAAGGCCTGATATACTAGCACTATGAAGCATCATTTTTATTTGTTTCGTTCTTTTTTATAAACAAATCTTACTCCTTTATATTTGAATAAGGTGTATATACACGCATGAGCTAAGATTTGACAATAAAGCTATGGAGTTATAGTCTAAAGAAGATTTGGAAGAAGTTATACAATCGTATCTGAGATCATCCAGATCTGTAAGTTAGATGCAAGAAATAAATGTCTTATCCTCCTCTCTCTCTCTCTCTCTCTCTCTCTCTCTCTCTCTCTCTCTCTCTCTCTCTCTCTCTCTCTCTCTCTCTCTTTTTTGTGGTGTAACTAAGGTTAAACGAAGACAAAGCATGCTGAAGCAACAAAGGAAGCAGATGCTAGATCAGACAACGGTAAGACCATACAATATATATTTGCTTACCAACGGTAAGAACATGCTTTATGCAAGATTAGATGAAGATGCAAGTAACATTATGATATGCGTTTATGTGTTATTCTCATCTTTAGTAATGTATTGGTCAGCAAGTTTATTCTAATGTACGAGGAGTGCATACCTTTCATGGGCCTAAATTTTTTATAAAATAGCTATAAGAGCTTCATCGTTACCTCATGTATGTTCATGATTATTGCTTTACTAAAGCATCCAAGGGTTTCACCGTTGTAGTTTTATCCTTTTTGTAGGTCTAAATTCATAGCCAATATAAGGATTAACAAGTTTCATTAACATAATATGTTTCATCATGAGGGAAATTTTTGGGTACATACATACACGTAATTAAAGTTTGACTGAACAAAACTTTTATCGAGTTTAAGTTTAAACTAAAGCTTAAAAGTAAGATTGAAAAATTTATAAACCGAATTTGAGCATGTGAGTAAAAAATGAGTTTAAATATTGAGTTGCTCTAGTTTTATGAGGCTTTTTCGAGCCTTCACATATACACACAAAATTAATAATCTATTCTAATATTAATAAAATACTAATCAGAATAAAATTTATAAGATAATTCTAACAGTTGATTTAGATAAAAAAAATTAATTACCAAATCCGAATAATTCATTTTGGTAAAATAATCATACTCTCGAATCTTATTGATTTTCTTGATGTCAATCCGTGCTTATTATGATGCTGGCAAAAGCGGGTCTTTTACTTTTTTTGCATCATGTGGCAAATAAAATCATTTTGGTTCACCCTTCGTACCACCAAAAGAGGGAAAATTTTCTAACCAGGACAGTCTTGAAAAACTCTAACAACCTAAGATTACTCACCCACTTGTCTTTCCAAAAAGGCAAAAAGTCGTGAATGACTCGTCTCCCACTGTTTTCCTAAAAGAATTTAGGAAGTCTATTCCTAGCCCTGTTCTTTTGCTATATCTATGATGTTTTCAAATGTAGATTTTCTTCCTTTTAGCTAAGGGTGAGTATGGGTACCGGAAATACCGAACCGTACAGACACCGTATTGGAACTGGTACCGAATAAGAGTTTTCGGTCGGGTATTCGGTACTTGAAATATTTGGGACTCGGTATTCGGACTTGGTATTCTCGATATTCGGGACTAGTACCAAACTAACTAGTTATAATGGGTACTCGGTACCGGTACCGGTACCGTATATGAATACTTGGTACGGTATCCGGTACCATGCTCACTCCTACTTTTAGCCCTCTGGCGATCTTGTTAAAACTTCCATTTATACCATACAAGCTTTGTAACACCCTCTTCCACAACGCCTCTTTTCCGGAAACTAATGGTCACCACCACTTGACTAGTAGACATAAGGTCACACTTTAGAAGCTCATACCCTTTTTGAGCCTTATCTCACCCCGCCCAAATTAATAAAAAATAAGCCGAAAAATAAAGAAGCTACCGAAGCAATAGACATAGGTAATCTAAGAGTGGAGACAAACTTATTGAACACCCAAACAACGATTTTGAGGGCGTGAGAAACCACTTGATTTTATGCCATGAAAGGAAAAATAGTTTTATTTTCATATGTACAAATATAGTTCTTATGATGTCTAGTCCATTTTTTATTACAAAGAAATTTATTTAATTTAACTGTCAAGAAATAACTAACAAGGCTAGCGCTCAACTACTTTTGCGAGTCACAAAAATGGAAACGCACAAAGATCTAGCAATCGCACTAAAGAAGCCTAAAAAGACTAATATCACCATCACAAAAACTAGGCTCTCATTGAGTTAGTTTGAACAATAGTCTATCAGCAACGCGAGCCGGTTGTTTAGACAACCATTAAAGCTCAGCGGGATTTAGCAAACAAGTTGACCAGTCCACTAGTCTTTTTATGACCGGGAAGAGATCCAATGAAAGAGGAGTTGTACGTAATTCAAAAAAACTGCCTTGCAAATTATATAACCATACAATTTCAAGGAAACTTTTTTATCGTTTTATATATTTGAAAATCAAAGCGGATGTATTTACTTATCTTCCAAAAGGGACAAAGAAAGAGGTCTAGTAGGGTTGGCAAGGGATAAGGTAGATTCTGCAATTGTCCTGGGTCGACTCATGGTTTATTCAAAATTTTGTTTTTTTTAAAAACTTTAATAATATATGGGTTTTTAATGGGCTATTTATGCTCTATTATATACTATTAGTAGAAGACTATTATTTTTTATTACATATTGTTATAGCTGTATATTTTCAACTAAATTATTTATTTAGAATTATTTTTATATACTACTGTTTATCCTTCAAACCAACATCATATGAATGTGGGTCTCTCATAACCGATTCATAATTAAAACGCTAGAACTTTCAATTCGTAGAAACTTGATACGTGAAACTTTAAATCTGGTGAAATCCATAACCAAAAGGAGGTTGTAAATATTTTTTTTACAAAATTGAAGTGATTCAATTGTTTTAAGTTTCATATCTAATCAAAGTCGATTAAAAAGTAAGTAATTTCCGACGCAAAGCGCGGGTAAGCTATCCACTAGTACCTTTTATTTTGCTGGAACACCACTTGGGTTTTGTGAATACAAATATGGTAGATCGAATTGGTAAACTGGAGCCTCTCGTCAATCTTTAAGCATATTGGAACTCATCTAGAATTTATCAAGGGCCAAATGTCTTCTAAAGAATCACGTATAGAGTATCAAATTCCACCATTTTTAGCATTTGCTCACAAAATCTCACGACTTGAGTTCTACTGAATAACAATGGTCAAAGGAACATGTTTATCAAAATTTGACTCCATTTAGCGGATCAAACCGATCATGTAGTCGATCACTTAATAGCACGTTAGCATTTTTTGTTATATATTCTCCATCACACATATATGAAACTATTGAGTAATGTCTCACATCGGACTAAAAATGATTTTATAATCTGCTTTATAAGTAGTCTGGGCTATTTATTTCATAACCAACTGGTTTTGAGTTAAAACCCTACAAACTTACATGGTATCAGAACAAGGTTCACCCATGGTCGGTCAAAGGCCACACGGACTCCACATAACCCATAAGTATCCACGCGAGGGGCCATGTTGAGTAATGTCCCACATCGGACGGAAAGTGACTTTGTAATCTGCTTTATAAGTAGTCTGGACTACTCCTCTCATAACCAATTGGATTTGAGTTGGAACCCCACAAATTTATAGAAACTACATTTATACTTGATCACACTGAAGTTTAAGACTCACTAATTTTACAACTGAAAAAGCTCTAACATTTAGCATGACCGCCCCCTACTTGAAACATCATACCTGTGATCACAACGCGAGTGCGGTGTTCCAGACATGATCGAGCTCTCACCCTTTATCGTACTGACCAATGCGACTACTCTTATAATATTTGAATAACTTTTTTCTGGATCACATGTACTATATCCAAATGATATCTACAATTTTAACCAATTTCGCTCATTGGCTTTGTTAGAATAGGCGTGTATTTGTCATTAAAAAAAAGTTAATTAGATTATACATTACCGACTGCGATAGTTAACCAGTCATATGATTATAATAATACAATTTAGGAGGCGCTTGGTTAATTAGAGGGTGGTGGTACCAATATTGGTGGTGACATTAATAGTTGACGTGTTACGATGGTGTAGTGGTTGCCGCCGGTGGTAGTGCTGGTGGCGGCGACGACAACGACGACGGTAGTCGGTGGTGGCGTCATAAGGGTAGTGGCAACGATATTGGTGGTGGTCAATGATGGTGTCAGCGATCCATGACGGCATACGTACCTGAATCCATTACCCCCAATTTACTAGGGAATGTTTCATTACCCAGTAATGGGTATTGATTGATTATATTCCACCTAATCAAACAAAATCAATTATTACCATTCTCATTCCTTACCCCCTAAAACCCTCAACCAAGCCCTTACAAGGTTTTAGGTTTCGGTCATAAAAGCATAAAAACGCTAAAAACGAATTCTATGAAAACTAGATTCAAATATACCGTGCGTGAGTGATTTTACTCTTAGTTTTTTAAGTCAAAATCTTGTAATATTTGTTTTTTAAATGATTTTTATGCATGTGATTAGTCCTTTTATTAACAGTTTTGCTGTCACTTTTTAGAATACCCATTTACCCTTTTTATTTTTACATTAATGGTCATTTATTTTTTTATTTTTTATTTTTTAAATCTAATTTATAATATAATTATTTATTATTAATCCAAACTCTTCTCTCATATTTTCTCTCTACACTCCTAGTCTACCATCTCTCTCTACACTCCTAGTCTACCATCTGTCACCTTACCTATATGGCTCTATCACCATCATTCTCTCTCTATACCCTCAAAAGACAAGACACTATAACTATGGTTAAAAGTAAAGATGAAGGAAGCATTATGGCAGATATTACATGAAAAAATAATAACTCAAATGCCTTTAACAAGAGATCGAGTTTAAAAAAAGTTCATACGGTTTCCAAGTTCACGGTGCAGCTGTTTCAGTTGACTTTTCTTCATTTGAAGGTGTCATGTTTGACTCACTATCTTCATCATATCTATCTTCACTAGGAAGAAAGAAACCTACAAACCACTGGCCACCATCCGGCAGTGGCCACCATCGCCAGGAACCATCACTTCCATGTCCATACCTAAAAACCACCGGCCACCGCCATACTTTTTCTACTCTTTTTTCTTTCGTCATTTTGTTCAGATCTATTTTAGTTAGTAGTTTGGTGTTACTTAGTGAGTGAGTGAGCGAGGGATATATATATATATATATATATATATATATATATATATATATATATATATATATATATATATATATATATATAATACATTATAAAGTATTTAGACCAAAATGGTTAATTTCTTAAAATTTAAGTAAATTCAAATTACTTATCCACCCCTCTGGACTATAAATAAGATGTCATAAATTGAAAGTTATTTTGAAAACAACTAAATGAGGAATGACTTTAAGATGGAAATAAAAAACTATAACTAATTGTAAAGCAAAATTGAAACACATTATATCACACAAATAAAATATTAGTCATAGAAATATGGAATCATTTTTAAGGTAACAAAATTAAATATATTTATATTAGAATTCAAAAAATAATTTGCAAAACTAAAGCGAAATTTCAACCGGCTTTCATATTTGAAACGCATTATATAAATTTTGTCACAATATTATATGATTTGTCGTAATATATATTCACCACATATTCACCTTTTCAAGATTATTAGATGAACACCGAATTCGCAAATCATTTTCATTGACTAAAAAAAATTATAGTGGGAGTCTTCAAATTCTCAAGAATTTATCATGATATTGAATGAATAAGTGTGGGACTACAGATAAAGGACTACATCTGGCTTCCCACTTTTCATACGTATGAAAGCATTGGTGATCAGGGGCCACGTGCATCTGCCATTCTTCCCTTCGCTTCTATTTAATGACCCTAACTCTTGTAGTAAATTGGTCACAAGACGGTGCAACAAATAGAATCTCATGCTCAAAGCGTCGAAGTTACGTTGTCGGCGGTTAGCACATTATATAGAGAGAAAAAAGGAGAGTGCGACAGGACATGAAGACAGTGATCATTTTCAATTCTACTTGGTAGTTAACAACAAAAAAGGTGAAATATTGAAAGAGAAAAAAGTAGTGACTGAAATCTAGAATATCAAAGAGAGTATAATATAGCTGTAGGAAAAAGGAAAAAGGAAGAAGGTTGATAAACGTAAAACTTTGCCGGTAGTCCACATCTATATTATCCGGATTAGCCAAAGCTGTCAGGACCTTCCACTAAGAGAACATACATCAGATAACAAAAAGGACAAAGGACAAGAACTAACACAGAAGGACAAACCAACCAAACGATGGTTGACCTCTGCTCTGTATATCTGCAGGTGAGATACGTAAGACTTGGAGAATAAGACAAACGCCGCATCTCGAGGCCGATCACAATAGAACCAGACAAACAAGGTGCAGTCCTTGTCAAAGGAACAGACCTCAGGAAGGTATCCTATTATCCAGCGGATAATAGGTAGAACCTTCTAGGTGGATGGTTATATAAGAAGTAGGCCGGCTACCAAGGTAAATATCCACTCAACACTATTCAGCTCTCATTCTTTCTCACTCATACACTTGATATCCGCGTAACAAACAACTGATTCTCACGCCGGAGGTTGGTCACAAGGATACCCCTCCTCGTGACGAGACTAACGGTGGTCTGTTTTGCAGATCGTTCAAGGCTTACGAGTTCCAGACGAGCTTCCTCCTTCTTACGTTGAGGCCAAGAACTTCCTTGTTTCAACATTGGCGCCATCCGTGGGACCGATTTTTCTCAATGATGGAATCGTCTCCCTCCATACCTCTTTGGTTCGTCTGGAAACGTACCTACTTTATCCTTCACCCTCAGTGGCGAATCTAGGATAGAAAACAACGTGGTTCCCTATTAAGTTAAGCCGTTAAAAATAAAAAATAAAAGTCAACTATATGTGTGTGTCGGCTCGGGTCGTTAAAACTAAGTGTTAAACATATATTCGATAATATATTAAAGTTCTTACAATTGAACCTTACGAGGTCTTATGCCTTGAAATATTTGCATAATTGTTTCATTACTAATACTTTCTAGGATAACTCTTTCAATGTATGACACTAAATAATCACTCAAAAACTGATCACCCATGGTAAAATTCCATACTTGGGCGTTCTGCCGGATCAACCGGTAACGAATCTAAATCAACTTTCTAATCTAAATCAACTTTCTTGTACTTATGTTGCTCATTCTCTTCATTTATTGTTTTTTCACCTACCTCTGTTGTTCCGGAATCATTAGCACATGAACTAGATTCACCTTTTTTTTTAAAACTTGAACAACGACATGGTATCAAAAATCTGAAATACATTTAAGATTTTAATATAAACAATACTTATTTGATTATTTACATACAAATATTAGTATAAATTTGAATAAAAAAATTGAATATAACATAAACATCAAATAAGAGATATATCGATAATACTAATAAAGAAATGAATTAAAATAAAACTAAAAACAAACATGTACTACTAATATTTGTCCTATTCTAATTGTTTTAGCTAGGTGGCACATGGCTCTAGATACATTGCTTGTTGGTATTGCCAATGTCAGAATTCAGATTTCAGATCCTACACTTTATTATCTTTTTCATTATCCTCTTTTATTTCTTCATAGTGCCTTACTCTCTCTTCTAGTCTTCTGCCTTCCATTTCTCTGTAACTTATAACCCTATTCACAAATAAAATATTTCAAATGCAGTCATCTGTATTCTCACTTCACAATAACCCCATTCCGAGATAAGAAAATATTCAAATGCAGCAAATATTTATATTTCATTACTATCGACGACAAAGAAGGTTAAGACGAAAGAAGGTTAAGAAGAATATCTTATGTTTTGAACAAACCTCGGCTTTAACGTTCCTGTACGATGGTTTCGATGGTCTTCGGCAGCAGCGACAAGATGGGGACGAGACGGTGAGTCGAGGGTTTAAAAATTAGGATGAGGCAACGTGATATATTTTTTTTCTCCTTTTTTTCTTAACTTTCAGTTTAAATATTGGACTTTTGTTGGGTTTTTTAAGTTGGGTTCTTTTAAAGGAGATACAATTTTGGGCTTTTAAAATTATAATGTATTAAATCTATTTTATTTTATCCTTTGATACAGATACTAGAAGGTAGGTCCTTTACAAATCTTAAGGTAGTTCCCAAATTTTTTACTATATAACTTCTAACAAAATTAAAAAATTAGGTAGGTCCTTGGACCTACCTACCGTTAACGTAAATTCGCCCCATTTCACCCTTCTCATTAGTTTTGAATCATGGGAAGGAAGAAAGGTTAAGAAAAATTCAAACAAGGTTGAGTTTCTAAAGAAGAAGCTAATGTTAAGAGGTTTGCAGAAATGCTTCATCCTTCTCACATCTCAAGACTTTTCTTACAACCTCTGCTACTACCTTTAATTAATCATACTAAACCTGACCTCAAGGAGCTCCATCAAAATAGCCTAAGCCTCTGGAAGAAGCACTACGCTTTTCTCGGAAGCTCGTACTCATATTTGAAGTTCTTTCAGACCACGACCAGAGGTTGGTCTAGACAAAAGGAGTAGTTTCTCCAAAGGTTGACCTTCGGCAGTCCTTAAACGGACTCCATCGTTACAATAGCCCAACCTTTGGATGGAGGTTGGTCTAGAAAAAAAGAATCCGTTGCTCCATAGGTTGACCTTCAGCAGTCCTTCAACGGACTCCATCGTTATAATAGCCCAACCTTTGGACGTAGGTTGGTCTAGACAAAAGGAGCAGTTGCTCCAGAGGTTGACCTTCAGCAGTCCTTCAACGGACTCCATCGTTACAATAGCCCAACCTTTGGATGGAGGTTGGTCTAGAAAAAAAGAATCAGTTGCTCCATAGGTTGACCTTCAGCAGTCCTTCAACGGAATCCATCGTTATAATAGCCCAACCTTTGGACGTAGGTTGGTCTAGAAAAAAGAACCGGTTGCGCCGGAGGTTGACCTTCAGCAGTCCTTCAACGGAATCAGGTTTTACAATACCCCAACCTTCGGATGGAGGTCTAAATAAAAGAAACAGGCCTTTAAAGGTCCACCATCAGTATCAGAGGTTGGTACAGGCAAAAGGAGCAACCCTTCAGCTACAGACTGGTGTCCTCGTCCGAAGCTCCGAACCAACCATCAGCAGAGGTCAATCATGAACTGATTCATTCACCTATATCACAGGTTCTAAGTATCAAACCTATTATACTATATTACTTGTGCATGCTATTATTTATGACATAAGTGAGAAGAAGTTGATAGAGGAGGAGTTATACCTTGTCTTGGTCTAGCAACGAATGCAGACTCTGAAGATGACTTAGAATCAGAGGGAGAGGAAGGCTCAGCTTGAGTAGGTTGCTCAGCTCGATGATCTGATTCAGCTCAAGATGCGCCCTTGATCCGACTCCTCAGCTTCACTATCAGAAGAAGCTCCCTCAACTATCCATCGCATTGGGTCACTCAGACCTTCCTGCTCTGGGAAGATGTCATTGTTGAACATCTTTGAGCTGAGTGCTGGGGCAGGGAACACATCCTGTCCAGCTTCATAAAGCTGTTCTCCTAACTCAGCTTCCACCACCAAGGATAAGTACCTTATGAGTGGTATATATATTATCTAATAGTTCAAGTATAATTGATATAGTTGAAGCACAGTCAAAATATGATTTTTGGGGATGGAATCTGTGGCATCAACCTATAGGGTTTCTAGTTTTCTAATTTCTTTCGGGGATGGAACCTGTGGCGTCAACCTATAGGGTTTTTAGATTTTATAATTTCTTCCCTAGCCGAGTGTGAACAATTACCTTTAGATTTACCCAAGAAGAATTAGTAGCAAGTTATCTCAAACCGAATATTTCGGTAATTTGGTTTGTTTTACGTTGCTTCATATTTAAATCTACTAGTTTCTTCATTATTCGTAATAGTTCTTTACTTGGGACGTTGGAATCTTTCTATTCCGTACATATTTGTTCCCGAGCTTTTTGAAATTACTAACAGGAGTAGTCTTTGGAACAATAATTGTTATCTTTATTACATTAGCCAAAAACCTATTTGTTCTTGTTCATTCATATCGTCTCATCTCTTGAATCTATTGTCTAGATCCAAAACCGAAATGACCCTCTGAATTGTTCTTGGTAATTGTGAGACACATTCACATTCAATATAAGTCCCCAAAATCCAAATAAATATAAGAAAAAAAATGATAAATTAGAAAGGGACAAACTTATTGTTCTAGAAAAAAATGAATATTAAATTCAAATTAATAAAAATTTTGGGCTCAAACTGAATAGAGTCTCCGACCCAGCACTGCACAAACTAGTTTAATACCCGTGCGGTGCCCGGGTAGTTTTCAAAAACATTTATAAGTAAATTTTGTTTTTAATAAATAATCTTTTTAAAATGTAAAATTGTATTTAACCATAATTGTAAATTATGACAATTTAACAACAAAACCATAAATATTCTATTAATACGTAATAATGTAATTATTCATATTATTTGTATGTAATATTTTATTGATAATATAATATAATACTTAATAATATAGCGCCAGTCTTAAGAATATACATACTATGTGAAAAATAGTTACTAATTTATTAAAAGGTTTAATTCACCAAAATGGTATCAAACTTGTAATTTTTTGCTATTGTGTGTATCAAACTTTTAATTTATAGTTATTGTATTCGTAAGAATTATATCGGTTGTCTCACTTTTATTATATGAATGTAACATAGTGTCATAACCATAAAATGAAGATACGTTCATTTTTCTCCATCAAATAGTTCTTTCATAATAAATTGTCAAGTACATATATTATATATATTATATATTATAGTTAATTTTATAAAATTAGAATTCATATAGTGATATTAAAGCTGAAAGATAAATTCTACAAACAGGTTTCATGATACTGTCAGTTTCATTGTTTTGGAGAGTAAATGAAATGTTCAACGTATTTATGGATGAGATCAATGTGAATAAAATTAAAAGTGGAGATTGAGTTTTGATTTAAAAATTAAGAAATCTTAATTTTTATAGAAGATATAATATTATATAATTAATATAATAGCATAGATATAGATAACTTAACATTAAAATTTCAAACTAAAATTTTAATAAATTACTTTTAAGGGTGTATTATTATTTTTATTTTTATTTATAGTTCTAGTTTTATTTTGTGTTTTTTTAATCTTGTTGAAAATCACTATTTAATTACAATTATTATGCATCGATTTTGGAATTAAAAAAAAAACTAATTATTACATGTCATTACTTCTCCTAGATATTATTTCTCTCTCTATCTCGAGCCATGAGCCCACTACCATATCTCTCTTGAGCAGATCGACAAAAGAGTAATTATCTGCCATATCTCTCTCAAGTTACCTGCCTTCTATCTCTCTCTTGCCAAGGGTTCCGGCAATCTATCTCGAGCCAAGGGCTCCGGCGAAATGCCGGATCAACAAACCGCCGCATAATCCTCACGAACCACCAGTCTCCGCTCACCCAAACATCAAAGACGCTGCTCGCCGACCACCGCCATCTCGTGTGCCGACCAGCGCCATCTCTTTTGCCGACCAGCGCCATCAACACCCCCATCGATGCCGCATGCACACCCAACCATCGCCGTCGCACACCCAACCATAGCCATCTCCTTTGCCGAATATCACCATTTCCGATCTGCTCACCCACGCATCTCCATATAAAACGCATGATCTGAAATCCCCCACCAGAAGACCCTAATCATCAACAACCACCAATACCTCCGTCACCACAGCCTCAATAATCACCAAATACGAGATCCCCCACTTAGAAACCCTAACCTTCATCAACAGACATTGTCTCCGACCACAGGCCACAGCCTCAATAATCGCCACCGAAGAGATCCCCCACTTAGAAATCCTAACCATCAACATCCAGCACTGACACCGTCGCTACCGCCACAAGAGACGAGATCCTCCACCACAAATCCCTAACCATAAACAACCAGTTCGAGATTTCCCCACCTAAATGTCATCGAATCCGAAACCCTAACCCTCTTTCGCTACCTTACAGAACCCTAACATTCAGATCGAGTTCGTTAAAACAGATCTGGTATTCTTCAAACACTTTTTTCCTGCTAGTATTTTTTTATTCTGATCTTTAGTTTATTGGTTGTGTTATGTCGTATTATGATGTTATCTAGAGGCCGATTCATGTATTTGTTTTTGTAAAGTTAAAAACCTCGTGGTGAAACTCATTTTCCTATTCAAACAGAATCAATCATTAATATCAAATGAGCGAGACAGAAATATGATGAACACAGAAAAATTCTTCATAATTTTAATTAACTCATTAGCAGTTTATGAATAACAATTGAACCTGCATGTGCTTGACGAATCCTCCACCAAGAAATTGCTTTATAAAGTTCAACTGTCAAACCACAGGAGTTAAAAAATGAGAATTGGTAACTATAACAATAAAAAAATTAAAAATAAAGTAAGAACATATTACGATAATGTGGTAGACTAATGAAGAGTATTTTTTATTAATGATACTTGCTTGCTAAACATTAATCAATAAATGTACAGATTTTGTATAACTGGTGTTTTTTAAGATGATCAACATATTTGAATTGATTACTCCCAACTAAAGAATTGTGATTAAAAACAAATAATTAAATTCTTTTATATGTAATTGATCTTTGAATCAGTTTGATAGTTCTAGGCTTTGTAATAGGTTAAATATTATTATTGTTCTCTTATTTTTAGATGTATCGATGTACTATTAAATGGATGTCGTGTATATGTGAAATCCCTATTTCTGTATTTGTGATAACAAATTATGTAATTGAATATCTTAAAAAGTTAGGGGTTTAATTTGGCTGTCTTAATTACTTGGATTTTGAGTTTCTTTAATATATATAATATCATATTGCATTAGTCTATTACCTTATAAAATTTGTATCATACATTTGTACGATATTGATATTGCAATAAATATTATAATCTCATAAAAGATATATAGCCACTGTAAATGCAAATACTACTATCAAGTGCAAGTATATAGCCACTGTAGATGCAACAAATTTGTTTTATAGAAGTTATTGAAGGAGAAAATGTTTTCCCTTTTGTTGCAATTAATTGATAAGATTTCTGGTTTAATCATTATTGATATACAAAGGATCATATAAATATTGTTAATATAATTAATCAGTAATTTATTAAGATTTTACTCACTTCATATCATATAAAAATGATTTTCCCTAAAATTTTAGGATAATATATTGAATGATAATTGTTTCTTGGAAGTTGAAGTAACATATGAATATCAAACAAATATAAGAGATTGCTTTACTCTTCTACTTTTAATTTTAGTAGTTGGATTTGTCATCCCAATAGAGTTTGCTTGTAGACAAGTGCAAAAAATATAAAGCAAAAACTTTTCATTTTCTATATTTCTTAAAGTAAAATTACCATTATAATAAGTTTATCATGCCCCAAAATAGTAGAAGTTATCTATATTTATGAATCCGAATATGTGGTTATATTCTGAAACAGTAGATTGCCTTTCCTGGTATACTTACACTTGATTGTCATATTTTTAATTTTTAAAATTGAAACATGAAGTATCTATCTTTTATTTTATTTTTAAAAATCCGAGCTCTTATGTTAGACTTTATAAGTTATTTATACTTATAAATCTGAATATATATGGTATAAATAAAGGTCTGTAAATCCCAATGCACATTTAAATATTAATAAGTACCAATATATATCTGCAATTTATAATCTTTTAACAAAACCATCTTGATTGTTGTGTCAGTTGAACATGGTTTTTTATAGCTGGTTTTAGAAAACCATGTTCATCAGCACACGGTTTAATAAATCTTTCCAGACCCCACTCTCATTCTTCACCTCAACCATAAGATTCCCACTCTTTCATCTATATACAAAAGAAAAAAAAACAAAAAGCTATAACTCCTCACCAATATCTGAAGATCTTATCACATGAGCTTCAAGATTCCATCATCTCAAAACCCTCTCACAGTCGTCTTCAATGCTATCTTCCTGCAAAATAAAAAAAGGTATGCTGCTGTGAGGTTGTTTCTCATTAAAATTCTATAAATAAATTGAAGAAAGGATATTGTCATACCTTAGTAAGAAAAACAATATCATTATTCTCCCTTTGCGCTGGAGTCGTCTTCTCTGCTTTACTCATCTTTGTTCTTTGATGTTCTATGCTTCTGTAATTTTTTTAAGTTTTTAGGCATGCGTACTATTTGTTTTTATAGGGACTCTGAGATTTGTTTGCCGCTCATATTTTATAAAATTTGATATTCAAATTTGATTTGAATGAAATTTAATTCAGAATTGTTTATTATCATGATTAATAAATTTTCATTAAAATCTCAGCTTGTTGATGTTTTTTAGGAGCGCTGGCGAGAGTCTCCCGGCTGAAGATATCCGTATATTTAGGATTTAATTTAAACATGTGATTCAATATTATAAAATTTATATTAAAACGTGTAATATTGGTTACATTGACATGTGTAACCTGCGATTGTGATGTTTGACTGTTTCAAATCTGATTTAACACAACTGGGATTAAAAGTTACATTGATCCAATGGTTAAGAATGAATATTTATTTTCTCTCTCTACCCACTCACCGTGGGTAATATATATATATATAATATGCTCCAAACATATATATCATATATTTGTAGAAGAACAAAACAAAAAACGGATATAGTCGAATGGTAAAATTTCTTCTTGCTAAGGAGAAGACGCGGGTTCTATTCCCGCTATCCGTCCAAAATGAAGTCATTAAAGACATTTCTTTAATATCTAATATCATAAAATAAAAATGCTAAAGGATTTGGTATAGTTAGCCGTCATAGTGTAATGATTCTATCCTTATGCACTTTCTACACCCAAAGAAAAATTGTTAACCGATTACTAGTTACTAGATTAAAACATTCAATTTTTTTGACAAAAAGTATTGCGGAGACAGGATTTGAACCAGTAACCTCAAGGTTATGAGCCTTGCGAGCTACCAAACTGCTCCACCTCACGCCGAAGAGAAGAAGTGAAAACTAACATACAAGTAAGGATGGAATGCGACCGTCTACCATATCTGTACAAATAGATTAGCCTATTTATACAGAATGGTAAAGAGGCCCTCTATGATAATCAAGCATAGAAATGAAATAAAGAAATATTTTTATTCTTACCAACTTGATGTTGTCGCAACCGACAACAAACATGCATGAACCATTGTTGGGAAATTAGCTAAGTCATTGAAATTGTTATACATGCAAATATCAAAAATGTTAAGACTGTTAATAAGTGTTGAGAAAACAGTTCAAAACTGTTAGAAGAAGTGTTGAAGAAACAGTTTAGAACTGTTAGTAGAAATTGTGAAGACAGTTGTAACCAACAGTTGCTGTGAACTTTAAAGCTGTTATATAGAGTTCAGAACTGTTAGTACAAACTACTACAACTGTTTGAAGACCTTGAAGCTGAAGACTGTTAGAAGAACCAAGAACTGTTGTATTCATTAAACAGTTTCTTTTGAGCTAAATATGGAAAAACCCTATCTTTCAAGATATCTCGAAATACTTTGAAGATCATCAAGATTATCTCAGAAGATAGAAGATTACCTAACTGTCAGCAAATCAAGGAAGATCAAGTAGTATATATATACTAGATTAGAATTCATAATTTGTACGTACTCATTGATTTTATTTTTGCATTCATTCTTCATGTTGTAATTTGCTTTCTGAATAGTGCTAAGCCTCTAAGTTTCTCGTTGAAACCTAAGAACAATCTGTGTTCTTCATCTAACGTAATAAGTTAGATTGGGGGTGAAGTTTGCTATTGTAATCGTTCTCATTGATTAATAAAATTACTGTTTGATTGAATCTCTTTGTGTTCAAAATCTTCTTTAATCAATTAAGTGTGATTCCGCACCTTCTTAGTTGATTGTGATCATAGTTATAGATTAACTTTTATCCAATTTTGATTTGTTATTCAAAAGTTAGTTCTTGTTATTTGATATAATCTATATCCGATCCTGACAAGTGGTATCAGAGCCTTATCATTAAGGTTCCTTTGATCACCAGTTGAAGGTTTTTGCATTACTTTGCTTTATTTTTAAAAACTGTTTTTCAATCAATTTGTTTCAATGGATTCGGGAGGTTCTTCTGATAACAATGGGTCTGGGTCCAACATTCGTGTTCCCATGCTCAAACCATCTGATTTTGAGATGTGGAAACTAAGAATTAAGCAGCATGTCCAACTAATGGACTATGCTGTTTGGCAAATCATTGAAACTGTTCCCACTAATCCCATTGAACTGGATGAGAATGGAAAACCAAAGAAGAAACTACCACCAAAGACAGATGCTGAAAAGAAGGATAGAATGATTGAGATGAAAGCTCTCAGCATCCTCCAGATTGCAATTCCCAATGAGTATCAACATCATTTCAAGAAATTTGATGATGCTCATGAACTTTGGAATGCTCTGGAGAAGAGGTTTGCTGGAAATGCTAGTTCTAAGAGAAACCAAAGAGATCTTCTTAAACAAGCCTATGAGAACTTCACCAGTGGGAAGAATGAGAGTATCACCCAAATCTTTGATAGGTTTTACAAACTGGTGAGCCAACTGGAGAGTGCTAAGGTTAGGCTTGATCAAGATGAGATAAATAGAAAGTTTCTTAGGTCTCTAGGTGATGAATGGACTGTGTTTGCTGCACAATGGAGGACTAAGGATTCTCTTGAAGACATAGAGTTAGATGATCTCTATAATAGTTTGATAGTGTTTGAGGGAGAGATAGAGGGAAAAAGAAAAACTGTTGTTCCTAGCCACAATGCTGCTCTCCTGTCATCCTCAGGTATGGAATCAAACCATTCTTTAACTAACTCTTTTGAAAATTGTGCAGGTACTAGTTCTGCTGTTGGACTAGATGTGAACACTCCAGATGCTGTTCTTGAAGCTTTTCTTGCCAGCCATGCACATTCAACCCTCACCAATGAGGATCTTGAACAAGTGCACCCTGATGATCTTGAGGAGATGGATCTCAAATGGCAGATGGCCATGCTTACTGTTCGAGCTAAGAGGTTCATCAAAAGGACTGGAAGGGAAAACATGAATTTCAGAGCTGATGGCAAGGCTGGATTTGACAAGTCAAAGGTGAGATGCTTCAAATGTCAACAGCTTGGCCACTTTGCAAGAGAATGCAGATCTGGTGGACAAGTCCAGAATCAAGGTCAGAGGCCAACTCAGAATCAAACCTCCTAAGCATTGGTCTCACAAGAAGGCCATGGGTTTGATTGGAGTGATCAAGCAGAAGAGGCTATAAACAATAAAGCTTTGATGGCATTGACTGACTCTTCCATCAAGATAGATTTACCAGAATCTGAGGACATACAGGTATCTTCTAAACTATGTCCCGGTGAATGTAGAGCTATTGTTAAGAGGTTTAGAGAGCACAATAAGAAAGTATGTGCTGCTCTAAGTAAAATGGAGGAGAGAAGGTATGAGTATACTGCTGTGATAGAAGATCTTGAAAAGAAAATTAAAGACTATCAGGCTAATGAACTGCAAATGGACTATGATAGAAAATATCATAAGTGGGAGAAAGAGCAGTTTCAAGATGAGATTGATAGTCTGAAAAGAAAATTGGTGGAAAAAGAAAGCAAGGTGGATGAACTCACAAAGAAATTGGAGGGTGTGGACATTGATCTTGGAATGTTCAAGGCTGCAAACCGTAAGCTTGAAACTCTGCTACAATCTCAAGTGAGAGACAAGGTGAAAACTGGACTTGGATATAAGGAAACCCCACCTCCATACAATCACAACTACATAACTCCCATGTCCGATGTAGCTGATAGGTATGTTAATGAATCATTACCAGAGGAACTGAAGTCAGCTAATCCACCATTTGAAAGTGATGAGGAAGGATTTGTGGAGGAAGTAAGTGATGATGAGGGAGTTGTGAAGAAAGATGAGGTGATTCCATATGAAAATCACATCTGTTGTGAACCCATACCCACTAAACCATCTTTCAAGCCTGTGGTATTTGTAAAAGCATCCACAGAACCTCTCACCACTGAGCCAACACCTTCAAAAGCTATCCAAACCATAAAAAGTTTCACAACTGTTGCCAATAATCCCCATCTTTACACTAACAGTTCTAAAAAGAACCCAAACAGTTCTAAGCCAAAAAGCCCAATTGTTAGTACAAAAGTCAAAGGAAAGGAGAAAGTTGGTGAGGTTGTGTATGCAAAGAAGAAGATGGAAGCTCCAAAATCTCAGGCTAAACCCAAGTCTAAGAACAGGCATACTGAAATGTCTGCTTGCACATGCCAAAAGCATGGTGTCCAAAAGTTTCCTAAATCTGTAGCTGTTAGAGGAAATCAAAGAAATAGGAACCAATTCTGGTCACAAAGAACTGGTTTACCTATTGTGAAAACCAAAAAGTGTTACATCTGTGGGATATCTAATCATTTAGTTCAAGATTGTTACTATAACCCACAGACTAATGGCACTCAAAACAAAAGTCCCAAAAGACAAAATAACAGTACTAAAACTGTTAATTCAAAGCAAAATAGCAGTTCTAAAACTGTTAAACCAAAACAGGCAAACAGTTCTACAACTGTTACATCCAAACCAACTAACAGTTCCAAAACTGTTTTAACAAAACTAAAAAACTGTTGGTTTGGCTTGGATGAAAATTCAAAAACAAACTGATTCTGGAGAGGGTGAAACTGTTCTTCAAACTGAAAATCAAAAGGAATTACAAGTTGATTCATCTGTTTTACCAACTCCACCAGCTGTTTGTTCAAAGGTATCCACTGTTAATCACAACAGTTGGGAACCACATGTTCTTACAAAGTATTCCTCACACAAATTAGAGAAATCTAATTTGGATGAAATCAAAAAGAACCAAACTCTGTTTAAGTACTATGACTTAAATGGTGTACCCAAGACCTGCATGGCCTGGGTACTTCCTGCTACTAATTGATTTTATTTGTGCAGAGCATTCATAGGGCCAATCATGGATCTATCTGGCATGTGGATAGTGGATGCTCAAGGCACATGACTGGAAATCCACACTGTTTGAAGGATTTCAGAAGCATCAATGGTGGATTTGTAGCATTTGGAGGAAATGCTAAGGGAGGAAAAATCACAGGTAAAGGAGCTGTTGAGGCAGGTACACTTACATTTAATGATGTTTTCTTTGTTGAACAGCTTAAGTACAATCTGTTAAGTGTATCTCAAATCTGTGACAATGGAAACAAAGTTTTGTTTACAGATTCAGAATGCATTATTCTTTCAAAAGATTTTAAACTAAATGAGAAGGATGTTCTTTTGAGAACACCTAGAAAAGATAATGTATACTGTCTTGATACACAAAAGATTGCTAAACAGAATGTGTTAAGCTGTTTACTCTCAAAGGCATCTCATGATGAGTCTGCCATTTGGCATAGAAGAATGTGTCATATGAATTTTAAAACCATGAACTTGTTAGCTAAAAACAGTTTGGTAAGAGGTTTGCCCAAAAAAGAATTCTCATGTGATGATCATTGTGTAGCCTGTCTCAAAGGCAAGCAACACAAAACTTCTTATAACACCAAAGAAGTTTCTTTTATTACTGCACCTTTACAATTGTTACATATGGATCTTTTTGGTCCTACATCTGTGGTGAGTATAGGGAAGAAAGCATATTGTTTAGTCATAGTTGATGATTTTACCAGGTTCACATGGGTTCAATTTCTTAGAACTAAGGATGAAACTGCTGAGTTAGTTAAGTCACTTATTCTTAAAATTGAAAATCAATCTGATTTGAAGGTGAAAGTCATTAGATCTGACAATGGTTCTGAATTTAAGAACTTTGCATAACAATCCATAGAATAAGGTTATAAGAAATATACCTGATTAGAAAACTTGGGATTGCTAAAGTAGTCCACCACTACTGCACCTACTTGAAACTGGCTGCTAGACCGCTCCTGGATCACCAACCGTTAATACTCAAAACCGAGAGTGTGTGTGTCCACTTGTGTCGATAAAAAAAACCGAGAAACACCACTTATGTTTCTTACTTGTTCGACGAAGAGAGAAAGAGACCGAGAGAGAGGGTTCGGTCGAGAGGAAGAGTGCGACGTGAGAGGAGAGAGAGCTGAGATCGAGAGAGCCTTAGATGGTGGCTAGGGTTATCTTTCTTTAATCCTTTTTGTCTCCTATGTTAATCCTTTAAGCCTTAAGGATATATATAAGGATTTAGATGGACCTAAGCCCGTTTAATTAAAAGCCCACTGGTTATAATTAAACTTTCATCTCTTCTCATTTTGACCCCCTGGACTTTACTAGTTAATTAATTAACTATTAATTAACTGGTCCGTTAAATATTAAAACTTAATATTTAATTCCCTTTAAATAATAAATAACTATTTATTATTTATTTCCTTTCTAATAATTAATACAAACTGATTAATTATTTATTTCTCTCTTTTCAATAATTAATACTACTGATTAATTATTTACTCTTCTCTTTAATAATTAATCTAACTGATTAATTATTTCCACACAGATTTATGGTGAAATCCAACTGTTCCGTATTGGGTGTGTAGCAGTGTGACCCTTTAGTCTCTTGTAACGTTGGATACAATGTGGCCATTAATTATCTCTGCACATAATCCAACAGACTCCCACTTGTGCAAGATAAGTAATAGTTACTGAACATTGTTAGCCTAAGGAGGTCTCTAGCCAGACACTTAGGATAACCAGGTTATAAGAACTCTTATACCCCAAAGTAACTTGTGGTAAAACTTCATAAGCAGCCTGCTTAGAAGTAACTTGTTATAAACTAACTGTTTATAAACTAAACTATCATAAACTCCCTGTTTATGAATGGGTACGTTTTTATATATACAAACTTGCATATATATAGGTTTGTCCCTTGCAGCGTGATATTTCAATTTCGAGCATGAGCATGGAGAAGGTCAACTCAGAGACTCAAAAATTTGTTCATGACATACTTGATTTCAAAACTGCGTGATAAACAACAAAGAACAGATCAGTTCGTTTGGGCACGGCCGTGCTCTTACCAGTTTCTATAATCAGTCAAGGGTCCCGTAAATATCTCTTCTAAAAAGAAGGTGCAATTACCATCTTGCATATTCGCATTTGGAAATACGGCTCCCACTGAATCTAGACACGCCCCTTATGACCACCCTGTTACGGCGTGGCGTTAGAACGCGCTAAGAAGACAACGGTTACCGCATCCCAAACCAAATACCTCAGGCTTAAGGATAACCTAAGTGATAAATACTTTTGACATGAATCCACGAAGTATTTTTCACAGTGGGTCAATCCAATATTCGTAACTCTAACGAATATCCGTCAATTTTGGTTCGCAAAAACTTTTGCAGCTATATTCGACAAACTCTCGAATCTACCCCAAAATTACGATGACTTTATAGCCCTATCATAGTTCCCACCACGATAAGTAGTCACGGATAATATTTTGAATAAACCTAGTTTATTCCTGGATAAACCAAAACATACAAAGTTGTGAAGAACAATTAAACTAATTTCTACATCCTCCCATATTCCACCATGGAATAAAGATGTATAATTTCTACCATTTCATTGACTCGATTCACGGTGTAAATCTGAATTACTTATTATTTTGCATTGTAACTTATCACAGATCACAGAGAAAATAATATGATTATAAACCTAAAACTCAAGACTAGTACCCTGAAGTACTCTTTCTTGGTTTTGCTAGAAATCGTTCTTGCAACCTAAGAACCATTCTAGACTCACTTATTTCATAAAATTCCTTAAACTTGGAGAAACTGGAAATAACTCCAAAGTTTCTGATTTTATAAAATGACCTCCCTGTAATTAAGACTTTAATTACATTTGTAGATATACTGGATCTTATTATCCTTTTTGAAATGATAAACCTTCTTACATCTACTTATAAGAAACTTGAGATTAGATTCCCTGTGTATGCCAACACTAATCTAATATCACTACTAAGAATGTTAGAGAACATTCTATTTTATCATTTCTAACGTTAACCAACCAACAGATTTGATTAAGCTGACTTACTGAACATTTTAGAACGTATATAATTTCAAGTCATAACTTGACTTGAAGTCTTGCAATGATATCTTTATTGAGTACCTCCCAATAAATCATGCATTCCTTGGATTAGTTCTTTCTCAAGAACTTACTATTTTAGATAACTTCTAAAAATCATCCAATAATTATATACTCTAAAAGTTCAATCTTGTATTTATCACACTGGTTAACAACAACCTTTTATTAACTCTGATAAATACATTTGTCAGATGCTCCCACTATCTTTTATGAAAAAGTGCATTATTTTAAAAAACATCTTTTTAGGCTTAGTCAAAACTTGACTATCATGCCTAAAACTTGTGTTCCAAACACATGTTTTAAAGAATTTAGTTTTTGTAAGAAATTTGTTTTATGAAACCAAGAACTTGGATCTCTATATATCCATCTTTCTAGTTACAGAAAGTGGTTTCATTAAACTTGCTATAAGTGCAGAACACTTGTGAATGCATTCTAAATTTCTTTTCCATTTTAAAACATTTAGTACAAAATTCCTTGATTATAGTGACTACCATAATCACTTTTATACTTTCTTAAATGTTTTATCAAAAACTATTTACACTTAGAAATAATAACCATTATTTCATTTAGTTCAAGACTTTGAACATTCACTTTTCACAACAAATAACTCAAACACTTATTAAATTAGAAAAACTATCTAATTTTATAAACAACACTTGTTTATTTAAGCGTTTGAAGATCGGAGCCAACATTTATATAACTACAACAAATCATAGCATAAGATCACAATGAATCACCAAACAAGTCAAGACTTGACTTATTTGTTCTCTTTTAGTCACAACTGGACTAATCCTGATTCATAAAATAAGAAGACAAGCACGGATATTAACTAAGTAATTAAATTTCCATAAAACTTAATCTGAAGGTTTTCATAAACAATCAAGATAAAAACTGTTCAAATAAACTTAAAATTTTAATAAACTAGGAAATAAAATTATTATAATATCCGTAGGTTGCACGCGGGATCTTCTCCATGCCGGGCCGCATCACTTTTCATCCCCTCCTACAATAAACGATTGCAAGATATTAGAATACTCGTAAAAACTTTTACAAGTGGAAAGTGACAGAAGAAGCAGTTTACACGATACCTGAGGTGCTAGCCTTGCCACCTGCCCCGTGACCCTTCTGGCAATCTCTTTTCCAATGCCCGACCTCACCGCACTTGAAGTACCGATTGTCGGTTCTTGCTTTGTTCGGCTTCGGCTTCTTGCCCTTGTTGTCGTTATTAGCCCTGGGTGCACTCTGGATGGGTTGGGCCTTACCCTTTCCCTTTCCGTTGCGCCCCTTCCTCTTCTTATGCCCGTCATGACCCACCATGAGGATGTCCTTGGACTTGGTCCCGATACTCTGCTCAGCAGTCTTTAGCATTGAGTGCAACTCAGCCACGGATTTATCCATGTTGTTCATGTTGTAGTTGACTATAAAAGGCTTATAGTCATCCGAAAACGAGTTGAGTATCATATCTGTTGCTAGCTTCAACGGAACTGGGTGCCCAAGTCGCTCTAGGTGGTCCATGTAACCTTTCATTTTCATGACGTGGTTACTGACCGAGGTCC
Organism: Pulicaria dysenterica; assembly: GCA_947179395.2. Classification (NCBI taxonomy): domain Eukaryota; kingdom Viridiplantae; phylum Streptophyta; class Magnoliopsida; order Asterales; family Asteraceae; genus Pulicaria; species Pulicaria dysenterica. The sequence goes on along the minus strand of OX359289.1, from coordinate 93,209,010 downwards.
CCTTAGCCATCTTGCACGAGTTAAATGCCCTGGTGGCATCATAACGCTCTGTGCGAGCTTGCTCCTGGAACATGTCCCTCAGCTGGTGGATCATGTCATAGGCAGGAGTCTCCATCATGCTCGACTGCAACTCTGAACTCATAGTTGCGAGCATGAGACAGCTGACGTCTAGGGCGTCATTGGAGCGCTTCTGAAAAGCCTCCCTGACGTCTGCCCTAGCGTTACTGGCAGGAGGATTTCCTAGAGGTTGCTCTAGGACATACCACTTTCTCTCGTGCCTAAGTACGATCCAGAGATTTCTCTCCCACGTGAGAAAGTTAGGTGACCAGCTTGTCCTTTTCAACAATGGAGCGGAGAGAGAGGTTGTTGGTACTAGTAACGTTGGTTGCCATCTACAAATTAAAACCCGGTTTAATTAGTAATTGCAAATATATTTTCTAATCATATATCATCAAACCCATAAATAATATATATTAGACCTAGGATCCATATTTCACATACTTGACGCAAGGTTTGGGCACTTCCCGCCAAGTCATGCTATTTATGGTAGGTAACACCCTGTACCAATCGTACCTAACTGGTACGACTCCTAGAAACTCGTAGAGTACTTAGACCCAGTCTAGTATGTTTAACTCTACTCTAGTGATTTTTGGGCCGGGACTCCCGATTATCACCAAAATAGATCGCACCACCTAAGACAGCATGAATTCTGGCCGGGACTCCAGATTATCGCAGAATCTTTCATGACCCTTCCCTCAATGGTTTGAACCCGGATGCCCAAGGTTTAGGCACTTCCGACACCCGAGTACCGTTTAACAGCAAGGGTGTACCATTAGGTAGGTAGCACACTGATCTAAGATTTTCTTGGGTTTTATAATTAAGTTTAAAAAACTTAATTTTCTAGTTTTTTTTGAAAAACCATTTTAAAACTAACTGTTTTAAAAATACGATTTATATGTGTACCTAAACTAGGTGCACAAAACGGTTTTTATAAGTTCCAAACTTATAACCTTGACAAAACTTTAAATTTATAAAAAAATTAACTAACACGACTAGCAACCTGTAGTCGTATTCTAGTTTGTCATAAAGCGCGTGGTTTTTCACTGTTTAATAACAGCCTGTTATTAAATCTCTTTTTATTTAGCATCATATAAATGTCGCAAATCTATATGAAAAGCAGTAAATAAAAGAAACACAATCACGCAGATAATAAGAGTAAGCATATAAAACCCTATAGTTTTGTCAACTAATCCTAAGGACAAAGTGACTTGGATTCGCCTTTCTTGATATGTTTCTCCCACTAGCCTTGACACCTCCCCGAAGTGTCTGTGCTTCGCGTATAGAACACCATTTACGTCGTCATCTTCTTCGAGTCCATCTTGGTTGAGGGATTAAACTACTACTAATATATTACAAATACAATATTGAATGGGGTTGTAAGTGGCACGCAGACCTCCCCGAACCAGTACAATATTACAAGTAAGAAAGGGATTGTAATTGGCACGCAGGCCTTCCCGAAACCAAAAATAAAAGAAGAATAAGAAAAACGAGTCCTAAGTCGGCAAAACTATAGCTATATGTATCACAACCACACAATTATATATAAGCACTATATATATAAAAATCAACCACGCAGTTATAATATATAAACAATAAACTGTGCTGTTAAGCACACAACCTGATTTGTTTAAATTTTCTCATTTACCCTTTGATTAATACCTATTAACCAAAAATGAGAATTATGATCTTCTAATTTATTTGACCAAAATAGTTTTTCAACAAAACTTAAAAACTTGATTTTATTCAAAACTTGAATGAAATCCTCACGTCGAGTTTTCTTACTAGTTTTCCAATAACTTAAAACCGACAATTTTTGGTCAACTAAATATTATCTTATTTGTTTCTCCATTTTATTATATAAACTTTATCCTTTTAGACTTTATTCAAAAATGACTTAAACTAGTCATAATAAATAAATATCTAAACTAATATATATTTTAACTAAACTAATTAAAATATATAATACTAGTTTATATAACACTTTATTAATTTAATACTTAAAATTAATAATCCTTTTGTATTAATCCGGAAAAACTATTTTGGGCCAATATCTCTCATCAACCCGAGAGAACCACTGGGCCAAGACCCTATTGGGTCGAGAACCCATTGGACCAAAAACACCTGGGCCGAAACCCCGCTGGACCGTGATCCTCCTTGGGCCGAAGCCCTTTTGGGCCGTGGCGTCCTGGGTCGAAAAACACTTGGGCCGAAGCCCACCCTGACCCTTAGCGCCGCTAACAGCCATCACCCAACACGGTGATGATCTCGGTTCCCGTTTTCCGATTGATACAACATTCTAAATTCCTCTTAACCTATTAAAACTAACTGTTTTAATATAATGATTAAATACTGGATTTAAATCAAAAACCAAAAACTATTAATTATTAATATTAACGAAACTTGTTTTTATTAATAATCAATTATCCTAAAAACTTGATTTCAACCTTTTTAAATAAAAGGTTCAAAAACTGGTTAAAATCTAGTTTTAGATAAAATGTTTATTCTTCTTAACCGTTTAAACACAAACCTGGTTTAAACCTAACTGGTTAAAAATAAACCTTTTATAAACTGGATAAAAACAGAAAACTTGTTTTTATACCCTTATGGTTTTCGATTTTCATGAAGGAAAGAAATAAGATGGAGAAGATCATTTAACTATCAAACAAACCAAAAAACTGGATTCACTAGGTTTTTATCAATTTAAACAAACTGTTTAATTTAATCTTAATTCAATCTTATCTTTATTCAAAAATCATAATCCTATTAACCATTCAAACTAACTGTTTAAATTTCCTGATTAATAGGATAAACCTGATAACAAAAAAAACTGTTTTGGTACCTTGCTTGATTTTCGAAAAACTCAAAAGATGAGTAGAGAATTAAAAAACAAAACCTTAATCCTAAAACGGATAAAACTAGAAATTATGGATCATAGAGCCGAGGCTCTGATACCACTGAAGGGTTTTGAACCAGACCAAACCACCCAATGACTCAAACTGGTCAAACCTGAGTTTGATTCCAGTGGTTCAATCCTAAAAGCGGAACTAGATTGAACACAACCCTCTAAACCCCAAAAGGGTTAGGATCTTTAAACTAATGATCAAACATAGTTTCTTGTATAACAATCTATAGAATAAGGTTATAAGAAATATACCTGATTAGAAAACTTGGGATTGCTAAAGTAGTCCACCACTACTGCACCTACTTGGAACTGGCTGCTAGACCACTCCTGGATCACCAACCGTTATTACTCAAAACCGAGAGTGTGTGTGTGTGTCCACTTGCGTCGATCACAAAAACCGAGAAACACCACTTGTGTTTCTTCCTTGTTCGACGAAGAGAGAGAGAGAGACCGAGAGAAAGGGTTCGGTTGAGAGGAAGAGTGCGACGTGAGAGGAGATAGAGCTGAGATCGAGAGAGCCTTAGATGGTGGCTAGGGTTATCTTTCTTTAATACTTTTTGTCTCCTATGTTAATCCTTTAAGCCTTAAGGATATATATAAGGATTTAGATGGACCTAAGCTCGTTTAATTAAAAGCCCACTGGTTTTAATTAAACTTTCATCTCTTCTAATTTTGACCCCCTGGACTTTACTAGTTAATTAATTAACTGTTAATTAATTGGTCCGTTAAATATTAAATAACTATTTATTATTTATTTTCTTTCTAATAATTAATACAAAATGATTAGTTATTTATTTCTCTCTTTTCAATAATTAATACTACTGATTAATTATTTACTTTTCTCTTTAATAATTAATCTAACTGATTAATTATTTCCACACAGATTTATGGTGAAATCCAACTATTCCGTATTGGGTGTGTAGAAGTGTGACCCTTTAGTCTCTTATAACATTGGATACAATGTGTCCATTAATTATCTCTGCACATAATCCAACAGAAGAAACATGGTCAAAACCTTAAATACAATATGTTTGTAAAGGATAAAGATCATGGAGAAGAGTGCTCAACATCCAAACAGCATGGTAAGTCTGTGCTGGACAGATTAGACACTCAGCCTATTCAAAGAACATCAGTCAGAGAAAGGCTTAATCCAAATCCTTTCAAAAGACAACATTCTCTATCTGGCTTGGAGAGAAGTTACAAGAATAGGAAGACCACTGTAAGTCAGAGGTCAAATCACAACAATGGTAAATCCAAAGTTGTAGATCTTGGTAAGTCCAAGAAGATCAACAGTGGTAAGTCCAAACCTGTTGAAACTGGTGAGTCCAGTCACCATGGCAAAGGTAAGTCCAAAGTCATGGAAAAGAAGGTTGTTAGTCAAACTTCTAAGGATAACAAACAAAGATCTGACTAAGGTAAGTCCAAAGTCAGTGATCATCAAGTAAATCAACTTGCAGAGAAAGTTGAAAAGTTATCCACCACATACAATCCTAAGACTGAGAGTAAGTTCTCACAAGGATTGTTAGACTCTCTACCTCTTGTAATCATTGGAAGAAGGATATGCTACAAGTGCAGAAGTAGAGGTCATAAGGCTAAGGACTGTGATGCAGAAATCTCAAGGCCTAAACAAGAACAAACTGATTAGCCTACACAAGACTCAGCTCCTGCTCAAGCTAAACAGTCAGTTCAACCAGATGGAGATGCTAAGTGCTCCTCATCTGAACCCACCAAGAAGTGGGTTCCCAAACAAAACTAATGTGTTTAGTTTTTATATCATGTGCAGGGTTCAAGTAAATGGTACTTGGATAGTGGATGCTCAAGGCACATGACTGGGTGGAAAGGACTTCTTAGTGATTTCCAAGAAGATGAAGGTCCTAAAGTAACATTTGGTGACAACTCCCATGGAAGAACTAAAGGCTATGGGAAGATGCAAGCTGGCAAGGTTACTTTCCAGAGGGTTGCATATGTCAAATGCCTCAAACACAACCTGATTAGTATCAGTTAATTGTGTGATGAAGATAATGTTGTTACTTTTAGGAAGAAAGTAGGAACAATTTATAATGCTAAGGGAAAGCCTGTATTAATAGCTAAAAAAGAAAGAGATGTGTATCTACTTGATCTAAATTATGCTGATCCCTATAATGAAACCTGCTTGTATTCTCATACTGTTCCTAAGCTGAGTTGGTTATGGAATAAACGTTTATCTCATCTAAACTTCAAATATATAAATATGCTATCTAATAAAGAGTTAGTCTCTGGATTACCAAAGGTCACATTTGTCAAAGACAAATTGTGCTCAGCTTGTGAACAAGGGAAGCATCATAAAAGGGTCCTGTAAATTAAAGCAAAATTTTTCAATAACAGACCCATTGCATATGTTGCACATGGATTTGTTTGGTCCCATAAGTACTCCAAACCTAAGTGGCAAGAAGTACACACTGGTGATAGTAGATGAGTTCTCACGATTCACCTGGGTAATATTCCTTAAAGCCAAAAGTGAGGCTGCCCTGGAGATAATCAATTTTATCAAAAAGGAAGAGTTGCAGAAAGGTTTGTCTGTAAAGCAACTTAGAAGTGATCATGGGACTGAGTTCAGAAACTCAACTCTTGAAAACTTCTGTGAACAAAAAGGGATATTACAAAATTTCTCATCTGTCAGAACTCCACAACAAAACGGGGTTGCTGAAAGGAGAAATAAAACCTTGATTGAGGCTGCTAGAACAATGCTATGTGAGGAAGGATTGAAACTCTATTTCTGGGATGAAGCTGTCATTACAGCCTGTTATACTCAGAATAAATCAATCATTGTCAAAAGACATAGAAATACATCATATGAGATGCATAAGTTTATAAAGCCCAATTTAGGTTATTTCCGTATCTTTGGTTCAAAATGCTATGTGCTGAATCAAAGAGATCAGCTCCATAAATTGGAACCTAAAGCTGATCTTGGAATATTCGTTAGTTATTCCTCAATCTCCAAGTCTTATAGGATATATAATACAAGGAGAAAGGCCATAGAAGAGTCAATTCATGTCTCTGTTGATGAAGAATGTTTTGATCAAGCTAATAAGAGTCAAGCTGACTTGGTTAGTCTGAGTGAGCTTGAAAGGCCTAAGGAAACCAACTTATCAAATCCTATGTATGTCATGGGAAATGATAGTGATGATGATGTGTGTCCATCACATGCTCAAATGGATTCTCAAGCTGAGAAGGATGATGAGTTCGTCAATCCATTTGGAGCTGAAGTCACTCAGACTGAGAATCTCAGTGATCATCAGTTTGTTAACAATGCTGCTGTTGAGACTGAGGATGTGTGTTCACCTCAGAGTTCTCAACATCACTCAGATTCAGAACCAGACTCTCCAACTACAACGCTTAAATTCCTCAAATATCATCCTCAAGATCAAATTATTGGAAATGTCCAAGAAAAGGTCATGACCAGATCTAAGGATACAGCTAACTATGCTGCTCATTTTGGTTTCCTATTTCAAATGGAACCAAATAAGACTGAAGAAGCCTTAGAGGATGAGGATTGGATTGATGCTATGCAAGAGGAACTGAATGAATTTGAGAGAAATAAGGTCTGGAACCTTGTCCTTGCCCCCAAAAATCATTCTATTATAGGCACTAAGTGGGTCTATAGAAATTAAATGGACAAAGATGGAGTGATAGTTAGGAACAAAGCCAGGCTGGTAGCACAAGGCTATAAGCAAGATGAAGGAATTGATTATGTGAGACCTTTGCCCATGTTGGTAGAATTGAAGCCATAAGGCTGTTCCTGGCTTATGCAGCATATAAAGACTTCAAAGTCTATCAAATGGATGTGAAGAGTGCTTTCCTAAATGGAACACTTCAGGAGGAAGTCTATGTGAAACAACCTCCTGGCTTTGTGAGTTCAAAGTTTCCACATCATGTCTATAAGTTAGACAAGGCTTTTTGTATGGTCTTAAAGAAGCTCCAAGAGCTTGGTATGATACACTGTCCACTTATCTACTATCAATGGATTTCACCAGAGGTAGTATAGATAAGATACTCTTTATTAAAAAGAGTAAAGGACAGGTGATTCTTATACAAATCTATGTGGGTGACATTATCTTTGGTTCTACCAATGAATCTCTGTGTGAGTGGTTTTTTGAAATAATGTCACAAAAGTACAAGATGAGTATGATGGGTGAGATGACATATTTCCTAGGTCTACAAATTTAACAAAAGCCTGATGGAATTTTCATCAATCAAAGCAAGTATATTCTTGATTTGATAAAGAAATATGGTTTTGATTCAAGTTCAACCATGAGAACACCCATGTCACCAGCTGTCAAGCTGAGTAAAGACTCAGATGGTAAGTCTGTGTGTCAGTCTACCTATAGAGGAATGATAGGTTCATTACTCTATTTGACAACTAGTAGACCTGATATCATGTTTGCTACATGTGTTTGTGCAAGATATCAGGCAGATCCTAAAGAATCACATCTTCAAGCTGTGAAAAGGATCTTTAGGTACCTTAAAGGTACACCAAATCTAGGTCTTTGGTATCCAAAAGACTCTGGATTTGAATTGGTTGGTTTTTCTGATGCTGACTATGCTGGGTGCAAGTTAGATAGAAAATCAACAACTGGAGGATGTCAATTGCTTGGAGGTAAACTTGTAAGCTGGACTAGTAAGAAACAGAACTCAGTGGCTACTTCAACTGCTGAAGCTGAGTATGTTGCCGCAGGAAGCTGTTGTTCTCAAATCTTATGGATGCAGCACCAAAGTGCAATAGCCATCACTTACAATCCAGTATTTCACTCAAGAACCAAGCACATTGAAATTAGACATCACTTCATAAGGGACATCGTGGAAAAAGGTAAAGTTGAAATTAAATTTGTAGGACCGGCTGGGGGACGGGGTTCTAAACTAAACTAAAACACCCTAATGCTAGGACTGATCTAGGATGAGAAATAGTGCGGAATTTCTATTTCCCAAACCTCCTAAAGATTCTAAGATCTGCTTAGGCGTCCGGCACACAGTAACACTAAGAAACACGCAGAGTAAAAACAAGAACAAACTCTAAGAACTCACACAGAGATGCTTACGGCTGCCCTTGGATTCAGATTAAACACACAGTATTCGTTTACGAGGTTTAAAGTCGCGATTTAGTAGGCTTAAAGTCGTATAAGGTCAATTACGAAGGCTCCCGGTTGATTACTCGATTGATTCGTAGGTTACCCGCTTGATTCGTCGATTCCCACGCTAATGCGGGGTTAAGCTCTATTTATAGAGTAATTAATTCACTACGCACGTAATGTATCACACTTCCTACGAAGTGTGTCCAGTACGCACGTACTGGTTAGTTTAATAATAATTAATTTCGTTTTAACCGACCTAATCACCACGTGCGAGTTGACCTTCACTACGCACGTAGTGAATTCACCACGCACGCAGTAAACACATCACGCACGTGATGAACTTTCACACACACTTAAACTTCCAAACTCACATCAACACATGATTAAGTACTTGTAAGCTTAAGATCATCACAAAGAGTCACTAAGAATGTATAAACATGCAAACAATTAATCAAAACACATTTGAATTAATAAACATGAATATACTTTATTGATACGAAATAGGGATTCACAAATATGCACCAACAAACTCCCCCTAAGACCTAGTTCTATCAATAACACTTGCAGTAAGAAAAAATTCCACAAAGTAAAATGCACAAAGCAAAATTCATAACGAATACCTTTCGTCATGCCCTTACCTGCACTACGCACGATGTGAGCTGTAACTCGTGCTAAGTGGGGTTCCATCTCGCATGTAATGAGTTTCACATCTGTGAACCTTAATTACTGTTAGTACTGCACTCAGCAATAAACTGTCAGTAACTTCAAGATCACTTATAAACATTTAAGCAAAACACATCAAAGTGAGATGAAGAAAATGTAAACAGAACAAACTCCCCCTAATCAAAACACTAAGAATGATTAAGAACATACTAGAACTCTTTTTGTATTTTTCTGAAAATAAAGAAAATGAAAATGCAGAAGTAAACAATTAACGAATTAAATCCTAAAGAACAGAATTAAAAAAAATACTAAGAAAATTGTAGGAATAAAATTACTGAAATTAAATCTTTTTGTGAGAAGGTTCCAAGATGGAATCAGTACCAGCACATCTATACTTAGTAGTCATTCATTTCAGAACCTTGGACATAAACATATTCTCTCAAACTCTGTCTGTCAACCTAACTTTCCTCAGATCATGACATATTTTGTTTCAACATTTTCAGATTATCTAAACTGGATACACGGTTAAGACTATCTCTTTCAAAGTCTCACAGTATTTTGATTCACTCAGTAGGTGCATAACTTGATTACCCAACCACCATGCTTATGTGCTTTGTGATTTTGTCAACGCATTTTATGCTCTTTGACATGGAGGTCAATTTTTCACCTCTCTAGACATTTTTCTTGTTGAGCCTTTGTCACTGCATTTTATGCTCTTTGACAATTCAACACTAATAGATCAATATAGCTTTTGTCACTGCATTTTATGCTCTTTGACAATTCAACATTGATAGATCAATGTATCTATTTCTTTTGACATCTCAGATTGGGGTCAATTTTTCACCCTCTTTTAGATTTTGCTCATTGTCATCTAAGCACATTTGGCATGGTAACAGGTGTGTGCACCAGACTAAGTTAGTCTCAACTGTTATTGATTTGTAGACTTGAAATGTCTCGATAGTTTGAATCTTTGATGGATTTCCACATGCATAACCACTTATCAGCCTAGACTCTCATCATATGCCTTACACGCCATCTGTTTCTTATCTGATTTAACTCAAATTTTTCAGACAGTTTTCTCAAGAATATGTGTATGCTTTCAGTCCTAATTTTACTAGACATACTTTGTATTGAAAGCCAGTGTACCATCATTTTCCATTTGAGTTGGATCAACTTCTCATTTTTTATTTTTTTTTTATGTTTTCTGATTTTTTTTTGTATTTTCTAAGTTTTCTGATTTTTTTGTATTTTCTATGTTTTCTGAAGTGTCTCCCCCTATAATACTAAACAAACTAAAAACTAAGAAAATAGAAACGCAGAAGCACACAGGAAATAAACTAAAACACAAAAGAACAAATTAGTCACACAGAAAATAGACACACAGTCACAAATACCTCACACTTGATTATAGCGGTTGACACCCTTCACATAGAAGAAAGAATTAGAAAGCATTAGGAACCCAAGCCCGAATAGTCATGGGTTTCCCGTCTTCTCCAATCACTGGAAGTTTCATCCAAGTTCCAGTCTTCTCAGCAGCATTGCTGAACCTGTCACTCGAATCCTTAGGCATTTGAACACACAGTTTGTTAGTCCACTTAGAATTCTGATTGAGCGAAGATTTTCTTTTGCTAACAACTTCGGGATTTTTAGATTTTCTTATGGTATCCCCGTTTGTCCTTTGATGCTGAACTGGAAGAGTTGAGTTTTGATTGTTTTTAGTAAACGTTTTATTCTTTTGAAAAATCTCAACTTTCCTGTTACATCGCTGATGTGGCTGCTGATCACACTCGTAACTGAGGTGACCAGGTCTCCTGCACACATAGCAAATCCTGTCTGGATATTGCTTTATAGGACCTTTCGACATCCTTTGAGATCGATACCCTAACCCTTGATGTTTGGGTAATAGTTGACCTCTTGGTACGGACGGGTATCAGGAGACTTTACACCCTCCTTTTCAAATTTCCGAAGGGCATCGCGGATACGATGCATCAACGGATCTTTCACATTAGAACTTGCCAATAGTTCTCTTATGCCTGGTTCAGCCTTTTTAATTTCTTCTTGCTGAACCTCATTCTTCTGAGGCTCACCTACATTCTCGTGTAACTTTAAATCCTCTTTTGGGGTTGATGCAGAAGATTCATCAACCTTTGTGAGTAGTGGGTCAGATTCAGAGTGAACATCCTCATTCACCAGTTGATTTAACACTGGTGGTGGACATTTAGAGTATAACTTCTTGTTCTTTTCTGAATCAGTACCTTGACCTCTCTGATCGATTATGTACTCAAATAAGTAAGAAGACGTGGAATAACTTTTGAGTTTTTGACTCAGAGTCTCATAATCGACCTTTGAAGTAGCAAGGTCTCGTTTCAGCTTATCAATCTCATTTATGTAAAACACTATAGCATCCTGTTTATTTAACAGAGCCACACCTAGTTCATGCACCTGTTTGCCTAAACTTTCATTCTTTTCTTTCAACTGTTTGTCTCTTTCTTTTATCAACAGGTTTTTATCTAACTTAGATGTGAGCTCTGAAATTGTAGACTTTAGGAACACTATCTGTTTTACATAATCATTACAAGAACCACAAGGTAAGCCAAAAGTACATACCTTTTCCTCGGATGATTGACCACAACTGCACACCTTTTGGTTTGACTCATTGGCACGAACTTTCACTGGTGTCTTTTCTGCAGCTGGAACCGAGGCTGGTTCATCATCAATGCTGGCAATCGATTCTTCCTCACTTGAGTAACTTTCTGTCTCGGATTGAGAATCTTCATTCAACACATGAACATTTGCCACATTAATATCAGCACCATCATTCCCAAATTGTACTGACCAGTCAATTCCCTCGTCCTTTTGAACAACTGCCATTGCCTTAGCCGGTTTTGGAGTTGATTCAGACTTTATGGTTGAAGAGGAAGATGATCTACTGCCAGAACTGGTTTTGAAAGGATACTTCGGTCCCATACTCTTCGGCTTATCACATTCTCGCGCGAAATGACCTTTTTCACCGCAGTTATAGCATGTTACCGCAGACTTATCAAAACCGAGTTTGGTATCCTTTGTAGCTGATATTTGCTTCCCTGTTCTTTTCTCATATGCTCTTGCTCTCCTGACTAAGTTAGCATATGACCAGAGGATATCTTGTCTCTCCATCTCATCTTCATCAATCTGCTCATAATCCTCTTGAGTAAGATGAGCATTACCAATCTTCCCCTTCAGTAGATCATCATAAGAGGAGACTAGCGCACTTAGCATGCTCATATGTACTTTTACTTCATCTGCGCTCCCATACTTGAAATGCTCGACATTGAATCCAGAAGTAGACACAGTATAGGATGGCCCAGAAGATGAAGCTTTAGATGTAGATCTGCCAGATTCATTTACATTACTCACATAGGCAGATTGTAAGGGGGCATTTGAAGAAGTGGATGACGATACAGGTGTTCCAGAGTAGTAGAGAGAAGGATTTTGTTGATAACTGGACATGGAATCCAAATTTTGTTCCTCCTGCTCTTGCTCTTTCAACTTTGTGATGAAATCATTTAGATCCATCCCGTCAAAGCCACCACTGTTCTTCAGTATCATAATATATGGCCGCCAGCTCTTGGGCAAAGTTTTTGCCAAAATTTCCACCTGCTGCTTCTCTGGAACAGTAACACCCAGACTGTCCAGTTCACTAAGAAGATGATTATATCTTGTAATGAGAGAAGGAATTTTTTCATCTCTAGTAGCCATGAAATGATCTAATTCCTTTCTCAATTGACTTGCTTTCAATTCCTTGAGGGCCGCATTTCCCTCATTTCTCTTCTCAAGTGCTCTCCACAGGCTGTGGGAAGTTTTATACCTTCTGAATTGATGGAATATCTCATTTGGAATGGCCTGGATTAGTTGAGCATAGGCCTTCTTCTCTGCATCATGACTGCTCTTCTGTTCAACAGTCATTCCATCATAGGGGGTTTCAATATTTCCCTCCCCCTTGGGAACCATATAATCGGTGTTTATTGCCCTCCGAAGTCTACAGTCAAGGCCATCGAGGAAAATTTCAAACCTAGGCTTCCACATAGGATAGTCTTCCATGGTTAACAGTTTAGGTACTTTATTGGCACTCCCCATTTCACTGTCTAGCAATAAGTTATTTAAAACTGTTGTTTGTTTTGATGCCATTTCAGTAATCAAGAGCTGAGAACACACAGACTGAAATTAGGATTTTAGGACACACAGATTCAATACGCACGGAGTGGGAAGGCACTTCGCACGAACACACAGCACAACGTACGGACTGACACGAGGACACACAGATGCTCCTACGTACGAACTGGAACTCTACCACGCACGAACTAGAACCTAGGACGCACGGAGTGAAGATGGTACGCACGAAGCAACAAAATAATTTTTGAAAGACAAAGTAAACCACACAGACTCAACTCGCACGAAGTGGACACACCACGCACGCGTTGAGGACCTACTACGCACGGAATGAACACACAGTCAATCGAAGAGTCTAGAAGATTTACGACACACTACGCACGCACTAAGGTCACTACGCACGCACTAAGGACTCATTTCGCACGCGTAAAATGCAAATAGATTAATCGTAAAAACACGACCTATTTAACGCAAAACGACCTATTTTCGACCTAACAACCGATTAAAAACGACGAAAAGGACAAACACACAGGCCTAATCGACACCTAGATCACGAAATCCTAAAAGAAAAGTGATCAATCAAAGCAAAAGGCTCTGATACCACTTTGTAGGACCGGCTGGGGGACGGGGTTCTAAACTAAACTAAAACACCCTAATGCTAGGACTGATCTAGGATGAGAAATAGTGCGGAATTTCTATTTCCCAAACCTCCTAAAGATTCTAAGATCTGCTTAGGCGTCCGGCACACAGTAACACTAAGAAACACGCAGAGTAAAAACAAGAACAAACTCTAAGAACTCACACAGATATGCTTAAGGCTGCCCTTGGATTCGGATTAAACACACAGTATTCGTTTACGAGGTTTAAAGTCGCGATTTAGTAGGCTTAAAGTCGTATAAGGTCAATTACGAAGGCTCCCGGTTGATTACTCGATTGATTCGTAGGTTACCCGCTTGATTCGTCGTTTCCCACGCTAATGCGGGGTTAAGCTCTATTTATAGAGTAATTAATTCACTACGCACGTAATGTATCGCACTTCGTACGAAGTGTGTCCAGTACGCACGTACTGGTTAGTTTAATAATAATTAATTTCGTTTTAACTGACCTAATCACCACGTGCGAGTTGACCTTCACTACGCACGTAGTGAATTCACCACGCACGCAATGAACACATCACGCACGTGATGAACTTTCACACACACTTAAACTTCCAAACTCACATCAACACATGATTAAGTACTTGTAAGCTTAAGATCATCACAAAGAGTCACTAAGAATGTATAAACATGCAAACAATTAATCAAAACACATTTGAATTAATAAACATGAATATACTTTATTGATACGAACTAGGGATTCACAAATATGCACCAACAAAATTTATCTCCACTGATGACCAATTAGTAGATATCTTTACTAAACCCCTTGATGAAAAGAGGTTTATGTATCTGCTAAGTGGATTGGGTATGCTCAATCCCTAGCTAAGTGTCTAAAATTTGAGTTCTCTGTTTGACAAAGACTAAGTGTCTTAAGCTGAGTGCACAATTTATAAATGAGTTTTCATAAACTGTATAACAAGTCAAGCTGAATGATGAGTTCACACGTTTGGTGAGTTCCAAACATATTCTAACCACTTACTGTAGTAATGATACAGTTTGAGTGAGTCTCAAACATAAATGGCTAAGTATCATTGAGTCTGAGCTATGTGCTTCACTCAAGCTGTGTGATATATTCACACGTTTGGTTGGTTCCAAACAAGTTTTAAACTACTCAGTGTAGCTACAAACAAGTTTGAGTGAGTCTCAAACATATATGACTAAGTGTCACTGATTCTGAGCTGAGTGCTCAAAATCGAGCTGAGTGCTCAAACTCAAGCTGAGTATCAATCTCAAGTTGAGTGATGATATCAAGCTGAGTGCTTGATGCACGCTGAGTGATTAGTTTCCTCAGCTTGGTGTGTCCAAACTATGACTTAATTACTTAGTGTAATTACTTCATATGCAAGTGCGTATTTGAGTAAGTCTCAAAATCACGTATTATACTAATTCGGTATTGGTGTAGTGTTAAAAAATATTATTATTTGTTAATATTATTTTACACTTGTATCCGTTGGTGAATGATGTGTTTCTACCCTCTAAATGTTACATCAAGCCGTGATTTACCGGCGTAACGGATTAAAAAGGGATTCCAACGGTAATTTTTCTCTCTCCTCGAAAAGATATATATAACGACTTTACCCGTATTTTAGAGGTTTATGCTTAAACTTCTCATCTCTAAACCTCTCATTTGCTTATATACCTCTCATTTGCTATGTGCAATCTTCTGTTCCATCGATTTTGAAACCCTAACTCGCTCAGTGTGACGCTCTTTGCCCTGTGCAACGACAATTTTTACTCAGTGTAATTTTCAAGCTTTCACGATGGAAGGAACCACTCTTATTCTAAGTGATAGAATGGTTAGGGGTGCTGCTTTCAAAAACAACGGATTGCCGCTGATCAAAATTAATAATCAGCGTGCCTGCCTTGCTATTCCTCCAAGGAAACAGGGCAGAGGTTATGAAATCTGGTTAGACTACATCCGAAAATGCCCTTTGGCATTTGCCTTCATTGGAGCACCGGTTCATGTTGCTCCGCAACATCTTTTGGAGTTTTGGTACACATGCACCTTCAACCAGAACAGAGGAGAGATAACAGGCACTGTTCTCAATGGTAATTGAACAGTAGCCCTCACGGTTCAATGGCTAAGGGACGTTCTTCAACTCCCTGTTCAAGATGTGTTCGAGCCCACCGTGACTAGACAAGTGGCGAGATCAGTTCTACCTCAAATGGGTCACCCTCAAACTGAAGGGGTGATTAAGTAGGCCACTTTCCCAACCAGCTGGGGCTTCATGGTTTCAACAGTGGTACGTTCACTGGGGACTAAAGTTGGTGGCTTGGACCAAGTTAACGAGTTTGAAATGCAGCTGTTATACAATATGTTCTTCGACAGACGTATAGACTATGCACAACTCATTTTCAACGAGCTCAAAGTCCAAGTACTGAAGACCATCAGGGACCTCCATATCCCATTCATAAGGTACTTGTCCTTGGTGCTTGAAGCTGAGTTGGGGGATTTATATGAAGCTGGATGGGATGTGTTCCCTACCCCAACACTCAGCCCTAAGATGTTTAAGAATGACATCTTCCCTGAGCAAGAGGGTCTGAGTGGTCCAATGCTCTTGGTGGCTGAGGGAGTTTCATCTGCAAGTGGAGATGAGGGATCACCTCATGGGGGAGCTTCCTACGATGACACGGAGGTTCAAGCTGAGCACTCTGCTCAAGCTGAACCAGCAACCATTGAAGCTGCCTCTGGTAAGACCTCTCCACTTTCTCTTTCTTCTCATTTTTCTCCATCCACTTTTGGAGACAAGACTGCGGTAAACCCAACTCAGTCTAACCCATCTCCTCCACCTTCATTCCATTTACAATCTCACTCTGAAGCCACCCCTAGTATGCCCACTGCTGCTAGGGAGAATATCCGAACCTACACACGTCAAACTGCCATAAGTGGTGCCACTCCTAAAGGCATCACTGGAGCTGAGATCACATTGATTCCTCCACCGGCAGGAGTTGAGGGAGAGACGCCTTCTCTTAAGGTGTCAACCTCGAGGCTCATTACAACCCAACAGCCTTACCCGGTTGTGATGTCTACTCAGCCCATACTCTCCAGTGCCATGGGAGAGCCTGTTACTGTGCCTAAGCTGACACACTTAGGTAACATTGAATATATGACCAATCCCCAGGGTCAATCACCCCCCTCCAAACCCATAAGCCAACCACCAACCCATACACTTCACTTTTCGAGCCCCATTAATTCTCTTCACTTCTCACACCCTATTGCACGACCTGTCAATGTTTCATCTTCAAACCAAGGTGATTCACAGTGTCCAAACTCTGGTGCAGATGAATTTGAAGGTAAACACCAACCTTTGGATGATGCACCCAAAGACTCTCCTCACACTGATACTGCCTCCTCAGGCATCCAGCAGCTGAAAGAATATGTTGCTGCTCAGTTTGGTTTGTTCTATCTCAAGCAGAAGAAGCAAAAACGTAAAATCTATCAAAGGCTTGAGAAGCTAATAATGGATGTTAAAGAGATTGCCTCTGCAGTTGCTGCACTCCAACAACAAAACACTTCAACCCCTATTGATGATGACAAAAAGGGGGAGAAGGTTCAAGCTGATACTGAAGCTGAGCTAGTTCAAGCTGAAGCTGAAGCTCTTCTAGTTCTAGCTAAAGGAGCAGATAGGCAAGCTCAGCCTGAGAGGGAGCCAAAATTAATAGAGGATGAACCTGCAGCCAAGAAACAAAAATTAACAAAATCTGAATCTGAGGCTGAAGAGGTGTCTGAGACTAAGCAGGAAACAGAAGAAGAGAAAGCTACAAGAGAATTGATAGAGATGCTCGAGCAAGAAGAAGTATATGAGCTTAAAATCTCTATAGCTGAGTTAAGAAAAAGGAAAGAGAAGGAAGTACAGGATCAAGAAAAAGAAAAATTGAGAAAAGATTTAGCTCAAGCTGAGGCTACATACACTGGTCCGAGACCTGATTCTATCCCATATACATACAAGGACATTCAAGAGTGATATTTCAGAAGGAGCACTAGCAAGGAGATCAAAGGCATGATCTTGAGCAGAATAAATGGAGCCATCATCCTCAACTTTGAATTCGAAGATAAATCTACATTGGGTATGGATCTGAGATATGTTCACAGAATGGGCTACATAGAATGGAAAAGAATATTAATGATGCTCAAGAAGTTCAAGAAAATCCAAATCAAGCAAGAGATCTTTGCTGAAGTTTCCAAGCTGATTAATAGAGCTGAGGAATTGAGATATGTTCCAGTTCCTGGTCTGCAGTAGGAGAGCTTATTCGAAATACCTGAAGGTGTAGAGTTTAAAGAAAACCAAGGTACTGATACACCTGTTCAGGGATTCATGTTTAAGGATCAGGCAGGCAATCCCAGCTTTATCAAGCTGAATGAAATATGTAATCTAAAAGCTAGGGATGCCATACATATAACAAGTTGTTGTGGTGATAGCACAAATCATTTTTTAAAGTATAAGTTAAATAAGATCATCAGAGTGCAACAAAGAGAACTCAGAGGGGATTCAGAAGCTGAAGGCCTCCTAGAAGAAATCAACAGAGAAATCATTCTTTGGGAGGTTCTACATCCTGAGTTCAAAAGATGAATAGATTAGTTCTATTGTAAATATTAGATTAGTTCTAATATTTTTGTAAGCACTATGTGTGCATGATCTATGTGATCAACATTTTGTATTATGATAAGTTCAAATTAATACAAGTATAAAGTTTGATATGTTCAACTGTGTTGTGATGTGTTCATATGTATAAGTCTGATAAGTTCATCTTGAATGAATAACTGATTAGTTCTTATTCATTAATGTAATTGGTTGGTGTGTTCAACTAAAAGTTGATATGTTCCACTTAAAATTGATAGGTTCAATTAATATTGATATGTTCAATTAATATTTGATTAGTTCAAAGTAAAAATCTTGATAAGTTTAAGATTTAAAACATAATTATGTTAAACAAACTTAATAACTGTTTGATGGTTTTGTCATCATCAAATAGGGGGAGTTTGTTGGGAAAATGATCTAATCAGTTAAGATTTGATGAGACAAAGTTAAGTTTGCAAGATGTGTTCTACACATAACTTAAACAGAATTATGAAGCTTAGTCAGACTGAACACTTATAGTGATTCAGACTGAGTATAAGCTGAGTTTAAGCTGAGCATATGTTCGATCAGCTTAGACTATATCTTAGTAAGATTATCAATATGTTTGATAAGCTGTGTGCGTAAACTAAGATATACATATTGAGTTTCAGCTTGATGAGTTTCAAGGTAAGCGACTCAGCGTGAACACTGAGTCAGCTCAATAGAGTTACTAAATATGTTTTTGTTAATTATTTAGACTTCTAAGGATGGGTTAACAATTATACATGTTAGTTCATGTTTGTTTTCGAGTGTTCTCGAAGAACTCAGCTTGATGAGTTTCAAGCTGAGTAACTCAGCCTGACTAAAGAAGTCAGCTTAAAAGAATTTAAATGTGTATTTAAATTTTGTTTTATCTCTCTATATCTACGGAAAGGATAAGAAGACTTCAGAATCAAGATTGAAGATTGAAGACTCAAGATAAGAAGATTCAAGATTCAAGATTCCGAGTTATCCGATAGTTAGTTAGCAAGTTAGGATTAGTCCAATTTGTTAGGAACCGTAGCAACAGGATTATAAATACTTATCTCCTGATAATTTTAGAGGTACGACTCAGAGACGATTACGACTACGTGTTGCAGAGCCAAACCTCACCTCACCGTATGTGTTACGATTCTTGAATCACTGTTTGTCAGTTCAACGTGATCAAGAAACTCACAGATTGCCAAGTTGTTCGTGTGTTCGAATAATCACATTAGTTGTGATATTGGTAAGTTATCAATCTATGTAAATCCTGTTTAGAGAGTCGTCAGAATCTATAATTATAAGTTTATTATAGATAGCTAAGTTTGAGAGATTGAGAGATTTATATTAGGTGATTATATATCAAGAGTTGCTTACTTGATAGTTATAGTAATCATCTTCTTATTTAAAGCATTGTAATCATCTTCTTAATAAAAAGCATTCGATTGATTGTGGTTTGATTTACTTTGTGTAACAATTTTATTTTTTTTGTTCAATTTCCGCACAAAGTGTATTCAACCCCCCTTCTACACATCTGTTGCTTGTTGTTATTCTCATACAAGGGACCAACACAAGCACATTGAAATTCGACATTACTTCATAAGGGACATCGTGGAAAAAGGTAAAGTTGATATTAAATTTATCTTCACTGATGATCAACTTGCAGATATTTTCACTAAACCCCTTGATGAAAAGAGGTTTGTGTATATGCTAAGTGAATTGGGTATGCTCAATCCCTAGCTAAGTGCCTAGAATCTGAGTTTTCAGTTTGACAAAGATTAAGTGTCTTAAGCTGAATGCACGGTTTATAAATATGTTTTCTTAAACTGATTAATCTGTCAAGCTGAATGATGAGTTCATACGTTTGGTCAGTTCCAAAATATTTTAACTACTCAGTGTGGTTAAAAAATAAGTTTGAGTCAATCTCAAACATAAATGACTATGTGTCATTGGGTCTAAGCTATGTGCTTAACTCAAGCTGTGTGTTTGTTTCACAAGTTTGATAAGTTCCAAACATATTTCAACTACTCAGTGTAGTTAAAAATAAGTTTGAGTCAGTCTCAAACATGTCTCAAATAGAGCTAAGTGCTCAAAATCGAGCTAAGTGCTCAAAATTGAGCTGAGTGCTCAAACTCAAGCTGAGTATCAATCTCAAGCTGAGTGCTTAAACTCAAGCTGAGTACTAATCTCAAGCTGAGTGATCAACTCAAGCTGAGTGCTTGAATCAAGCTATGTGCTTGACATAGACTGAGTAATATGTTTACTCAGCTTGGTGTGTCCAAGATATGAATTAGTTACTTAGTGTTTTTAATTCATAGGTCAAAGCGTATTTGAGTATGTTTCAATTCGCATCGTATATCAATTGTGTATTGATATATTTAAACAGTGTTTATAATCTTATTATGAGTTAATAATATTATTCAACACTTGTTTCCGTTGGTAGATAATGTGTTTCTACCCTCTCACTGTTATATCAAGCCGTAAAATTTTCCGGTTTAACGGATAAAAAGGGGAATCCAACGGTAACTTTTCTCTCTCCTCAGATAGGTGTATATAACGATTATAACTGAAATTTAGAGGTTTACGCTTACACTTCTCATCTCTAAACCTCTCATCTGCCTATATATCTTTCAACAAACTTTGCTAAGTGCAATTCTCTGTTCCATCGCATTCGAAACCCTACATCACTTAGTGCGACTTCATTTGCTCAGTGCGAATACAGAAAAATTACTCAGTGTAATCTTCAAATTTCATCGATGGAAGGAACTGTTCTGATTCTAAGTGACAGAATGGTAAGAGGTGCTGCGTTTAAGAACAACGGATTGCCGCTGATCAAAATCAACAATCAGCGTGCTTGTCTTGCAATCCCTCAACGCAAGCTGAATAGAGGATACGAACCATGGGTCAATTACATTCGAAAATGCCCATTGGCCTTTGCTTTCACTGGAGCACCTCTACATATGGTTCCTCAGCATCTGCTCGAGTTTTGGTATACGTGTGTCTACGACCAAACCACTGCCTCAATCCGAGGCACAGTGCTGAATGGGGGGAGGACCATTACTCTCACTGTCAATAGGCTAAGGGAAGTTCTTCAACTCCCTCAACCTGATGTGTTTGAGCCTGCGGTGATGAGACAGGTGGCTAGGTCTGTCCTACCAAGAATGGGACACCCACAAACAGAGGGTGTCATCAAGAAGGCCACCTTTCCAACCAGTTGGGGTTTCATGGTGTCCACAGTGATCCGTTCACTTGGTACTAAGGTTGGAGGATTGGACCAAGTTAACGAGTTCGAGATGCAGCTGCTGTACAATATCTTCTTTGCTCGAAACTTAGACTATGCACAGCTCATCTTCAACGAGCTCAGGGTCTAAGTGATGAAGACCACAAGGGATCTTCATGTACCGTTCATCAGGTACCTATCCTTGGCATTTGAAGCCGAGCTGGGGATAGCACTCTATGAAGCTGATCAGGATGTGTTCCTGTTTCCTACACTCAGCCCCAAGATGTTCAACAACGACATCTTCCCAGAGCAAGAGGGTCTGAGTGAGCACATGCTACTGATAGCTGAGGGAGCTTCATCAGTAAGTGGAGAAGAGGGATCCAGTCAAGGGGGAGCTTCTCAAGCTGACACCAAAGTTCAAGCTAAGCACTCTGCTCAGGCTGAACCAGTACATTCTGAAGCTGCTTCTGGTAAGACCTCTCCACTTTCTCTTTCTTCTCATTTTTCTCCATCCACTTTTGGAGACAAGACTGCAGTAAACCCAACTCAGTCTAACCCATCTCCTCCACCTTCATTCCATTTACAATCCCACTCTGAAGCTACCCCTAGTATGCCCACTGCTGCTAGGGAGAATATCCGAACCTATACACGTAGAATTGTCATAGGTGGTGCCACTCCTAAAGACAACCCAACAGCCTAAGCCGCGTGTGGTGTCTACTCAGCCCACACTCTCCAGTGCCATGGGAGAGCCTTCTACTGTGCCTAAGCAGACACACTTAGGTAACATTGAATTTATGACCAATCCCCAGGGTCAATCACCCCCTCCAAACCAATTAGCCAACCACCAACCCATACACTTCACATTTCGAGCCCCATTACTTCTCTTCATTTCTCACACCCTCTCGCACGACCTGTCAATGTTTCATCTTCAAACCAAGGTGATTCACAGGGTCCAAACTCTGGTGCAAATGAGTTTGAGGGTCCACACCAACCCTTGGACGATGTACCCAAGTTCCTACCTACTCAAGCTGACTTAGATGACTTAATGAACTTCTTCAAAAGTCAGTTTGACAAGCTGCACCTCCAGAGAAAACAAGACAAGAAGAATATGCTAATGATTTTGGATTCTCTAGAGGAAGATGTCCAGCATTTAAAATCTGAAGTTGCTGCCCTACAAAAACAAAAGACTTCGACACCTATTGATGATGACAAAAAGGGGGAGAAGGTTCAAGAAGCTGAAGCTGAGTCGGTCAAAGCTGAAGCTCTACTACTATTGGCAGAGGGAGCAGATCAGATTGAAGGGGAGAAAGAAACAGAGAAAGAACCTGAGCTGACTGAGAAAGTAAAAGGCAAAAGACCAGTAGTAGTCAACTCAGATGAATCAGAAGCCCCTCAACAGAAAAGAAGGAAAATGATTCTAAGTGAATCATCAGCCTCAGATGAAGACTCTGCTGACAAAATGACTACAAGAAAGAGCTTCACTGATGGCAGCTAGGAGAATGGAACAGGAAGATGCTGATCAGCTTGGAATTTCGGTTGAAGAACTGAGAAGAAGACAAATGGATGTTCAAGCTGAGTTAGCAGAGGAAAAAGAGAGAAGAGAAAGAGATTGGACTGAACAAATCAAGAAGCAGAATGAAGAGCTTTCTAAACTCAGACTGCCAATTATGCCCAAAGAGGAAGAAGTAGAGGAGCTTCCTGTCCAGAGTCAACCTAAAGGGGAAGACATAATTCAGTGTTATACAAGGACCTACTTCTCCTCTCAAATAAGTACACTACAGTTGAGCTCAGCTCAAGGGATCATTATTCTAGAGTTTGTCTTTAGAAATGGTGACACATCATCTTTGGAGGTGAATCAAATGCATAGACTGGGTAATGAAGAGTGGAAGCAAGTTGCCATACTTATTAAGCAGATGGAAAAGTCCTCTGCGAGAAATCAAGTAAAAGATGAGCTGCTAAGGCTACTTGCAAGAGCTAATTCGTTGAAACTCATACCCAGGTCTGAGATAGCTACCCTACTAACTTCTTTTCATAAAGTTGGAAAGAAGAAGCAAACAAAGCCAGCTGGACTAGAAAATTTAGATACGTACAGTCTTGCTCTTCCTGAAGGCTTAGAGTTCAAAGAAAACACCTATGTGGAAAAGCCTGAGAAAGGATTCATGTATCTGGAAAGAAATGGAGAAAAATGCTTCCAGTCTGATGCAAACATATACACATGTGGGGTATCTCAAGTGTTTGCTCTGAGACAAATTGTAGAAAAGACTAAACAAACTGCAAAGTTCAGATATAGAATAAACAGAGCAATCAGATCTCAAAAGGATCAGCTTCAACACTTACCTAATCTACAAGAAATCCTTGAAGAAATCAACAAGGAGATCAACGAGTTTGAAGAGCTACATACTGAATAGATTAGTTCTAATGTAAATATTAGATTAGTTCTAGTATTTTTTTTAATCACTTAGTGTGCATGATCTATGTGATCAACATTTTGTATTATGATTAGTTCAATTAATACAAATATAAAGTTTGAGATGTTCAACTGTGTTGTGATGTGTTCATATTTATAAGTCTGATAAGTTCAAATTAAATGAATAATTGATAAGTTCTTATTCATTAATGTAATTGGTTGGTGTGTTCAACTAAAAGTTGGTTTGTTCCACATATAATTGATAAGTTCAATTAAAATTGATATGTTCAATTAATATTTGATTAGTTCAAATATAAAAATCTTGATAAGTTTAAGATTTAAAATATAATTCTGTTAAACAAACTTAGTAACTGTTTGATGGTTTTGTCATCATCAAATATGGGGAGTTTGTTGGGAAGATGATCTCATTAGTTTAGATTTGATGAGACAAAGTTATGTTTGTAAGATGTGTTCTACATATAACTTAAACATAATTATAAAGCTTAGTCAGACTGAACACTTATAGTGATTCAGACTGAGTATAAGCTGAGTATAAGTTGTACATATGTTCGATCAGCTTAGACTATATCTTAGTAAGATTATCAATATGTTTGATAAGTTGTGTGTGTAAACTAAGATATATATATATATATATTGAGTATTCAGCTTGATAAGTTTCAAGCTGAGTGACTCAGCGTGAATACTGAGTCAGCTCAATAGAGTTGCTAAATATGTTTTAGTTAATTCTTTAGACTTCTAAGGATGAGTTAATACTTATACATGTTTTTCATGTTTGTTTTCGAGTGTGTTCTCGAAGAACTCAGCTTGATGAGTTTCAAGCTGAGTAACTCAGCCTGACTAAAGAAGTCAGTTTAAAAGAATTTAAATGTGTTTTAAATTCTGTTTTAACTCTCTATATCTACGGAAAGGATAAGAAGACTTCAGAATCAAGATTGAAGATTGAAGACTCAAAATAAGAAGATTCAAGATTTAAGATTCCGAGTTATCCGATAGTTAGTTAGCAAGTTAGGATTAGTCCAATTTGTTAGGAACCGTAGCAACAGGATTATAAATACTTATCTCCTGATAAGTTTAGAGGTACGACTCAGAGACGAATACAACTACGTGTTGCAGAGCCAAACCTCACCTCACCGTATGTGTTATGAATCTTGATTACTGTTTGTCAGTTCAACGTGATCAAGAAACTCACAGATTGCCAAGTTGTTCGTGTGTTCGAATAATCACATTAGTTGTGATATTGGTAAGTTATCAATCTGTGTAAATCCTGTTTAGAGAGTCGTCAGTATCTATAATCATAAGTTGATTATAGATAGCTAAGTTTGAGAGATTGAGAGATATATATTAGGTGGTTATATATCAAGAGTTGTTTACTTGATAGTTATCGTAATCATCTTCTTATTCAAAGCATTGTAATCATCTTCTTAATAAAAGCATTCGATTGATTGTGGTTTGATTTACTTTGTGTAACACTTTTATTTGATTTGTTCAATTTCCGTAGAAAGTGTATTCAACCCCCCTTCTACACACCTGTTACTTGTTGTTATTCTCATACAAGGGACCAACATTCGCACTGGGCGATTTTGGATTCGCACTGAACGATTTAGGCTTTCGTGATCGATGAGACGAATAATTGCATTGAGCAACTACTGGTTGTAGAAGGTATAGAGAGAATTTCAGAAGTTTAGTAAGCGTAAACCTCTGAAAGTCGGTTATGGTCGATATATATACCTTTCCGAGGAGAGAGAAAAGTTACCGTTGGAATCCCTTTTTATCCGTTATGCATAACAAATTTACGACGCAAGGCGATAGTAATCGAGATGAAACTTATCATCTCCTAACGGTTAAATATGAAAAATAATATTATTTACTTACAACAATATTACTTACACTGTTGTATTACACCAATACACAATCGGTATAAGATGTGATTTGAGACCGACTCAAATACATAACGACTTATATGTGTTATTAATTCATAGTTTGGACACACCAAGCTGAGTAAACTTATTACTCAGCGTAAGTCAAGCACTCAGCTTGATTTGATCACTCAACTTGAGATTGAAACTCAGCTTGAGTGGAGCACACAGCTCAGAACTAATGACACATAGTCAATACTGTTTGAGACTGACTCAAACTTATATTTTAACTACACTAAGTAGTTAAAGCATTTTTGGAACTTACCAAACGTGTGAACCAATCACACAACTTGAGTTAAGCACAAAGCTCAGACTCAATGACACTTAGTCATTTCTGTTTAAAACTAACTCAAACTTGTGAACTCATCATTCAGCTTAACAAAATATCCAGTTTAAGAAAACTTATTTATAAACCGTGCACTTAGCTTAAGACACTTAGTCTTTGTCAAACTGAAACTCAAATTCTAGACACACAGCTAAGGGTTGAGCATACCCAATTCACTTAGCAGATACATAAACCCCTTTTCATCAAGTGGTTTTGTAAAGATATCTGCCAATTGGTCATTAGTGGAGACAAATTTGATGTCAACTTTACCTTTTTCCACGATGTCCCTGATGAAGTGATGTCTAATTTTAATATGCTTGGTTCTTGAGTGGAATACTGGATTGTAAATTATGGCTATAGCACTTTGGTTATCACATAAGATAGGAGTTTTCTTGAAACTCATACCAAAGTCTTGAAGCTGATGTTGCATCCACAGGATTTGAGCACAACAGCTTCCTGCTGCAACATACTCAGCTTCAGCAGTTGAAGTAGCCACTGAGTTCTGTTTCTTAATAGTCCAGCTTACTAACTTCCCTCCAAGCATTTGACATCCTCCTGTTGTTGATTTTCTATCTAACTTGCACCCAGCATAGTCAGCATCTGAAAAACCAACTAACTCAAATCCAGAGTCCTTTGGATACCAAAGGCCTAGATTTGATGTACCTTTAAGGTACCTAAAGATCCTTTTCACAGCTTGAAGATGTGATTCCTTAGGATCTGCCTGATATCTTGCACAAACACATGTAGCAAACATGATATCAGGTCTACTAGCTGCCAAATAGAGTAGTGAACCAATTATTCCTCTATAGGTAGACTAACATACAGAATTACCATCTGAGTCTTTACTCAGCTTGAAAGCTAGTGACATGAGTGTTTTCATGGTTGAACTAGAATCAAAACCATATTTCTTTATCAAATCAAGAACATACTTGCTTTGATTTATGAATATTCCAACAGGCTTTTGTTGAATTTGTAAGCCTAGGAAATATGTCATCTCGCCCATCATACTCATCTTGTACTTTTGTGACATAATTTTAGAGAACCATTCACACAGAGATTCATTTGTAGAACCAAAAATAATGTCATCCACATAGATTTGTACAAGAATCACCTGTCATTTACTCATTTTAATAAAGAGTGTATTATCTATACCACCTCTGGTTAAATCCATTGATAGTAGATAGTTGGACAGTGTATCATACCAAGCTCATGGAGCTTGTTTTAGACCATACAAAGCCTTGTCTAACTTATAGACATGATGTGGAAACTTTGAACTAACAAAGCCAGGAGGTTGTTTCACATAGACTTCCTCCTGAAGTTTTCCATTTAGGAAAGCACTCTTCACATCCATTTGATAGACTTTGAAGTATTTATATGCTGCATAGGCTAAGAACAGCCTTATGGCTTCAATGCTAGCAACAGGGGCAAAGGTCTCATTTTGTTCCTAACAATCACTCCATCCTTGTCCATTTTGTTTCTGTAGACCCATGTAGTGCCTATAATTGTATGATTTTTGGGGGCTGGGACAAGACTCCAGACCTTGTTTCTCTCAAACTCGTTTAATTCCCCTTGCATAGCTTCAATCCAATCATCATCCTCTAAGGATTTTTTAGTTTTCTTTGGTTCCATTTGAGACATGAATCCAAAGTAAGCAGCATAATTTGTTGAAGCCTTCGATCTTGTCATTACTCTTTCTTGAATATTCCCAATTATTTGATCTTGAGGAAGATCTTTGAGGAATTTAAATATGGTAGTAGGAGATTGTGGTTCTGGATCTGAGTGATTTTGAGGACTCTGAGGTGAACTTACATCCTCAGTCTCAATTGCAGCATTGTTATCAAACTGTTGATCACTAAGATCTTCAGTCTGAGTAACATCAGCTCCAAAGGGATTGATGAACTCATCATCTTTCTCAGCTTGTGATTCCTTTGGAGTTTGTGATGATTTCTTTGATGAACACACATCATCATCACTGTCATCATCCATGACATACAATGGATTTGACATTTTGGTTTCCTCAGGCTTTTCAAGCTCACTCAGACCGACCAAGTAAGCTTGTCTTTTATCAGCTTGATCAAACTGTCTTCATCAAATGAGATATGAATTGATTCTTCTATAGCCTTTCTCCTGGTGTTATACACTCTGTAAGACTTGGAGATTGAGGAATAACCAACAAAAATTCCAAGATCAGCTTTAGGTTCCAACTTATGGAGCTGATCTCTTTGATTCAGCACATAGCATTTTGAACCAAAGACATAGAAGTAACCTATATTGGGCTTTATAGATTTATACATCCTATATGTTGTTTTGCCATGTCTTTTGACAATGATTGATCTATTCTGAGTATAGCATGTTGTACTAACTGCTTCATCCCAGAAATAGAGTTTCAATCCTGCCTCACATAGCATTGTTCTAGCAGCCTCAATTAAGGTTCTATTTCTCCTTTCAACCACTCCATTTTGTTGAGAATTTCTGACAGAGGAGAAATTTTGTAATATTCCCTTTTGTTCACAAAAGCTTTCTAGGGTTGAGTTCCTGAACTCAGTCCCATGATCACTTCTGAGTTGCTTTACAGACTTACCTTTTTGCAACTCTTCCTGTTTGATAAAACTTATTATCTCCAGGGCAGCATCACTTTTGGCTTTAAGGAATATTACTCAGGTGAATCGTGAGAACTCATCTACTATCACCAAAGTGTACTTCTTGCCACTCAGGCTAGGAGTACTTATGGGTCCAAACAGATCCATATGCAATATATGCAGTGGGTCTGTTATTGAAAAATTTTGCTTTGATTTGAAGGACCCTTTATGGTGTTTCCCTTGTTCATAAGCTGAACATAATTTGTCCTTGAAAAATGTGATCTTTGGTAATCTAGAGACTAACTCTTTATTGGATAGCATATTTATATTTTTGAAATTTAAATGTGATAATCTTTTATGCCACAACCAACTCAGCTTAGGAACAGATTGGGAATACAAGCAGGTTTCAGTATAGGGATCAGCATAATTAAGATCAAGTCGATACATATCTCTTTCTCTTTTTGCTATTAATACAGGCTTACCCTTAGCATTATATATATGCAACCTTTTGGAAATTCACCTTGCCAGCATGCATCTTCCCATTGCCTTTTGTTCTTCCATGGGAGTTATCGCTAAATGTTACTTTAGGACCTTCATCTTCCTGGAAATCACTAAGAAGTCCTTTCCAACCAGTCATGTGTCTTGAACATCCACTATCCAAGTACCATTTTCTTGAACCCTGCACATGATAAGAAAACTAAACACATTATTTTTTTTGGGAACCCACTTCTTGGTGGGTTCGGATGATGAGCACTTAGCATCTTCGTCTTGTGGAATTGACTGTTCAGCTTGAGCAGGTGCTGAGTCCTGTGTTGGCTGATCAGCCTGTTCCTGTTCAGGCCTTGAGATTTCAATTTCACAGTCCTTGGCCTCATGACATCTACTTCTGCACTTGTAGCATCTCCTTCCTCCAATGATTACAGGAGGTAGAGTGTTTAATAATCCTTGTGAGAATTTGCTCTCAATCTTAGGATTATATGTAGTGGATAACTTTTCAACTTTCTTTGCAAGGTTAGAAGCTTGACCAACAAACTTCTTTTCCATGACATTGGACTTACCTTTGTCATGCTTTATGGACTCACCAGTTTCAACAGTCTTGGACTTACCACTGTTGATCTCCTTGGACTTACCAAGTTCTATAACTTTGGACTTACCATTATTGTGATGTGACCTCTGACTTACAGTGGTCTTCCTATTCTTGTAACTTCTCTCTGAGCCAGATAGAGAATGTTGTCTTTTGAAAGGATTTGGATTAAGCCTTTCAATGATTGAAGTTTTTTGAATAGGCTGAGTGCCTAATCTGTCTAGCACAGACTTACCATGTTCTTTAGATGTCGAGCACTCATTTCCATGATGTTTTGCCTTTACAAACATATTGTATTTAAGGATTTGACCATGTTTCTTCTTTGAGGATGACTTCTGAGACTCAATCAGTTGTCTATCCTCCTCAGAGTCTGTACTTGCTATCTCATCATCATCAGTTGCATGAGCTGCGGATTGATAGTCACCTCTAAGTACAACTTGTACCTGTTTAGGAATTTGTTGGTTGATGCACTTTTCAGTAAGCCTTGATGACTTACACCAAGATTCAGTGACCTTTTGAAGTTGGTCAGCTTTATCTTTGGCTTCCTGAAGTTCTTCACTTAGAAGTTTATTGATGTGTCTTTGACATTCAAGATCACACTGTGCTTTCTTACCAACATTAATGAGAGATTGATTCTCCATAATCTCATCTTTTAGTTTAGCTATCTCAGCTTTGAGGTCCTTTTGAGACTTAAGGCCAGTCTTGAAATCATTTAACAAATAATCGAATGCAAGACCCTTTTCTTCATCGGTGTAAGAGTTGAAATTACTAACCATGTACATGGAAGCAGGATCCCAATCACAAAGTTTGTTGTTTTCCTCAGCTCCTTCATGTCAGCTTCAAAGGTTGATTCAAACAGACTGTAATAAACCTCATCTATTTCAAACTCTTCATCTTCTTGAGCCATCAGACACTTGTCATCATCATCTGAGGTAGATGATTCTATATCTCAAGTTTCAGCATAGAGTCCTTTTACACTGGACTTGTCTTCAGGATTTCCTTTCTTCATCTGAGTATATTTCTTCTTGTATTTATCAGCCCTGTAAGCATTCTTATCAGCAACTGATGCTGATTCTTCCTTCTTTGATATGCACTCAGCAGCAATGTATCCATTTCTCTGACAATTGAAGCACACAGCTTTCTTTGGATCAAAAGAACTATTTCCTTTGCCTATGTCAGATCTTCCTCTTCTCCTTTGAGCTCTTCTCAAATGCCTGGCTAGCATGGCCATTTGCTCAGTGATAGTCTAAACATCATTAGTATCACCTGAGTCTGAGTCTGAGTGGTCAGCTTGAGAGTCTGACTCAGTCTCAGATTCAACAACCAAGGCTTTAGAACATTTCTTCTTTTTCTGTGCAACTAATGTAACATTAGCCTTATCCAAAGAATCCTTTAGTAGTTGTTGAGAAGTTCTCTTGTGCTCTATGATCTGTTCATGATTGAGCAAGAACCAATAAATGGACTGTAGGTTATACATATGTAATGTTCCTCAAGCCCTCAGTGTTGTAGTCACTTCATTGAACCTTTCAGGTAACACATCCAGAAATTTCAGCACTAGGTCAGCTTCATTCTTCTTAATGCCAAAACCTAGAAGGACATTAATCAAGCAGTGAAACCTGGTAAACACATCAGCCAAGGTTTCATTCTTATTAGAGAAGAAATTTTCATAAGATCTGTTCAGATGAATCTTCTTCGGCTGCTTGACCAGATCTGTGCCCTCATATGTAATACTCAGAGTATCCCAGATCTCTTTTGCAGTTACAATATGCAAGATCTGTGCCCTCATTCTTCTGTAGGATCTCTTTTGTTTGACCAGTTACAGTATGCAAGATCTCATTGGTCAGGGCATTCGCCAGAACACACTTTGCCTTGTCATCCAGATTAAATAGTTTCCAGTCTTCATCTGTCCAGGATGCAACAAACTTCTTTACTTCTTTTTCATTTCTGTCTATTTTGTCAGTGGACGTATCACTAACAATAGCAGAAATCTTGGGGATGATAGGTCATTTAGTAATGACATCGTACATACGATTGTCAATGGACTTGAGGAAAATCATGACTCTGAATTTCCACATAGGATAGTCAGATCCATCGAATATGGGACAACCCTTAGCAGACATCTGAGGAAAGTTTGATGAACTGTTGCTTGTAGACATTGTATACTTTCTCAGAATCTTGAACTTTTAACTTATGAAATCGTTCAGCCTGCTCTGATACCAGTTGTTGGTCCCTTTATGAGAAGGTCAACAAGCAAGTAATGTGTAGAAGGGCGGTTGAATACACTTTCTGCGGAAAATTGAAAAAACAATAAACTGTGTTAACACACATCAAACCATAACAATCGAATGCTTTGCTTTTCATTAATAAGAAGATGATTACAGACTCTATCAAGTAAGCAACACTTGATATGTAAACACCTAATGTAAATCAAATCTCTCAATCTCTCAATCTTTGCTATCTATAATCAACTTATGATTATAGATACATGACGACTCTCTAAACAGGATTTAATCACAGATTGAATACTTACCAACTTCACAACAGATGTGAGGATTCGAACACACGAACAACTTGGCAATCTGTGAGTTTCTTGATCACGTTGAACTGACAAACAGTGAATCAAGACTCATAACACATACGATCAATGTTGAGGTGAAACTGAGTTATGGCTCTATAACTCGTAGTCGTAGTCGTACCTCTAATCTTATCAGGATGATAAGTATTTATAATCATGTTCCTACGGATCCTAACAAACTAGAGCTAATCCTAATTTGCTAACTAACTAACGGATAACCCGAAATCTTGAATCTTGAATCTTCTTATCTTGATTCTTCATTCTTCAATCTTCAATCTTGATTCTGGAATCTTCTTATCCTTGCCGTAGACATAGAGAGATAAAAGTGAATTTAAAACATATTTAAATTCTCTTAAACTGACTTCTTTAGTCGGACTGAGTTACTCAGCTTGAAACTCATCAAGCTGAGTTCTTCGAGAACAAACCCGAAAACAAACATGTACTAACACGTATAATGAATAACTCATCCTTGAAAGTCATAAGAGTTAGCTAGAACTTATTTAGCAACTCTATTGAGCTGACTCATTATATACGCTGAGTCACTCAGCTTGAAACACATCAGGCTGAATACTCAACCTATATCTTAGGTGACATACACAGCTTATCAAACACATTGATAATCTTACTAAGATATAGTCTAAGCTGATCGAACATATGCTCAGCTTATATCGAGCTTATGTTCAGTCTGAAACACTATGAGTGTTCAGTCTCATCAAGCCCTATAATTCTGTTTAAGATATATTTAGAACACATCTTACAAACTTAACTTTGTCTCATCAAATCTTAATTGATGAGATCATATTCCCAACATGTACTTTTCCCTAACATTTGCAATTCTTTGAAACTTTTCAGATTCGCCTGCATCCCGATTTCAAAAATCAAGAACAAAGAGAAAAAAAAAACCATGATGGACCTTCCTTCAAGAAATCAAGTTAATCAAAATTTAAAATGCAATCTATAAAATTGAAAATCAAATATAAAATGGGTACTCCTGTAACACATCAACTATGGATGTAACCTCATATACAAAATTTCATAATTAATATTGCAATGTTTTGGTTATTTAAACTCCAAAACAATACCAAAAGCAAAAATATATTTATGGTGAACGTGCATCTGAATTAATTAAAAAATCTTTCAACGATCGTTTTTTTCATAAAGAACAAATTAGCACCAGCAGCATGAAGAATTCGAAGTTGACACCAGAAGAAGAGGGAGTAGCTGCTGCTGCTTCACATAGGTTCCATAAATCAGGTCACAATGAATATTATATGGGTGTATATGCATCAAAGATCCAACGTAAGTACCGAAGCTGGACAAAAAGGAAATATTTTTAAAAGTTCGTGGCCGAATTGTGAATATTCAGGTAACTACAAACTATAATGCAATCAACGAAATAGGTTTCAAGATCTTACCTAAGTTACAAACCTTCAAGATACAAAACCTAAAAACTCAATCGAATTGAGGGGATTTTGTTTATTAACAGAGAAGAATATATGAATCAATTACAAACCCTTAAACATTAAAGTAAAAGAGAAACTAATCAAATGTTGATTATTAATCGGAGGAAGGAAGCGGTCGATAGAGGAAGTCGGTCGACATCTGCTGGGGACACCATGATGCTCCACAAGTCTGCGACAGAGGTGAGGAAGAAATTTCCAGAGGTCGGCGGCGGAGGTGAGGTAGCAGTCGAGGGGGAAGGATGAATGAAGGAAGGAAGGAAGGAGGCGTATAAAGGACGATTGCGTATAAAGGATGATTGAGAACGGGTTAAAAAAGGGATCCGAATAGGGAAGGATCCGCGTGTTTTAAAAAAGGGAGAATTTCTTTTATGTCCTTCCAAAACTCCTAAATTATTTATATATCCTTTCAAACTTTAAAATTATCTCTATATTCTTTCAAACATTTAAAACTCTCATATATGTCCAAATACTTAATTTAATGTTTATTAAACCATTTAAATATTTAAGTATTTATAAAATTACTATATTACCCTTATATTATTTAACCCAAAATTAAAAGCATTTAAATAACTGAAACAAATAACTTTAATAAAAAAACAACATTTGCTTAACTAAAAACACATACATGGCCTGACTGTTTTATCTTCATTGTTTCTTAAAGACTCTATCATCATCTATTGCTTATCCTCATGCATTTTTCTTCAAATGAAGAGCACAGTACTCCTCTTTTTGAATTAACTACAATATTTCCTGGAAGTATCTGGCATCGTCACTTTATTTAGATAAAAACCAAACCCACCGATTCTTCAAATAACAGTGCCATATATTTCGTGCATTATATGGCCAGAAATGTCTCCGTTTGGAATATGATGTAAACGTTTCTTTATTTGTGTTGATAAAAACCAAAACCATCAACTAATTGCATATTAACCAAATGGGTCGTAGCCCATGTTCAAGCGATTTACCTAATGTCGAGTGTCGACCAATCCAAATCATCCCAAAGCACAAAAAAACAAACGATAAATCATAGTTACGAGTTAAGAAAACTAACCTGACTGTTTCACTAACGAAACCACATTCAATTTCACTCTTTTTTTCTAGGGTTGTCGAGATCAATCGGGAAAATGGGAAACCTGTTGTCAGGGGAGTAATGGGGGAAATCGATAACCTGTTGTCGAGATCAAACGGGAAACTAGAACATCATCTTCATTCGATTACTGCGTTTCTCGATTGAAGCTAGATTCCTACGCAGGAAGGCCGAGAGGGTTCTGATCCATAAGAGGATTGAAGATGTTGTTTTTAAAAAAAAAAATGTAGGTTTAGATAATGTAATGGCAATATTGTAATTTGTAATAATTTAATTTGATGATAATAATAATAATTGATATTTAAATGATTTAAAAATTATTAAAATAGGCATTTGGACATGTATGAGAGACAAACTGTACGCAGATCCATTACTCTGAAAGGGAATCATTTGCATTGGGAAACGCTGGAGGAAATGCTGGAAACTACATCTTCATTATAAATTTGATCCATTTTGTATACGATAAGTGGTAAATGACTAGACAGTTACTTTTGATCTTCATGTTGAGTTGGCGGGTATTTATGATACACTTAATGTTTGTTACTTGCATAAGTGTAAAGTAGAATGTGAAAGTCAGATCCTTATGATATATGATTTGAAGGATGACTTGAAAGAGAGATTGGGTAAAGAACCGTTGAGTTAGTAGCTGATGAGATTCCGGGGACGGAATCCTCTTAAGGGGGGAGATTTGTAACATCCTCCTAACGGGCCTAGTAGTTTACGCGCGAATGGTAAACTAATTGTTTATTATTTATATTTAATTGTTTATAGTTATTGATTATTTAATTGCCATGATATGTTTATTTGATGATTATATGATAATTTTAATTGGACCGCGAGGTATGAGGTGAAAATATTAGTTATAATATTTTATGTGTTATTGATGCCATATGATTCGTTTTTACACGAGGGTCCCAAATAATACCTCGTTGCATGTTAATAAATGGAATAGGACCGCTTTAATTAAGTTCCTGTATGCCAGATAACTGTATTTTGTTACTGCTTGTGTGTTTTAAACATGTCACAGCCGACTTAAAATCTGTTTGACTCCTTAGAAGTCAAATTTTGAGATTTATGTGCCTGTATGTATTTCTTTGGGGTGAAGTAAACTCAAGAACTAGAAATCCAGCCATTGATCTTCCTGATTTGTGTTGATTCTTGCAAACTAAGGTAAGTTTATGAATCTAGGAATTGTTCTTGATGACCTCCATAGTTGTTCTTGCTTAATATTTTCAATTATGAGTTCTAGGGTTCTTGAAAATTTGAGTTCATGCCAAATTCGAATTGATTTATGTTTTATTATGATTTATGGGGTTTGTTTACTTATTTGGAGTAGAATTCATGATGGATTTTGTCTTTGAATGATAAGGACTTAAGAACACCATTATTGGAAGTTCATGATGAAATTTGAGAAATTGAGATTCATGATTTGATGATTCATATTATGTTTTGTTGTTAAAAATATGTTTTTAGTAGTTTATATGGTGTTTAGAAGTGCCTAAAGTCGAAAATTAGAGCTGCAAATCGAGTTTATGTGCTGTGTGTTTTGGCTGGAATCGAACAGAAACAAAGAGACGACAGTCTGCTGTTCAGCAATTTCCGCGGCGCGGAAATTGCGCAGGGTCGCGGCGCGGACCCCCTGCACAGACCGATTTGTGTTTTGCGTTCTGTTTTGCTTCGTGCTCTCTTATATGTTGTTGTTAATGATTAGTATTAGTTATATATGTGTTTATATAATAATAATGAAGGTCTTTTGTTGATAAAACATGCTTAGAAATGTCTTGAACTAATTATGCAAAGTTATGGATAATTGCTTACTTTAATTTATGAAACGGACTTAGATGACTCGGGTTAGTGTCTCTTCGGTTGTCTCATGTTTTACATGATTAGTAATGGTTCCTATAAGCATATTGTTATAAATGAGGTGTCTTGTATGTTAGTTCCCGTTTATGAAGATAGTAATGATATTGTGAACTTTAATTGCTTGAAATGAACCTAGAGTCAACTATTCATGATCTGTTGATTGTTACATGTTCTATATGATATATGAAGCATTCTTAATTGGTTTTTTATATGTTTCAAGCTGATTTGGTATTATAAGCCTAACGGGTTGGGTTTTGACCCATTTGCGGATTAATTGGAAATAGATGAAGCTTATGAATGTTTCGTTGATTGCTACATGTTTAATATCTTATATAAAGATATTCTAAATGATTTTGAGTGTCTTTCTTGTTGGTTATACATGATTAAGTATAATGGTTAAGCTTTGACCTGTTAGTGAATTGGTTTGACTTTTGGAGTTAATTATGATTTGAGTTATTGACTTGTTTATATTGTATTCTCAGGGGACTCAAAGACTCAGTGATATAAGACAACTGAGTGTGGATTTTGGATTGGTCGAGGACGCAGGTGAGTGGATTTTAACTCACTAGTTGTATTGGTTGTAATGGTTACGGTTGCAATTGTTTTTATGCTTGATGTATAAGCAGAATGTTTAGTATGATAATTTGATTATCTTTGCTTTTGATAGTTAATCGTTGAATTGTGTTATGAGAACATGATTTGATCTGTATACGTGCTTTGTAATCGGGGACAACTGTGATGTCTGGACTTTTAGTTGTTTTGAAGGAGGTCAGCCGTGACAGTTTTGTGGGCTGGGCGTTGTTTGCTTTTGGTTTTCAGTTAAGGGTTTCTGTTGTGTTTCGATACAACAGAAATGGTTAACTGAAACGAATTGCAATATGCTATCGGTAAACCTATGCTAGGCCGGCATTTGGTTGTAGGTTCTGCAGAATCGCCGGTCCTCTGGATATCCCTGATTGCATGACATGGGTGATAATTGTTTGATGACAATTATGTGATCTGATTGTATATCGTTACTTGTTGTAACTGATGTTGTTCGTTAGTTAATCTCCATTCACTTAGCTTTGTGCTAATTCCCCACATAAACCCCCTTTTTGCAGGTTGCGGTAAGTTTGGCTGTTGGCCGGGTGTTGCATTTGCTTTTTGGAATGTTTGAACTGCACTATGATATTTTGTGTCGGTCGAGCCTGTTGTAAACTATGTAACGCCGGTTTTGGGTTGTTTGTATTTTGTGTCGGTTTAATTATTTTATAATACCTATGTGAATAGGTTTGTATTTGTCTGTATTCGCTTCCGTAGTGATTTAAAAACAAAATTTAGCGGTGTTACACGGATCTTTCCCATTTTTCCATTTAAAATTTATAAAGTGCTTATGTGGAGGAAAAACTGCTGAAGTGGAGTGTTTCTATTGGTGTAGAAATTTTTTTATTACTATTACTAGTAAAATGGTAAGTCTTTTAATAATATATATATATATATATATATATATATATATAAAACAAAAAGCTCCTATTGGTTAAAAATTTAAAAAAAAAAGTTTTTCTTTAAAGTTTATTTCTTTTAATAATATAGTTAGATGATGATGATGATGATGATGATGATGATGATGATGATGATGATGATGATGATGATGATGATGATAATAATAATAATAATAATAATAATAATAATAATAATAATAATAATAATAATAATAATAATAATAATAATCTTTAAATTATAATAAGCACCTAACTAGGTGCCACATGTCCTATTTTTAGATCCTCATTTTAATGTTTTCCCGCTCATTAACACACCCTCCTACGTTTGCCATGTGACTCCGCCGCTTAAGAGAAAAACTCTCTAATTTTAGCCGATATCCCACAAATCTCTTGCTCTTCCTGCTCAATCTTCTTCTCCTTTACTCTGAAATTTCAAAAACCTGCTCAATCTTCTTCCCCTTCAAAGTTTTCTGCTTTAAGGATGGTTTGATTATCCTAAAGCCCCAATTTCTATGGATGGATCAATTCTTCTAAAGTTATATATTATCACTCCTTCGATTAACTTCTCTGATGGACGATAAATGAACAGATGACACAAGGTCACGATTCTTCTCCTCTATCTTTTCTGGGTTGCAAATCCTTGTTTGGTAAGTTGATTTATTCTTTTTATTCAATTTCATTGTTTCATCTTCAAATCCTGGATTTTGATTGCGTACTTTAACGCAAGATATTTTCCCAAATCGGAAACATGCGATGGTATGCTCATCAATCTTGCGTAATTTTGAAAGCAACATTCTCACGTGCTTCATTTGAAGATGAAGAACACCACTGAGTAACGTTCATCAATCTTGCAAACTGCAGTATTCAATCCTTCCTTCTATTAGGTATGTTTCACTTTTATCAAAATAGTGATTCGTAGCCTATAATTCTAGGTTTTCAATTGGACTTGTGGCTTAATTGGTTTTAAATCTGAAACGACTTGCCCTAATCTCCCATTCTGATTCATATACCATTCAGTTCTAATATGTACCCTCGTGTAACTGCTGCTTTAAACGTAATTAAAATGTGAAATCGACCTATTTGGAAGCTAGAGAAGAAACTTGTGTCTACTGCGAAATCTTTTCTGATGATCTCTTTGTATTTGAGATATCTCTTTATTTATAAATTTTGATCTTTTCAGCTCTTGTATTTGAGAGAAATACAATTGGCAAGAGCTGTATTGATTCTACATTATTTTAGTTATACATATATTTGTATCTATGTGTGTTTATGTTATATCCAAACACACACACGTATACTTTTCTTGCAATTTGCTAGGCTTTTGTATTTTCATTTCTTTTACATGTTTATCTTTAAGGTATATCAAAGAGGACAAATATATAGCCCAATGCTTGAAATGCTGAAAACTTCTAGACGCACTGTATGTGCAGA
The DNA here is from genome assembly GCA_947179395.2 of Pulicaria dysenterica. NCBI lineage: Eukaryota > Viridiplantae > Streptophyta > Magnoliopsida > Asterales > Asteraceae > Pulicaria > Pulicaria dysenterica. The sequence goes on along the minus strand of OX359289.1, from coordinate 93,169,437 downwards.
TGGTTTTATGGTACTAAATATCTATGGTGACAGGAGTAGTCTTGTAAATATTAAGATGTCTTTTTATATCTTGTATGTTGGCATTACTTGCAGATGGTTCATTGTAGAGTGATGTGAACATTGTTGTTAGTTTTATAGCTCTGTTACTTTATACTGTAGTTATGAGTTATATTATTGAGTTTTGTTATAGTGTTTGATTAGCGTACTGTTGTGTGATTTGGTTGTGATCAAGGGGGTTGACTTGAGCTAAAGTGTTTGTGTGTGTGATTTTTTACCAACTACATTCATATTAAGCATAGTACCATATTGTTTTACTTGCTGAAGTGCTTATTTAGACATTAATTGAGAATAGGGTTACAATCTAGCAATGAGACCTATTATTCATATAACAAATGCATATATGGTTTGACTTCTGAGCTACTAAATGTGTACATTATGAGTAATAATTAAGAAACCCTTCTTTTACTTTACGTTAAAATTGATGCAATGCAGCCTCTGGATGATGTTTTACCATCTGGATATTCAATAGCTAGACATGAAGCTTAATTGACTTGATTTTACATTTATATATCTTGAAAGAAATTAGCATTCTACAGGTAGTACATGGTTCATCTTAACTATCAAACATGAAGCTATAGTGATGAAGAATGAGAGATTTGTTATATATGTTTAACCTTCCAATCATTAAGTTGTAATGTCAATGTATTTACTTATTGTTTTCCTTTTAATTTGTATGAAAGTAAGCTATCCCTTTTATGCAAGCATGTATGTCTGTCTTTTTTTTCTATTCAGATGATAAGTTTCTTTTATTTGAGCTGGTATATGATAATTTATGTCTGGTATGAATGGCATGTTTATATTCTTTTTTGATTTTAAAATTTGGCAAGTTTGAATATGCACACCAAATGCCTAATGAAATGCTTCAAAGAACTCGTAAGGTTAGCTACAAACAAGTTGAATCTATGGTTGTTTTGTCTAATCAGAGTGATTTAGATTCAATTAATTCACATGTCCTGGTCTGAGTATGCTTATTATAGTTATTTAAGTTCTGAACTTTAAGTAAAAGATAAAAATTTAGGTTTGCTGGAATAAGTAGCTTTTATATGATTTTTTTTATAGACAGAATGCTATAATTGAGAAGCCATTTTTTATTGATCACATCTGCATTTTTTATTGCTTTTTAGTAATGATCAATGAGGTTCTAAATACTGCAATTCTGCTAATTTAGAATTGGAACCGAATGACTTTTTTCAAGTTGCATTCAACTGTTGTACCATATGATTTTTCCAAATAGCCAGGAGCTTTTGTAATTATCAGATTACGAGGGAGTACATGCACTTTAATTTCTTAATGGAGCTTGAAAAGTGTGGAAATAATGCAAACCATAGAGCAGAGAAGTGTTAGGGAGAAGGCTCCAACGGAACCTTTATATGGAGACTGAAGGTTGGAGTGAAGACATGGGTTGAATGGCTTGCCATTGAGATTTTTTTGGTATGAAATGTTACGACTGAATGTGCTTTCTTTCTACAGCAGAAATGGCAACCAATTATGTGGATGGACAAGTTGTGTTTGATGGTGACCTGTTTAAAATATTAATTACCATCAAAATTGTGAGCTCAGAACAAGTCGTGGAAGAAGAAGGCATACAGTTAGTTGATAAAATTCTAAATTGCTATAGTTTGTGATTTTAACTCTTTGCTTTAAATGGGATTGTTCATATCAGGTTGTAACTAGAGCTTTTTGGCTGTACCCGTCCCCTTGATAAAAGGTTGTGTAGCGTGTATTTGTGGAACAAATCGTTAAGAAAATGTTATTTGGTGTAGGTATATCTTGACTATCAGTTGGTGCATATATAATCACCACGTAGAATGGATGTTATATGATATAAATTTCAAACAGACTCTCGTTGTTGCATTGGAGTTTAGGGCTATTGGTCATATGTTGCTCAAGGTTCTAAATACAAGTTGCTTTTAATATGCATGAAATGCATGTTTGTCATTTATATATAATTTGGAAAAATAATATGTTGGATAGACGTATTATAGGCCTTCAAGGAAGTTTCTTTTTGCCCTCATAAGAATGTCAAAATTAGTTAAGAGGACTTCCATTAGGGGCTTTCTTGATAACTATCATAACCTTAAAAAAACTCAATTTAGAGGTAGTTTAGGCTTAAAACACTATACTTGAGACGGTATGGTTATTGCTCTTTCCTTACTTGACCACAAAATAATGAAATCTCAGGCCTAATTTGCAAATAGCACATCATATATATTGAGTTTTTCATTCATAGTGTATTGACAATTAGTATTCTCTTTGATTTTTTTATCTTTTTTGTTAATTTGAATCCAGCTGTTTCATATATGAATATTAAAGGATGGAATATATCTTGCTAATAACTTTTTAACTTCGACGAATTTTACTACCAGTCAGTACCGGTACCTTATTATTTGTTTTTTAAATCTCATTTACATATTATCACTGCTTTACATTTTTTTGGTTTTTTACAATTATATATAGATTATTTGAAACCAACCCGTGTAATACACGGGTATCTAAACTAGTAATAATAATATATGAAAATAAAATATTAAAAAACTAAGATGACCAGATAACCTCTAATAGAAGATAAGTTACGTTACTTAATTGAAATAAAAGGATAGCTTAATGTATTTGTACGAACAAAGTATAGTTTCTACACATAATTTAAAAAAAAAGCATAATTCATTATATTTTTGTACCCTTTAACATTTTTACCTACGAATGCCTTTAACATTTTTACCTACGAATGAATTTAGTTTGTTCATATATGACGTAATCACGTAAACTATTTACATGCATGTTTCATATGTGGAACGGGTCAAATACTATATCTATAATACTTAACGCATAAGGAATGGCCATTTTTATGATTATTCAGTATGTGCACATGCATGATGAAAGACGTAACATGTACTCCGATGTGAACCTGCTTTAAATGGTACTGGGTTGACAATTGGCTTATGGAAATTCAACTCCAGATGTTTGTTGTTCTCATATATAAAAATGCATATATGCTGATTGTTATTAATTCAATTTGCTAGCTAGCTACTTGCTTATATAAATTTTAGCAAGTTTCCAGAATTATATATAATGACCATGATCTTAGTTACATGCTTCCTTCTTCTCTTGTTAATAATCCCTTATACAGCTTCACATACATTCAATTTCACAAATTTTAGTAGAAATTCTCAACAAATCAGATTACATGGTGCAGCCTGTATCTCTAATGGTGAAATCCAGGTGACCTCTGAAAGTAGAAGTCTTGATCACCTTTTAGCAGGTCGGGCAACATACATCAAACCGTTTCTTCTTTGGGACAAAATCTCTGGGGAACTAGCCAGCTTCTCTACCAGTTTCACATTTGTGATTGATTCAGACAAAGCTGTACCTTATGGTGATGGCCTCACATTCTTCCTTGCTCAGGATAATTCTCATATTACTGCGGGACAATCCTTGGGGCTTCCCTTTAATGTAACCGCCAACGTTAGTACAAATCAATTTGTAGCGGTGGAGTTTGATACTTATAGCAACGATTGGGAAAACCGGTCTGTTGGTGCACATGTAGGTATCAACGTTAACAGTCTTGCTTCTGTTAGGTATCGGCAATGGTTCACTGACATACCTAATGGGAGAGAGTGTCAAGCTTGGATCGAATATGATTCATTTATGAAAAATCTTAGTGTTTCTTTTACTCAAAACAATACCGTTTCAAGGCAAGATGGACTTTATGACAACATTGATCTAAGGGATGTTTTGCCGGAGCGGGTAATTTTCGGGTTTACGGCTGCAACCGCTCTTTATTTTGAGAAACACACTATAAAGTCTTGGATGTTTAATAGCACTAGTTTAGAAGGCGCATCACCATCAAGGGACTACAGGTTGGGATTAATAATCGGTCTGTCCACTCTAGTTGCTTTTTTTGTATTTGGATTTGTTTTATGGTTGAGGAAAAAGAAAAACAACAGATATTTTTTAGAGAAAGAACTTGAATGTGCTGCAGAGATGAACAATGAAATCGAAATTGGCGTCACTGGTCCTAAAAGATTCTCATACCTTGAATTATCTAGGTCAACTGGTGGCTTTCTAGAGAAAGAGAAGCTTGGACAAGGAGGTTTTGGAGGGGTTTACAAAGGTTTTCTATCAGATTTGAGTATGTATGTTGCAGTCAAAAGGGTATCGATCGAAGACTTCCAAACAAGGGATCAAGGAGTATGCATCAGAAGTAAAGATCATTAGCCAATTGAGGCACAGAAACCTTGTGCAACTCATTGGTTGGTGTCACGAGAAGCGTGAACTCCTGCTTGTTTATGAATATATGGAAAATGGAAGCTTAGATTTGCATCTTTTTAAAGCAAAAAGCTTGTTGTCATGGGGCATACGCTACAAAATTGCCCATGATTTGGCTTCTGCTCTGTTGTATCTACATGAAGAATGGAAGCAATGGTGTTTTGCATAGAGATATCAAATCAAGTAATGTGATATTGGACTCAGATTTCAATGCAAAGCTTGGTGATTTTGGGTTAGCTAAGTTGGTTGACCACGAGAAAGGCTATCAAACAACGATAGTGGCTGGAACCTTGGGTTACATGGCTCCTGAATGTTTAGTCACCTGCAAGGCAACCAAAGAATCGGATGTGTTTAGCTTTGGGGTTGTTGCATTGGAAATATCATGTGGGAGAAAACCAATTGAATACAGGGCAAATGAAAACAAAATACGCTTAATAGAATGGGTTTGGGACCTCTACGGGGCCGGGAATTTATTAGAAGCCGTTGATCCTCGTCTAGGGTTACATTATGAGGAAGAAGAAATCAAACGTTTAATGATCGTTGGGTTATGGTGTGTACACCCTGACCCACAACTTCGGCCATCAATAAGACAAGTTCTTCTAGTACTTAACTCTGAAGCATTCCCGCCTACTCTTCCCTCGAGAATGCCAGTGGCGTCTTACTTGAATCCTCCTACATCTTTGTCATTTCGTGTATCTAACGTGGATATGTCACAAGAAAATGCATCATCTTCATTAGCAGAGGCGTATGTATGCTTTGGTCAATGGGGTGTATGGACCCCACTAAGAAAATAATTTTTTTATAACTGTATATATAAATTTTAATAAGACCACCCTAAAATTATAAAATGGAAAAAAATATATCTGGGCAAGTAAAAGAGAGAGATAGAGAGAGAGAAACAAAGTGAGTGTGAGTTTCAATCTTCAAGGGTCAATATCAATACGTAGATATCTAGAGCAGGTTATAAGTCTATTGACTAGGTAATTATATCGATTTTTCACTTTTACATTTTAATTCAAAATCCTGCATTATTTGGTTTTATGTTTGAATTGTTGTTCAAAATACAATTATATATTGAAAAATGAAATATCCTACTACTTTTTGTTCCTACTTCATCCTCCTACCTACTCAATATATGTTTGACACGAATAATGCACTTATTCTCTTTCTTATATCATCCCTTGATTTTGACATTTGTCTTAATTAAGTGAGTAGGAGTATAAGTAAAAATAAGAAGTATGAGGTTATATAATTTCTTTTATATAATTAAGTTTGCTAGACTACTTACTTAAGTTTTTTTTCTTAAATTTTGGTGATGTTATATATTTTTTATTCTATTATATTATGTTTAATCAACTTTCCTATTCATTTTTCTATTAAGACAAAGACTGAAAACTCCAACAAGTGTAAGAACTTTATGCTATTTGCTTTGAATATATATTTAGTTTTTTGTAGTTATTCATAATGTTATTGATTCATACCATATTATCAGCGCTCTGACCCGTAATATTTTTAACCCGTTATCTAATCCTTCCGACCTACTAATCTTGAAACGTAAATTATATTTGGACCCCGTTACATTTAGATTCTAAATTCGCTACTGTTCATTAGTATCTTCATCTTATTTATGTGGTCGTTGATTAAAGCTCACCGGTTGCAATTTGTTGGGTTTAAGATGTTGTGGTTTTTGTATTTTGAATGTTAATACTGGTTGGTTGTGGTTAGTACTGTCATAAGAAGGGTTAGTGTGGGTGATCATAGTTAATATTGCTATGTCAAAGTTAGTGTTGCTACAACAAAGTTACTACTGTTGAAGAAAATTGATGCTGCCTAGGAAGAAAACAAAGTTAATGACGTTTTTCATGATAAGTACAAATTCCTTGACTTTATGGATGATAATTATGGATGAGATGTGTGTTAATCTATCCGTAATTACATGATTTTGTTAGTGATAGTCAAGATTCTGTTTGCGTAACTATCTACCCTATAAATACTCTTATGTATGTAGGTGTCTTATGAATATATGTGTGTGATATAGAATTTTAGCCTCAAGATTAATTTCTTGATCATTACAATAGAGAATTATTGTACGTCTGTTGAAGTTGATCTTTATCAAAAGATCAGGGCTAGGATGGTTATTTCTTTATGATCTTTTGAATCGAGAGTTTAATATAAAATTCCTTATTTACTCAAAGTGTTATTCCGCAAACTTCTTTATTTTAATCTTGGATTATTCTTTGTTAATTTTGTTGTTATGTGTGTTTATGTTAGTAAATTCAATCCTAACAAGTGGTATTAGAGTCCAGGCTCTTGTTCCAAGATCAACAAGGATTTAAATATCTCTTTAATCAAAGTCACTCTATGTCATAAATCATGTAAATAAATCATGTACGAAATGAATAAGGGAGTTCTAGTCTCCAAAGTTCCAATGTTGAAAACAAATGATTTTGACATGTGGAAACTTCGCATTAAGCAATACATCCTACTAACTTATTACTCTATGTGGGATGTTATTGAGAATGGTCCTATGAAGGTAGTTGAAAATGATGAAGATGGAAGTAGGAAGAAAAAGTCTCCTCCAACCTATGATATGCAAAGAAAAAAAAGACAAAGTGAGATGAAAGCATTAAGTACCCTTCTATTGGGTACTCCAAATGAGTATCAACATCAGCTTAGGAGGTATAATGATGCAAGGGAATTATGGGAAACATTGGAAAAGAGATTTGCAGGAACAATAAGTACCAAAACGAACCAATGATCCTTTTCGAAGCAACACTATGAAAACTTCAAAGCTGGCAAGGAAGAGTCAATGACACAAACCTTTGATAGGTTTAACAAACTCATTTGAGAACTAGCTACCACAGAAGTCAAGATTAACCATGGTAATGTGAACAAAAAATTTGTCAACCTTAGGAGAAGAATGAACCATATATAATGTCTTTTTTAGAGAGAGTGATGAGTTGGAAGGAAAAGAACTTGATGATCTATACAATGATTTAAGAGTCTTTGAAGCTGAACTTATTGCAAAGAGAAAATTTTCAAGTTTTTCTCAAAAGGCTGCATTTTTATCTTTTGTTGCAAGTAAATCTGAAGTTTTAAACAATTCAAAGGATGTTGGAATATCAATCAAAGCTGAAAATACAAGTGATATTGTGTTAGAAGCTTTTATGGCTAGTTAAGGGCACTATAGGGGATGGCTATGCTCACTATAGGGGCCAAAAGATTCATTCAAAAGACTTGCAGAAGGAACTTTGCTTTCAAAATGGAAGATAATGATAGGTTTGATAAGAATAAAGGTGAGTGCTACAGATTCCATAAGATGGGACACTTTGCAAGGGAATGCAAAAGTGAAAGAAGGCAAGAAAGCTCTAGACAAACAGCATTGGTATCTCAAGAGGAACTTGGTTTGACTGGAGTGATCATGCAGAATATGGAACACAAAATCAAGCATTGATGGCAGACATCACACCAAGAATTCTGACATTCCAAAAGAGGTAAAAGCTAAACTTTGTTCAAAGAGTTATTAGAATTTCAAACGGGCGAAAGATCAGCAGAAAACGTCGCGTCGCGGCATGACGCAGGAACTATCGTGGCGCGACGGGGCACAATTCAGAATTATAAATTGATTTTTCATTCCATTCGGAAATGCAACTTCCAATCCGACTTTCTACCACCATACACACCGAAAAACATGCTCTAACAATTCCAGAGGAGCTTGGGAGCATTGGCTTGGAGATTTGGATACCGTTTTGAAGATCAAGGCTTGGATTCATTCTTCTTTTACGGTTTTTCCATTCCTTGTCATGGTGTTCTTGTTTTTGCATGATTTCCAGATCATTAGTATGATCATGCTTAGCTAGTTCTTTTGTTTTTCCTCCCTAGAGGAGATGAACTCTTGTAATGGTGATAAATTCATGGTTTTGGATACTTTATTCGTGCTTTTATCAAGTGTTGCTTAATCTAAGTTTATGCATGTTTTAGAATTTGTTTTTATGATGTTTATATACAGAGATTTATTAGAGTTGATGACCATTCTCTTTATTTAACTTGAATCATGAATTTCTATGATCATTAGGGTTCATAACTAGTGATTGATCAAATCCTATGGGTTAAACATCTAAAAGATAGAAACTTTAATATGTATTTCCACATGTAATGACCATTATGTGTTAGTTCAATGTTTTGTTGGTCATACAATCATTAAAGATTAAAGCTTTACTTGTAATCAAACCAATTGGCTAATTATACTTTTTAATCGCGCTTTTGACCATAAAGATTATTAATTAGTGTAATTAGACGGTTATAATCAGATCAAGGTTTTAACCACTTTTGAAATTGATGCATGATGTTTAGTATCATTTGCTCTTAATTCCATCAATTTAATTTTCATGAAAAGGGTGTAATCGAATCTATGGAGGGTAAGTCTTCATTATATAGATTAATCCACAAAGTTCCTTGCTTTTTTATTTCTTTGGTTTGTTTTAGGTTTTTTCTTGGTTTGTTAGTGGTAATTAGTTGTTTGAAAGTGCTTTTCACATAAATCCCCCCTTTATTGCTTTTTAGTAGTTTTTAGTTTAGTTTAGTTTAATATTTAAATTGGTATAATTTTATCAAATCATACTCGTTCCCCTTGAGTTCGACACCCGTACTTATTTTCTATACTATAATACGATTAGGTTCTTTTGCCTATTGTGTCATAGTCATACAAAATAATAACGGATTTATAAATTTAAAACTAATATGCTTAACGCACATCACTTCGTTAGAGAGTGTTGCGCAATACGAGAGCCAAGGAGGCCAATGGCCGACCACCAAAAGGAGAAAGTCTTTTCAATCCCGAGAAAGACCAACACGAGGCTCGATCAAAAGGGGATAAACCCTTCGACCCCGGAGATAAAGTTCTATTATTTAATTCTCGGTTGAAGCAATGTCCCGGTCATCTAAAATCCCTGTGGTTCGGACCATACGAGGTGAAAAAGGTATTCTCAAATGGCACAATTGAACTACTTGATACCAAGTGGAAGACCTTCATAGTCAACAAGAACCTAGTGAAGCACTACTTAAAAAAGGGGACCGATGAGAGAGGAGGTGAGGACATAGACCTCACCGTGCCAAAACCCTAATTATGGGGTTTGGAGTCCAGCTAACGACTCGAGTAAATAAGCGCTTCCGGGAGGCAACCTATGTTCATATTTGTGGGTGTGTTGACTAGAAACCCTCACGTGACTATAACTCGTTCACTCGGGCTACCGAGGGGTTTAAAGGCTTGTTGCATACGCTAAATGCAACCGTGATTCCTACGAAAGTGAGTTAGGTTTGTTTTTTTTCTTTTCGTGTGTTTAGTTTTAGTAGTTGTTTGGTTCTTTAGCCTTGATCTATTTTAATCTATGCTCTGAGTGTTTTTATTGCAGGTAGATATTATTGCATGGAATACGCGTTCATGCTGGCATTTGCTCAGCTTTATATATTATGGCTCCATATGTTGTGCTTATGATTGAAGGGAGTTTTCTCTAATCTTTTTCTACCCTTGCTTTTATTTTGTCTTTATGTAAAATAGAGACATTGTACAATTTAAGTGTGGGGTAGGGGGTTAGAAAAAGATTCCTCGCTTGAATTTTATTTGTCCTTGATTAAATTGCTACTTTACTTGGGCTATAATTTTTAAAATTTTAATATCATTTGAGTAAGTGTTAAGTATTAGTTGAAGGTGTCATTTGTTTGATTTTTGAACAAGTTCAGAGGTTATACTTGGTATTTATGCATAATTAATTTGGTTAAGCCCTTTTTGAATCTAAGCTTGACAAACATAGGCTTGACAAAAATAGGCTGAGTATGAATTTCCTCTTTTACTAATCATATGCTTGCCAAAAAAACGAGAAAAAGAATAAAAAAAGAATAAGGCCAAAGGCCAAGAAATGCAAGAATAAAGCCGAAGGCTAGAAATACAAGTCAAATAAGTGGCATTTGGAACTCGAACGGGTAAACTCTGAGGGGTGTTCCACACCTAATCAGCTAAAGCCAACTGGTTTGGGATCGGTTGAGTTGAATGTTCGGTACATGGGTTCCATCAAAATTCATAGACTTGTATGATATAATAATAAAAGCATATGTCAAATAAAATGGGAAAATCTGCAATAAGTCAAGGGTTGGGGGATTCCTAAGGGGTAATTCTGTAACATCCGTCTCAAATCGGTTGGAGAGGGGAACGAAATATGCCTTATAATGGGTGTAGATACCTCTCCTAGTATGAGGCCTTTTGGGTGGAGTGTTTGATACCAAAAACAAAACCGTGAGCCAATAGGGCAAAGCGGACAATATCATGCTACGAGGTTTGGGCTGTTACGAATGGTATCAGAGCCAGGCCTCGGACCAATGTGCACAACGAGGACGTTTTGTCCGAAGGGGGAGGGGGGATTTGTAACATCCATCCCACATCGGTTGGAGAGGAGAACGAAACATGTCTTATAAATTGTGTGGATACCTCTCCTAGCATGAGGCCTTTTGTGTGAAGTTAAGAAAGGACCAAAACACGGGTATATGCATAAGTCTATGTGTAATTGATGGTTTGTTTCTAATCAAACATATAAACATTGTTCAGCAATATTTAATGTTTATAAGGATGATATTATTTATTTAAATGCCTTAGCCGGGATAAAGTTGTGATTTGCTTGTGGACAAGCAATGTTCAAGTGTGAGGTATATTGATATCGCGGATTTTATATATAAATTTTATGCGATATCCGGTTATATTTAATGAAAAATGTAAGAAATATGTTAAAAAGATGATTTATATCCTTAACTATTGTTTTTCAGGTTTAAAATCCTAGTTTGAAGTTTGTTGGAGTTAAAAAGGAGAAAAGATAAGAAAAAAAGGTCAAAAATTCGAATTTAGTCAAGAAAGCCACGGACGGGGCGATCTGCATAGGAACGCGTCGAGATCGAGCTGGATAAGCCTTATCTGCATTTTAAGTTTCAAAGGCCGAGATTCAAGTGAGGATTCATCGCGTTGCGGCGCGAAGCAAGTACTGTTGCGGCGCGACCGGGCATTTTTCAGCTCTATAAATTGATTTTAAATCTAATTCGGGAAAACAACTTCCAATCCGACTTTTGGCCATCTTCTACGTCTGAAAACATCCTCTAACCAGTCCAGAGAGCTTGGAGCATAATCTTGGAGTTTTGGAGCTTTAAAGTGAAGATCAAGCTTAGCACCATTCGGCTTTTTACTGTTTTTTTTCATTTCTACTCATAATGTTCTTCTTTCTTCTTGATTTCAAGAAGTTTAGAATGTTCATGCTAGGCTAAGATTCTGTTTTTCCTCCCTAGATGAGATGAACTCTTGTAATCGCTGATTAATTCATGGTTTTTGGATACTTTATTCATGTTTTTATCAAGTGTTGCTTAATCTAAGTTCATGCATGTTTTAGGATCTGTTTTTATGATGTTTATATGTTGAGTTTTTATGAATTTGATGACTATTCTCTTTATTTAACTTGAATCATGAATATCTATGATCATTAGGGTTCATGACTAGTGATTGATCAAATCTTAGGGTTAAACATCTAAAAGATAGAAACCTTAATATGTATTCCCACATGTAATGACCATTATGTGTTATTGATCAAACAATCATAAAAAGGTTAAAGCTTTACTTGTAATCGAACCAATTGGCTAATTATACTTTTAAGCGCGCTTTTGACCATCAAGGTTCTTAATTAGTGTAATTACACGGTTAGAATCAGATCAAGGTTTTACTAATTTAGCAATCGATGCATTATGTTTAGTATCATTAGCTCTTAATTCCATAAATTTTATTGACATGAAAAGGGTGAAATCAAATCTAGGGGGAAAGGTCTTCATCATATAGTTTTAATCTGTCAAGTTTGTTGCTTTTATTGCTTTTATTGCTTCTTTGCTTTGCTTTAGGTTATTTCTAGGTTGTTAGTGTTTTGAGTTGTTTGAAAGTGATTAGATTCACAAATTCTCCCCTTTAATTATTTTATTTGCTTTTAGTAGTTTTTAGTTTAGTTTAGTTTAGTATTTAAATTAGTATTAACTCCACAATTCTATGATACAAATTAGTATTAACTCCACAATTTTAGTTTTTAGTTTAGTTTAGTTTAGTTTAGTCGATAATTTTGGCTAGATGGGAGAAAATGTCAATCCCTTCACATTGCTTGGGATTTGCATTAACTCCACAATTCTATGATACAAATTACCTAGAAAAATTAGCACCTAGTGGAATTACGAGAAAAGCATCTAACTTTGACAAAGAAGTAATGATTGGTGTGATGAAATCCTTCGAAATAATAGCCGAAAATCAAGAAGAAGAAAGAATTTTAAGAGAACAGTTTGCATCTTTTACCATGAAAAAGGGTATGTATGCTTTCCCAGCGGCTCAACTAGATGTTGTAACCATGGATGCAATTGATTGGTGGTCAACATATGGTTCCGAGACTCCGGAATTAGCATAGATAGCGAAAAAAGCTTTCTCACAACCGATAAGTAGTTCTTCAGTAGAGTGAAACTGAAACTGGAGTACATATTCATTTATTCAAAGTGTGAAGACGAACCACTTAAACAACAAAAGGGCCGACAAGTTAGTGTACATACATTCAAATATTCGTATTCTATCATGGTTTTCAGAGGCGTACAAAGAGGGACCACAAAAGAAATGGGATATGACTCCCAAAAGTAGTTAGATAGAAGGATCAACTTCGAGATTGGAAGGCATGAAATGGGAGAATCTTGATGAAGATTAAAAGGATCAATTTGAGAATTTGAGGCAGTGAGCTTTTTTAAAATTATGTTTTCATTTAAGTATGTTTACAAGATGTCTATTTGAGATTTTAAGTTTTAAGTATTAACTATTAAGTATTAACCACATTTTGAAAATATTAATATTAATATTGTATGAACTATGAAGTTTTGGAATTTGGTTGTGAGTTTGTGACTTGTACATTTATAAAAAATATAAAAAATTAATATTATTTATTGGGAACATCGTACCACGTTATATGGTACATCGTACCGAGCGATCCGGAATGACCCTACCCCCTCCGTACCGAATTTTAGAAATTAGCAAACAGTGTTTCCGATCCGTGTTCCCGTACCGGAGCGTACCACGATCTATGTGATTATGGGTTTGGTCATAATGTTTCATCATCATTTATCTTAAATTTTTGAATTTAACTATTTAAATTCTACTATATATTCCATGGCTAAGGGTGCTGCGGCCTACAAGTGAGCTATTTCAGAATTTGGCTCTTCATTTTAATTATTTTTGTTTTGCTCTTTGTTTTAATTGCTTAATTGTAGTTCTTAATTTTTCCTCAAACACGGAACTAGGCTTTTCAGTTGTTTTGCAGACTTACATATCTTTTTAAAGTGAGTTGGATTTTGATTTGTTTAGCTACTATAGTTGCTGAATCTTAAAATATATAAATAACACTAGCAACTCTTAAGTATAAATACTCAAATAGTATGCGCCAAATGAAATTTAAAGTACATAAATAGAACATGCTTGCATGACTTGGATTTGTTCTTCCTTTTATAGTCATGGGATTGTTTTTAGTTTTTAGAGCTTGGGTGCTTTAATCTTGGATTAATATGTTTACACTGAGGTTTTGCAATTTTTTTTATAATTGTAGTTTTTGTTGACCTGTTGTTTATCAACTCATGTCTTCCGATATAACAAGTTTAGAAGTCTATTGGATTTGTTGTTCTTTATTAATTAAAAAGGGTTAATTGCTTATTTTATTAGTGCTTTGATTAACTCTACTTAATGTTGCAAGTGATGTAAAATACATTTGACCAAAAACACATCTAATATTTTAACTTTATTGTAGTTAGCAACTAAGAACCCTGGCTAAATTATCCGCGAGATTGATTTGAATGTGTTGTTTGTATATATAAGGTGGAAGATCTGTTCATATATCTCTGTATCAAACAGATATACTTACATAAACAAACTTTAAAATACACATCTATTAAAAAATCAAACTTGAAAACCCAAAAAATTTGAAACTTACCACAGACACGCGCCACCGTTGTAGAAATATGCAAAATCGAGCCTTATCCGCTACTAATCGTCACACAAATCAACTATGTGTCATACACTCCTAGAAAGTAGTGGTGGACATCAGATTATATTCAGATGTTAACTTTAACTATATTAGACTTTGTGGTAGACCTTGTTAGTTAGTTTTTCAAATAATAAGTTTAATAAATTAGGCTTTGAGATAGAACTTTTTTGTAATAATTTTTTCAAATATTAAGTTTAACCCTAGAAGATAGTGGTGGACTTAATATTATTTTCAGATGTTAAGTTTAACTATATTAGACTTTGCGGTAGACTTTGTTAGTTAGTTTTTCAAATATCAAGTTTAATAAATTATGCTTTGAGATAGAACTTTTTTGTAATTTTTTTTCAAATATTAAGTTTCACCTTAGAAAGTTGTGGTGGACATAAGATTATTTTCAGTTGTTAACTTTAACTATATTAGACTTTGTGGTAGACTTTGTTAGTTAGTTTTACAAATATTAAGTTTAGTAAATTAGACTTTCAGATAGAACTTTTTGACAAATAAAGTAATCCTTATGAGAAAACTACATTTATCAAAGATGAAAAAGTGCTTAGTTTAGATAAATAATATCCTAAGAGTAAAAAAAACACTATTGATGAATAGTGCTTAGGAATAGTAATATTTACTTTGGTAAATGTTAGTATTTTTAATTTAATTTAATATGAGCGGGAATTAATTCATTGTATAGAGAAGATTTTTTTTATTTTTATAGATAGTTTTAGTAATCATTGGGCATTGTTTATACTAAGGCCTAGAACCGGCTAGAGTTACAATATTGTTTCTTTGAGTAACGGTAAATCAAAGACAGAAACTCCAACCCCTTCACAAAATGTGTCAATGCGTAAGTTTTCTTTATTGTGGTCTAGAATTCACATTTGTTGTACAAAAGCTAAAACAACCTTTTTTATTTTTTTTCAATGTTATCGAAATCTTAATCTTTCTTGGAGAATGATTGAGGTAAACTAAAACTTTATGTATGTATCCATGTATGTGTGTGTGTATATATATATATATATATATATATATATATATATAGAGAGAGAGAGAGAGAGATGGTAAAGTTCTATATAGAACCTCCCTTAAATATAGAACCTAAAGAATTATTCTAGAGATAACACGTGACACATTGTTTAAGGGTAAAAATAGAAAATTAAAAGAAAAACTCAGGGTGCCTTTTAAGAACACCCGGTGACTCTTATACATTTAAATGATCATAACTCGTGCGTTTTTAAGAATTTTAACAAAAAAAATTATATAATTAGATTCAGTTTTTCGTCCTCTTTCTAACAAGACCAGGCTTGATATATTTCTGAAACTTTTTTTTTTTTTTTTTGAAAATGCAAAGTTTGCATTTTGAGCTAGTTTATTCTAAATGCAAAATGGAAAAAATCAAAAAATGCAAAATATGAACATGCAGGTCATGCCTTCAAAATACAAATTATGAAAATGCAAACCCAAAATGATTCAATGAAAATGCAGCACAAAATGCAAAATCTTACACAACACTACATGCAACCCAAAATGCAAACAAAATTTGCATTTTCAAAAAAAGTTAGAAAAATGTAGTAAGAGTGGTCTTGTTTGAAAAATGATTAAAAAACTAAAAGATTGATATAATTTTTCTGTTTAAATTTACAAAACTTAAAAGTTATAACAATTTAAAGAGATGTTTTAACAACCGGTCTCCATGTATTTGTAAAAGAGATCGGTTTTAAAAACCGGTCTCCATGTATACTTGTTATAGAGATCGGTTTTAGAACCGGTCTCCATGTGTTTTCTCATAGAGACCTCCCCTAATAAGACCGGTTCTAAAACCATTCTTCGTGACAAAAATAACCGGTCACCATTTGATTTTGTGTAGTAGTGTATATAACTAACAGTGCACAGTTCGTGTTCACCACATCAATTAACGCTTCACTCTCGCCATCGTTACCATAATCGGTCACCACCATCACCCTTGCTGGCATCACGAATGTCAGCCACCACCACTGTTGTAACCATTGCTCTTCACCATCTTCGCATTCGTTGTCATCTCCCTTTGTCCATCGTCTACGTCACTTCCCTAACCAGCCACCGTTGTAACCTTCCAATCTCCACCTAGGCCTCCTCTACCATTGCCACTTACTGACCCCACCTCCTAGTCGGTCACCCTTCACCGTCGTGACCTCCACCTTTGTCGCCCTTCACCGCCTCCGCCTCCGCCACCGTCGTCCTCCACCGCCTCCGCCTCTGCCATCGTCACCCTCAGCCACCACCGCCTCCACGGTCCTTTATCGTACACACCTCTGCCCTCGTTTCCCTTCACCGTCTTTGAGCCAGTCAAGTTTTAAAGGTGAGTCAATTCTTTCATCATCTTTGCCCTAGATATCTCATTTTCTTTTATATGAACCAAACAAGAGATTTGATTAGATTTTAACTCCAAGGGTTTTGAAAACCCATGGGATTTTGAATTCTTAAGCTTTCGAGTCCATGAATCAAACACCACTTAAGAGCAATGGGAGTGCTCTCGGTATCCTCTCGGAAAGATGATGTGGAGCCTCGGTACCGCCAAGAACACCATCCCCTTCGCGTCGGTACCCAGAAAATTCAATGGATTACGGTATTGAGATGCCGAGGGGATAAAAGCAATAAATGTATATATTATTATACCTACAACGGTCATATGACCGTTTTAAAATAATTTTTTTTACATCCTATATATACAATACCCATTTAAACCTTTTTACATCACAACTCTTCCGAAACTCTCTCTGTAATATTTATAAAATTTCTAGTCTTTTAATTTCCACTTCAAATGGATACATCTTCACACACCCCAATTTCATCTCCATCAAAAAACCGTCAACCAACTCCGTCTTTTAACGGAAGTTTAATTGCTTAAGGAGTTAACCAATTACTCAAGGATTTCGGTGGCTTACGAAGTTCAATGGAAGAGTACAACGCGAAGCTTCTGGAGCATAAAAAACGGAAGATGTGTTTTGAAGAAGGAAAAGAATTCCAAGAAGCGTTACAATTTTAAAAACAATCCGATGAAGGTTTATAAGGCGAGGATCTCGAGATTATTAAACGGGCAAAAGACGCGATTAGGGAAAAATATGGATTAAAAAAATAATTCGTTGATGTTTTTTATTCGTTGAAATTTTTTTATGTACTCTTTTTTTAATTTAATGAAAATTAGTTATTAATCTTTTTTTTTTATTTTTTTCTCAATATATATAAATTTAGAATCTAATTTTATTATTTTATATTAATTTTGTAATAGATAAATAATATATAAAATAATATATAATTAATTTAAAATGAAAAAAGTTTGAAACGTGCGAAGCGTGGGTAGTACTCTGTTTAAGCATGGCTAAAGCATAAGGTGGGTTATGCTAATGTGGCGCTGATGTAGCATTTAATGCTTCAAGCATGGTACCCCCATGCTCTAAGTGTTACATAACTTTTTCTTCCGTTTCTCTCTCTTAGCCAAGACCCAAGTATAGCCTATACCAAACCACAACTACTAGAAAAACCCTATTTCCGATGGACAAAATCCGTCGGAATTATTCCGACAGATTACCGACGGCTTTGGATCGGATCACATTTCCGGCGTATTAGCGACCAATTTCAAACGGAATTTCCGGTGGGAGGTAATTAGTCGGAAATGTGTCGGAAACAAATGAAGTTATCGACGGATCTGTGAAGAAATCAAGTCTCAGGAAATCCGTCGGAAATTTCCGAAGGTGGATACTATTTTTTGTATAATTTATGTATTTCTTAACATGATTTCCTATATGAATGTACATAACCTCAAAATAAAAATGTTTATGTATATGAATGTCTATTTATATGACTCGAAAGACGTACTCGTATACGTATTTGTTAGATTATGTGAAGAGATAGATAACATGTATCATCGTGTCCAATACTATGTGACACTAACGGGGCCAATTAATTAATAGTTATTAAATATTTAGAAAGGTCAAGGGGTATTTTCTGTAATTGATTAATAGTTTAATTAAAGTTGGGCTTTAATTAAACGGGCGTGGGCTTAATAAGGGTTTATTATATATAAACCTTATTTAGCCTTATTAATCTCATAAGTTAATCACATAAGAAAAGAAGATAACCCTAAGGCTCTCTCCCTCTCTCTTTCTTCTCGACGGCCGGTTCCCCTCTCTTGGGGTTTTCGATCGGCGGTGCAAGGCAAAAACCGAACCACCGTGAGCGGTGGCCGGCGGCGACGCAACGCAACACACACACACACGCGGGTCACGGTTTTGATCCGAGGTTTAATCCTTAGGTGGTCTAGCAGCCAGTTCAAGGTGGTGTAGTAGCAGTGGATAACCTGCAGCTGTCTAGAGGTTTAAAGGAAAAGGTTTTGGGTTCGCTCAAGGTATAGCCTTTTAATCCTCTTCTTCTTCTAAGTTTCTGTACGAGTTAGATGAGATCACTGGAGGGGGTTTTATTCCGTTGTGCATGTTTATGATATGTTTTTATACCCTACAAAACCCTTCAGTGGTATCAGAGCCACTTCTAGCCTTGTAAGGGACTAGGTAGGTTTCTTTTTTATTCTGATGAAATATGATTCTGTTTATCCAGAAAAAAGCTTTTTGATTATCCAAGTAAATAGAATTCAAGTTTTGATTTCTATTGGATTAAATTAATTAGTTTTGGATGAAAAGATTATTAGATTTATGTTTTTAATTAAATCTGTTATTTATTTATTTATTATTGTTGTTATTTGCGATAACCATGAACTCGACCATCACTTCGCTGCGGCTGCCGCATAGCCACAGCCCAAATAGCCAGCGGCCTAGTAAGGGCTTAGCGGCTAGGGTTAGCGACGCTAATTGCTAAATGGGCCTCGGCCTATTTTTTTTTTTGTTTTTTCTCGGTCCATTTACAATTATTGGCCCAGTTTAAATATTTGACCCAGCTTGCGGCTCATATATTTGAGGTCAATATTAAATTAAAATATAGTTGTTGTTTTAATTTAAAGTTCAAATATTGTTTTGAGTTTCTTGATTAATCATCAAGTATGAAACTTGAAATGTATATTTATTGCAAATAACAGGAAAACAATATAGGGGTTTTAATAGGTTGTTAAAATCAGTAATTTTCATCAAGATGAATAATTAGAAATCAGTTGTTGTTTTACTTTCATGTATTAGTTTAGTACATGTTTGGGATGTCATAGCCGAGCCCTAGACCTTGTGGATTGTTTATTTCCTGCACTTGTGGTTGTTTTGGTTTTATTATTCTTTGGCGTGGGGTGGCCTGCGTGCCACTTACAACACCTATTCTATTTTATAAAAGTTTTAGATTAGCGGCCTGCGTGCTTTTGTATATCTTGTACTTTTATATTTCTAGTTTTTAGAATAGAATAGAATTATTAGAATATAAATCTGGAGCAAGGAGCAAGGAGCAAGGAGAAGAGAGAAGGATTGGATGCTAGAGCCAGTGGGAGCTTTCAGAATGACATGCCATGTGTGTTGTGTTTTTTTTTCCACTTAGGTTTTGACCGTCGGGTTTTTTCGTGGCTCATGAAACCGACATTAGTTAAGGGCAAGGCTAAGGCATAGTTGTTTGTGGTTGTTTTATTTCTTTACATATTATATATGCGTGGTTATGATTCTGACGATGAAATAAAACAAGGGTTTTAATAATAGTTAATTATTAAACACATGTATTTAGAAGAAAACTGGCACTAAAGTTTTTCTCGTCAAAAACTTGAAATCATTTTTAGAAAAATCTTAGATCAATGTGCTACCACCTAATGGTACACATTTCCTGTTAAACGGTACTCGGATGTCGGAAGTGACCAAACCTTGGGCATTCGGGTTCAAACCATTGTGGGGGAGGGTGTGAAAGACTTTGCGATAATCGGGAGTCCCGGCCAGAGTTCACACTATCTTAGGTGGTGCGATCTATTTTGGTGATAATCGGGAGTCCCGGCCCAAAATGCATTAGAGGGACTAAACATGCACGGTTCTTGTAACCGATGTCCCGCGGATCTAGGAGTCGTGTCCAGGTAGGATACGATTGGTATAGTTTTGTACCTACCAAAAATAGCATTGTCCCGGTGGGAAGTGCCCAAACCTTGCATCGGGAAATGTGAAATATGGATCCTAGTCTAATAATTTATTGTTTAAAAGGTAATAATTATTAGAAGATGTAATTAATACTGAATCGGTTTTAGCTTTTTCTTTTTCTGTAGATGTCTTTTATATCTGTTATTATGTTTTATTCACCAAGAGAATCTCTAAGTCTCATCACTAGCAAGTGGAAGCTTTCAGGTTCAAACTTTGCTGTTTGGAAGATGCATCTGAAAAATGTTTTGGATGCACAGGGAAAGCTTCACATTATTGAGACATTGCCTCCAGAGCGACCAGGAGTAGATGCCCAGGATGGTGAGTATGACACTTACTATCAGTATCTGGATGACGAGTCTGACGTTATGTCGATTCTCATTCTCACAGCGTCATCCGAGTTTACGGATGATCTCCGTGAGAAGTCGTCTTATGAGGTTGTTCAAGGACTGGAGCAGAAG
The DNA here is from genome assembly GCA_947179395.2 of Pulicaria dysenterica. Classification (NCBI taxonomy): domain Eukaryota; kingdom Viridiplantae; phylum Streptophyta; class Magnoliopsida; order Asterales; family Asteraceae; genus Pulicaria; species Pulicaria dysenterica. The sequence continues at coordinate 93,148,494 of OX359289.1, read as the reverse complement.
TTCAAGTATAGTGAACGGATATGTCGCATGCTGTTGATGAAGGAAATTCTTTCAGCTAAAATGAAAGAAAGCCAACCAATTAGCGATCATCTCATTAATATGAGAAGGCTCTTAGATTTCTTTGAGAGCTTTGGGTCAAAATCAAAACCACATGAGCTAGTTATGCTCTTTTTCGGTTCCTTGTCGGACTATTACCAGAAAAGAGTAATGTATGTCCTCGGTGATTTTGAGATGACTGTCGCAGGGTTGCACAAAATCCTTATGTGCATCAGCGATGAGTTAAATCCAAAGCAGCTAGAGTCGACAGTTGTGGACCCTATGCAGGAAGATGACTGGCTGGAAGAACTTGGAGAGATTTGTTGCCCAGACTGTGGCAGAAAGGATTCATGCGAGCACTCACTCGACATAGATCAGCTGGACATTGGTTCGCCCAATGACTCAGGTATCTTTATGATAGATTTTCTTATTACTTCTTATGAATCATGGGTATTGGATACCGGATGTGGTCATCACATATGCAATCATTTGCAGGGATTCAACATAAGTAAGAAGCTGAGACAAGGAGATATGGACCTGCGGGTAGGCGAAGGCTCCATGGTTGGTGCTGAAGCTGTAGGAACATATTGTCTTAGTTTGCCCTCGGGCATGGTCTTGGAACTAGAACCTTGTTATTATGTTTCTAGACTCATTAAAAATGTTATCTCGTTTGATTTGCTTATAGACCGTGGATTTGTTTATATTACGAATGAAAAAGTTATTTCATGTTTCAAAAATGATATTTTCTTCTTTAAAGCTTCTCCAGAAAATGGTCTATATACGCTAAATCTAGATAATAATGACATCTATCATATAAGTAAGAGATCCAAAAGTAACTTGAATCAAACTTACCTCTGGCATTGTCGTTTAGGACATATAAACGAGAAACGCATAGAGAAACTCCGAGATGACGGAATTCTAGAACCATTTGACTTAGAGTCATATGATATTTGCGAATCTTGTTTGTCTGGTAAAATGACAAAGCAGCCTTTCAACAGTGAGAATGAAAGGGCCAGCGAGTTATTAGGGATTATACACACAGATTTGTGTGGACCCTTTACTCCAGAAGCTAGAGGAGGATACCGGTATTTCATAACCTTTACTGACGACTTCAGTAGGTTCGGTTATGTCTACCTCATGAGACTCAAATCTGAAAGTTTTGACAAGTTCAAACAGTTTCAGAATGAGGTACAAAATCAGCTGGACAAGAAGATAAAGTCGCTTCGGTCGGATCGAGGTGGCGAGTATCTGAGTCAGGAATTCGACGATCATTTGAAGGAATGTGGGATTGTTTCACAACTCACACCTCCGTATACACCTCAGATGAATGGTGTATTAGAAAGGAGAAATCGTACACTGAACCGAGTTCCAACCAAATCGGTTGAAAAGACACAGTTCGAGGTATGGACGGGGAATAAGCCCAAAATATCTTTTCTCAAGGTTTGGGGATGTGAGGTGTATGTTAAGCGAACATTCACGGATAAACTCAATCCCAAATCAGATAAGTGTATCTTCGTGGGTTATCCCAAGGAAACCATGGGATACTATTTCTACCACCCAGATGAGAACAAAGTTTTTGTTGCTCGTAAAGGGGTGTTCTTGGAGGAGAAATTTCTTAACTCAGAAACTCCAAGAAAAGAAATAGAGCTTTAAGAAATTGAAGAGGAGGAGATTACACCACCACTGATAATTGAACCTGTGGTTCAACAGAGAATTGTTGAATCCCAACCCGAGTCTGTGGTTGAGGAAGAGGTGCAAACACAAGACCTTCGCAGGTCTAGTAGGCCTCGTAATGATCCAGATAGGTATCTGAGATTCCTAGTTGCTCACCAGATAGGTATCTGGGATTCCTAGTTGCTAAAGACGAAGGGTATCTTTTAGAACCCACTACCTACCAAGATGCTGCCTCAGGTTTAGAATCTGAGAAATGGCTAGAAGCCATGAAGGCAGAGATGCAATCCATGTATGACAACCAGGTCTGGGAGTTAGTAGATTTGCCTCAACACAGTAAAGCTGTTAGGTGCAAATGGGTCTTTAAGAAGAAGACAGACATGGATGGAAAGGTGCATACTTTTAAAGCAAGGCTAGTGGCAAAAGGTTTCACGCAAACTCATGGTGTTAACTATGATGAAACTTTTTCCCCAGTGGCAATGCTTAAGACTATTAGGATCCTTATGGCCATATCAGCATATTTTGATTATGAGATATGGCAGATGGATGTCAAAAACGCTTTCCTTAACAGGAAACTGACAGAGGATGTATATATGATACAACCGGATGGTTTTGTGGATCCAAAGAACCCTAATAAAGTATGCAAGTTGCTTAAATCCATCTATAGACTAAAGCAAGCATCTAGAAGCTGGAACTTACACTTTGATGAGCGTATCAAAGAGTTTGGTTTTGCCAAAAGTGAGTTCGAGTCGTGTGTTTACACTAAATTCAGTGGGAGCGCGGTAACCTTCCTAGTCTTGTATTTAGATGACATACTATTAATAGGAAACAATATATCAGTATTACAAGGAGTAAAATCCTGGTTAGGTAAATGTTTCCAGATGAAGGACTTGGGAGAAGCTGCTTATATACTGGGTATAAGGATATATAGAAATAGATCTAAGCGGCTTATCGGACTTAGTCAAAGTACATATATTGACAAAGTCGTGAAAAGATTCAAGATGGATGAATCCAAGAAAGGATTTATTCCTATGCAATCCAGCGCGATTTTGAGCAAGGCTCAGTGTCCTGTGTCTAGTCAAGATCAGGACAAAATGAAATTGATACCATATGCCTCGGCAGTTGGTTCAATCATGTATGCCATGTTGTGTACTAGACCCGATGTTGCCTACTCTATCAGTGTCACGAGTAGATATCAGCAAAATCCTGGTGAAACTCATTGGGTAGCCGTCAAGAATATTCTCAAGTGCCTGAGAAGGACGAAAGACATATTCCTATGGATGTTCGATGGATGAGCTCAGTGTAACTGGTTACACTGACGCTAGTTTCCAGACCAACAGGGACGACTTCAGATCGCAGTCAGGATTTGTCTTTACCCTAAACGGAAGAGCCATATCTTGGAAAAGTCAGAAGCAAGATACAATAGCAGACTCTACTACAGAGGTAGAGTATATTGCGACAAGTGAAGAATTTTATCTCGGATCTTAGAGTTGTTGCCAGTATCTCTAGACCGATCGATATATTATGTGACAACTCAGGGGCTGTGGCGCAAGCTAAAGAGCCTAAAGATCATCAGCGGACTAGGCACATACTCAGGAAATATCACCTCATCCGAGAGATCATTGGAAGAGACGATATTAGGTTGCAAAAGATACCGACGGATGACAACGTTGCTGACCCGTTCACAAAGCCGCTAGCTAGGGCTAAGCATGAGAGACATGCAAGTTCTCTAGGAATGCAGTACTTGGAACATAGCAGCTAGTTCGTGTTTTTGATTATTACTATAGATGTAACTTGAGACTCTTTTATTATGTAATTACATTTAATGGGATTGAAATAGGAGGTTTTTACATAATTGTTTCTGGTTGTCTATTTTTAGCATGTTTAACCTATCCATGACAAGTCAAGTGATGAATTGTCTAAATACCCGTAGCTACTTAATGTAGTGGGAGCTACATTAGGGAGGTAACGCTATTATGGATATTTGATGATTTATTCGAGAATGAATAAAAGTACAAGGTTGTGACCAAATATTCATAGATATTTATCAGGGGATAGATATTGGAGTTATCCGCATCGAGTTTACTTCATGGAGCGTTAACATAAGTAAACTTGATAGGTTGTCCTTAGACCAGAGATATTTGGTTTGGAGCGTGGTAACTTCTGTACTTTAGCGTGTTCTAACGTCACACCGTAACAGGGTGATTATAAGGGGCATGTCTAGGTGCAGCGGAAGCCATGTGCTCAAATTGCAAATACTCAAGATGGAATTTGCACCTCCTTTTTAGGAGAGATATTTTCTGAGCTCATCGACGATTAAGACTACTGAAAATGCGTGGCCGCGCTCAGTTAGACTGATAGTTTTTCATTCGGTAAACCGTAACTGCAGAGTGTCGAAATCATAGTCGAGAAAATCTGAGTATTTAATAAGATCCCTGCTCCATGTCAAATACTCACATTACGGAATATCGCGATGCAAAAGGAAAAGCCTAGATAATCCAAGACGTGAATTATGTCTCTAGATATAAGAGATCTCATAGTCTGGTTAACATAAGCGTCTGGCTAGGGACCTCCTTAGGCCAACGATGTACAAGGAGCGTTACTTATCTTGCACAAGTGGGAGTATGTTAGATTATGTGCAGAGATAGATAACATTTATCATCGTGTCCAATACTATGTGACACTAAAGGATCATACTGCTACACACCCAATTAGAACCTTTTGGATTTTACCTAGTTATGTATCACAATAATTAATAGTTTAATTAATTATTGAGAAAGAGAAAAAAATAATAAAAGTTATTTATTATTTAAAGAGGAGAAGTTAATATTTAATTTAAATATTAACGGGACCAATTAATTAATAGTTATTAATTAATTAGAAAGGGCAACGGGTATTTTATGTAATTGATTAATAGTTTAATTAAAGCTGGGTTTTAATTAAACGGGCTTGGGCTTAATAAGGGTTTATTATATATAAACCTTATTTAGCCTTATTAATCTCATAAGTTAATCACATAAGAAAAGAAGATAACTCTAAGGCTCTCTCCCTCTCTCTTTCTTCTCAACGGCCGGTTCCCCTCTCTTGGGGTTTTTGATCGGCGGCACAAGGCAAAAACCGAACCACCGTGAGCGGTGGCCGGCGGCAACGCAACGGAGCACACACACACGCGGGTCACGATTTTGATCCGAGGTTTAATCCTTAGGCGGTCTAGCAGCCAGTTCAAGGTGGTGCAGTAGCAGTGGATAATCTGCAGCTGTCTAGAGGTTTAAAGGAAAAGTTTTTGGGTTCGCTCAAGGTATAACCTTTTAATCCTCTTCTTCTTCTAAGTTTCTGTACGAGTTAGATGAGATCACTGGAGGGGGTTTTATTCCGTTGTGCATGTTTATAATATGTTTTTATACCCTACAAAACCCTTCAGTATCCATGTAAGGTTGCGTATAAAAGTGTTTAAGTAACCAGCATATAAATATGTACGTATATGTACGAGTGTATGTAACAAACTAATTTATTATATATTTTAAGGGTAATATATATAAATGTGCATGTGTATGTTAACGTGTGAGAAAATACGTCAAAAACTCTTAAAATAAGCCATTTTATGAAAAGACCGTAGGAAATCCGTCGGTGAATACTATTTTTTTGCATATTTTATACATTTCCCACCACAATTTTCTACACAATTGTACATAACCTCAAAATAAAAATGTTTATGTGTATAAATGTCCATTTACGTGACTCGAAAGACGTACTCGTATACGTATCCATGTAAGGTTGCGTATAAAAGTTACTAAGTATTCCGTCTGAAATCCGTCTCAAATATTCCGTCTGAAATCCGTCTCAAATACTTCCGTCTGAAATCCGTCTCAAACAGGTCAGTCGGAAATCCGTCTGAATTTGGATCCATAGGAAATTCGTCTGAAATCAAGTCCGTCTGAAAACGGCTCCGTCGGAAACCATTTACAAGGCCCCTTTTTCAAGGGACTAATTCAGTCTGAAATTTGGACACGTGAAATATGATCGACCAAATTCGACATAAGGTTATTATGCATCTCCCGGTTTGACTTATTGAACGTTTGCCGTGCGTGCTTGTTCACTTATTTGTGTTTCTATATCCGACGATAGAATTTCGTTTTCATCAAAACTACAAATTGCATGGTCTTCGTCTTCAAGTATCATATTGTGTAATATGATACAAGCATACATGATGTTTCCTAGTCTTGTAGGATATCATCCGCGTGCCGGATTATGAAGTATGTTCCGCGTGCCGGATTAAACACGGTTATCGCCAAAATAGTCATGTAAAACCGCTCGTTTAGAGCTACCCGACCTCTTTCTATGTTCCCATTTCTGACTCTCTTTGACGACTACGTAATGCTACCAAAAAGCATGTTTGCTGCCTCTTAAAAAGCATGTTTGCTGCCTCTTTCTATGTTCCCATTCCTGTTGTGGTGAATCCATATTTGGTAAAACTAAAAAAAATTGATAGTAAGAGGATATTAGAGAAATTAGGGAAGAAAGAAGAAATTAGAGAAATTGTGAGTAGTTCAAATGTGATATGTGTATTTATAGTGGAGAAAGAAGTAAAAAGAAAGGGAATTTTCTTATAAACGTTAGGTTACAGTTAAGAAACAAACAAAATGGAAATTGTTTTCGAGTTGAACGGGTTGGGAGACCCAAACGCGGATCCGGAATGGGGGTCGTAGCGATGTTTTCGAAGCCACCCGAATGAACCTGAGGGGTCGGGCTTCCCGGTAAGCCTGACCTATGTAAGGCCATCAGTACCGCCCTAAGTTTATCCAGCTTACCCTGACAGCCACATCAGCGCCACATCAGTTTTTTCTCTCTCCTACCCAATTTGCTAGTACCACCTTCTCTCTCCTACCCTAACATTTTCCCCACTTTTTTTAATTCTTTTACTTCACACAATTTATTATTTAACAAAATAAAATATTTATAAATAAATTTAAACATGTAAAACTTCATTTCATTAAAATAAAAAAATTACATTACTAAAATTAAAAAAAATTACATCACTAAAATTAAAAAAAAAATTACATTACTAAAATTAAAAAAACAAATTACAAATATTAAGATAATTAAAATTTAGAACTCAATTACGAGATGCTTCGTAGCCGAGTACTTCCTCGATATTAACGTATTCAAAATATACGTGTGAAAATGTTTGTGAAAATGTTTGAGAAAGTGTTTGGTAGAGTGTTTGAGAGAGTTTTGAGAAAATGTTTGAGTTACCCGGCCGAACCTGATACCACACCCGGAGGTGGTACGGGTGGCCTAAATGAATAAATTTGGATGACAGTAAAGCGGCTCTCCATCGGTCATCTGTTTGAATCACGGCCGGGCTGATTACGTTTTAATTTTAAGTGGTAATTAATCAGTATCTTTAATTACTAACGTACTTTCCTTCATGAGCTACAACACGTTGAACGATCGATGACTATTATATATCTGTAAGCTTTAGAAATCTTAATAATTGCATAAACGGATCATTCGTGTCAACTTAATTTATTCACTTTTCTTTGTTTACTGTAAACTTTAATCGATGATTATTTAACCATACATGTATTAATAGCAGTGACAGGAGTTAATAGCACAGACACTTAATAATATCGGCGATGAGTCACCCTTAAAGAGAATATGGGCGTCATTCAGGGGCCTTTACCAAAGACTTTTGTCGCCCTCTAATACCAAAAAAGAGTTGATAATATCCAAAACAATATTGATATACTTAAAACTATCAGAAATTACAATCAGTCGTTAGAAAATTGACTATGACAAATTTCTATCAAATCTCTATACTTGAAAATGTGAAAACTATAGTAAACAATCACATTTATTAATATGGACAAATTATATAAGTTTTCACACTTCTAATTAAGCATGAAAATTTCAAAAATAATTTTAAAGTTACAAAGCTCCATGTTTTTTACTTTCTTATCTATCTATTACTAAATTTATATAATTAAAAGCATGAACTTTTAAATTCAAAAATTTACACATTTATACATTTATACATATAGAGTTTTTCTTTTTCTAACAATTTATGTGTAATTTATTTCTCATAGTTATAAGTATGACAAACTTTGAAATTCGTACACGCTTATTATGAGACGTGAAAAAAAAAATTTGTTGTAACGTAAATTATTATGGTGCGAACAATTTTGTGTCTTATTTGATGTTTCAGTAGCTTTAGTTTAAATTTGCTAGAATATGTACTTTCTATGTCCATTTATGTTTTACAACTTTCAAAATAACAATATAAACATTTATTAGATAAAATTTACAAATTATGAATTATAAAAGTAATATCATGAGGTTATAAAAGAACTGGTCCTCATAGTCATCCTCCATAGTATATATGTGGAGTTCTTTATTGCTTTATGTGTAATAGTGTCTATCTATTACTATATTTATATATTCAAAAGCATGAACTTTTAAAATCAAACTCATACATTTATACATATAGAGTTTTTCTTTTTCTAACGATTTATATGTGTAAATTATCTCTAGTAGTTATAAGTATGACAAACTTTGAAATTCTATACGTTGTTTATGAAACGTGAAAAAAATATTTGTTGCAATGTAAATTATTATGGTGCGAACAATTTTGTGTCTTATTTAATGTTTCGGTAGCTTTAGTTTGAATTTGCTTGGATATGTACTTTCTATATCCATTTATGTTTTACAACTTTCAAAATAACAATATAAACATTTATTAGATAAAAATTAACAATAATGAATTATAGTGAAATGTTCAATATAATCCAAAGTTTTTGTGTAGAACCCACCACTGATCAAAAAAAGGCAAATGCCCACCAGCACCTCGGGACACCACCACTACCGCCGACCACCACCTCCGGTCACCCCAATCACATGTGATTACCGCCAACCACCACCACCGACCACCACCTCCGTCCACCACCACAGCCGCCGACCACCACCTCCGGCCGCCGCAATCACATGTGATTGCACACCGCCAACCACCAACGCCGACCATCACCTCTGGTGACCCAATCACATGTTATTGAAGCCACAATCACATGTGATTGCACACCGCCAACCACCACCATCGACCATCACCTCCGGACACCACCATAGCAGCCGACCACCACCTCCGGCCGTCGCAATCACATGTGATTGAAGCCACAATCACATGTGATTGCACACCGCCAACCACCACCACCGACCATCACCTCCGGCTACACAATCACATGTGATTGCACACCGCCAACCACCACCACCGACCATCTCCTCCGGCCACCTCCTCTGGCGACGCAATCACATGTGATTGCACACTGTCGGCCACCACCACCACCACCGCCGACCAGATCTTTTTTTGAAGCATCAAACGACGAATCTGAGACCAGATCTGAACTCCTCTCATCAAACCGAGTTGAACCACCACCATCCCCACCCTAAACAACTCCGGCAGCCGGCGAATTTGGCCTCGTCGGCGCCGATCTGAGACATTAACTCCAGATCTTTTTTTAAGCATCGAACGACGAATCTGAGACCAGATCTGGACTCCTCTCATCAAACCGAGTTGAACCATGTGCGCTACCACCATTAACTCTGGCCGTGGTGATCGGATTTTGCAGCGGCGGCCATGGTGGCTGGAGTTTGCTCGATTCTCGTTAATGGAGGATCGTGAGGACGATCAGGCTCCATAGTCTTGTAGGGGAGTCAAAACCGATCACCCTCACCAAAAATCACAATGATCCGACAGTGGGATCGCCGGAAAACGGTTTGTTGATAGTGTGGCTGAGATTCGTCCCTCAGGACTATACAAAAAAGATGGACTATATTGAATACAACTCATGAATTATAAAAGTAATATCACTAGTTTATCAGTATATATGCACATTCACTTTTTTTTAATAACGAAAAAAGTATATTAGAGAGATAGTTTTGGTATTGTTGTCACTCTCGTCTAACAAACTAAAATATTAAGGAAGATTCTGAGTATGGTTTTAAAATGACGTATCAGAAGCACAAAAAACTAAAAGTATATATAAACAGAAGCCAATCATGGGTTTTAATGTAACGCCACATCTAACGAGCTTAAAATTAGAGTTAATTTAAACTTTTTAACAACTATTATCAAAAGCTTGCAGCGGAAAACAAACGTTATTTACAAAAGTAACGTTAACTGACTCGGCTGTTTAATTACATCAAAAGAATTAGCCAAGTTCGTAATCTACTAGTTCCGACCACCGGATCCATATACAACAAACGTGTTCCCCAAAAGATATATACAACAAGACTACCATCAGTGCCCGCCTCACCAGGCCTCTAGCATCAACCTGCGAAAAAGGGAAAAACTTGCACCGTTAGCTACAACTAGCTAGTGAGCACCAATTACACACATAAGCAACAATAAGCAGGCTATCACATATAGGAACAGCACAGAGCTATCCTATCATATTGCGGCGCGCCAATCATGTCAGCAGGAGTCGTATCTCGCAGGGTAGCTAGCCCCGCTCAACAACCCAAGCCGGGGAATTAGCCGTAACCAATTGCATCAGTGGGGGAGCGAAAAGCAGTCCACATGGTACACTCTGTCTATCATGCTGGTTCCATCCTAAGCGAAGAACCCAATTCTATTAAGGAACGGCAGCCTGCAGAGCCATACCCAGGCGTATACACCTGAGTACCGTTAGTTCTCCAATTCATAGCCCCTAAGGACCCTAGGAACCCAGCCAGATATTATCACGCATCTACCTGAATGACCTTAATTGTGTTCACCCGTCAGTGTCCGGACAATTCTCATAAACAAATAGCTGATCCTATTAGGATCCAGTTCATGCGCGAATATAATCACAACAATTATCTTTCATACTAGTAAACAAGCATGCGAGTACAACTCTATCATAATATAATCTAGCATACCTCGCGTCTCATGTATCAATACACCAATCACGTGTCAACATGTACCACAGATAACTTACCTACTGAGACTCATGGGAAACAGGTACTCACCTCGAGATTACAGGAAGCAGAAATGAAATCGGGAATCCCAGGAATCGTCCGATTCACCTAACATAATAGGTTTAGGCTTTGTTGGTGCATACATGGTCATACATTTAAAAGTGCACTCGTTGTTTTGATGATGATAAAAATATTAACATGTGATACTATTGCTTATCAAAAATATTCATATGTTCTTATCTATAATCTTCTATGTTAACAAACCTCAAATTGATGATTAAGTGAAGAATAAACAAGTAAAGACTTTATTTCAACAAGAAAAGAAGATAACAAGATAAAAGTAAACATTCAGCCTTCACGTTCGATCTCACGGTCGACCGTGAATCAACCGTCGCTGCACGGCTCAAAATTCTTTGACATTGTTTTTCTTGAAGTCAACCGAATGCGTACTCAAAAAGTGAAGATGAATTCTTCAACGCCGATGATGAAGAAATCTACAAACAAGAGTTCGGAAAATATGAGCTTACAAGAATAATTAATTAAACAAGTTTAAGCTTTTACAAAATAAGTTTTATAAAAGGTTTTATAAAAATTCAAATATTTTTATAAAAAAATCACAAGCTTGGTTTAAAAAGTATAAGACTTCTTATTTTGGCAAATACCAAACATAATCTAGCATTGAAATAAAACAACACCAAATTTAGGAAAAGGAATCTTTCAAAGAAGTAAAAGTCCAACATGCTTTATGCATTTGGCTTCTAAACTTCCTATTTGGTGTTTAAATTCAAACATAAGAAGTATGGCACCAACCCAACTTTTCTAGGACTCCTTTTCAGTGCATTTTAATGGTAAAAATGGGTTGTGTGTGGTTTTGGTAAAATGCCAACGTCTATATTTGAAAGACTCGAAAAGTTCCAGCAGGCCGCCGGTCGAAGCCACGGTCGACCGTGGATCGACCGTGGACTGTCTGGACACTTTTTGAACTTTCACCTTTTTCCTTATTTAAACCAACTCAAGTCTTATGATTTCATTAAGCTCTTGCAATCTGAAATATGGAGAATACATACAAGATCTTGTAAGCTCATATACTTTGATATTATTCAATCTTTCAAGATCAAGATCAAAGCAAGAGTGAAAGCCATCAAAGTTCAAACAATACAACATCATTCATATATTTTGTAATAGTTTAAGGATCATCTCTAGCCTTTAGAATTAGAGAGAAGTAAGGATCAACTCTAGCCTTTCAAATTAGAGTGAAGTGAGGATCAACTCTAGCCTATAGAATTAGAGTGAAGCAAGGTTATCTTTACCTTACTTGCAAGTTTGAAGTGTTAATTCTTGCAAGTGAAAAAGAGAAGTGTAAAAGGTTTATCTCTACCTTCAAAGAGAGAAGCTAATGGAGCAAACTCTTGGTGGGTGAGGCCAAGGAGTGGATGTAGTGCAAGTTTGTTAACACTTGCATGAACCACTATAAATCTCTTGTCTACTCTTGGTGATATCTCTCTACCCTTACTCTCTTTATTTCAAGTATATATATTTGTTGTGTTATAAACTTCAAGAAAAATCTTTTAAACACAACTTACAAATTTTTATAAGTGTAAAAATTGGTAAACTAAGTAAAATAACCTATTCACCCCCCTCTAGGTTCTAACAATTGGTATCAGAGCAAGTTGCTCTAAAATTTATTGTAAAAATTGTTTTGTGAGACAACTTGCTTTGTAAATTTTCAAGAAAACAATTTTGTTACATATTACCAATACTTCATTTATATGTGTAAAAATTAAAAAGTTTCCTAAGATATTCTAATAAGAATGTGTGTGAAAATAATCATTTAAGTTTGTCATGAAAATCGAAAAGTATTGATATAAGAACTTAATCTTAAATGACTAATATTTTATTAGCAATGTAGAAGACATAAAAATACTTATCATATGCTTAAATGTCTTGCAAAGCTCAATCATTACTCATGCGAAATGCCTTTTTGATTGAGTTACAAGGTTGAAATATGTGGTGCTACAATACCATCATTTGGACTTATGTTCTAATTCGTAAAAATTTAAAATCGAAGTCCTTCTTGATATAGGCAAGACAAACATTAAACTATCTTGAAAATCATTATATGTCAAAACTTTTGAAACTTGATAGTTAATTAATAATTCTAGATGTATGGTTTCATAAAGTTAGAATATTAAATCTACATCTAACTAAGAGTATTTGCTTTTGAATGTGAGAAATATTATGCTTAAAGTTAAAATTGCATATTGATGAACAATATTTTAAAATTTGACATACCATGTTCATGTTCATCATATTGCCTTAAGTGATTATATGCAATGCTTGAATTTCTCACAAAGCATGCTTTGACTAAAAGTCTTTAAATGATATGGAAATATATGTTATATAATTCTATATATTAAAATGTATGCTCAAATAATAAATTATTTGTCAAAAATTGATGGCTTGCTTCAAACCCATGAATTTCATTGTCATATACCTTGATTGGGTTTAAGTGATTAAAGAACCAAATTAGATTTTATCATAAGTAACATTGTCTTAGAATTGAAAAGATATCATATTACAAATTAAGACAACTTACTTTGATAAATCATAGTTGCGGATATAAATACTAAACCACTTAAGAAAGAAGTAGTTGATACAATGAGAGTTTGGTTTAGGAATGATTGAACATGTTCCCTAAGAAATAAAGTTTGATTATGTGAAACCTTTCAAAATTGTGCTTCCAGAAGGTTCACGGTCGAACCACAGTCGAAGCCGTGTATCGACCGTGGGTCCACTGCCCAAATAATCAAATTGAAACTCAATACTCGCGGTCGATGCCACGGTCGACCGTGGATCGTCCGTCGGGTGTCTGACGGATTTTAACCCTATTTTGCCCTATTTCTCTCTCCTCTCACCACTTTATCACTTAACCCATCTTCCCCACAAAAACCCTAGCCGCCAATGTTGCTTAGTCACTCAAAAAGCTTAAAATTTATTGCAAGAACAAGAATTTACCTGATTGAAACTATGGTTGAAGTCCGGGTTGGATTCATAGTCCATCTCCAAGTGAAAGCTTTTTCATTCTCGATCTCTCACTTGATTCATGAATCCTCTTCACTAAAGGTAAAATTCCTCACCATTGTTTCTTCTTTATCTTCTTAGGGTTCCACTTTGCACATAAATCTAACATGAATCATGTATGAACAATGTTGGGTAATGTTTAAGCTTTGGGTTTAGGGGTAAAGAATGAAGGAAAACCAATATGATGAAAAAAAGGTTGTTGACATAATAAAGCTTAGATAATTTTTATTTTCATTCTATGCTCTCAAAAGTATCAACTCACTTGTTATTGAAAAGTTGAACAATAAAGAAAAAGTGAACAGATGCTTCACGGTCGATACACGGTCGATACCGTGCATCGACCGTCGACCCTCTGGAGTGTTTCAAAATTCTAAATCTATCAATTGCTCCACGGTTGAACTACGGTCGACCGTGACTTTGACCGTGAGCTTGCTGTAACTTTTAGTATTTCTAATTAAGGCTCATACATAGATCTATACTTGCTTAATTTTTATCATTCACCATCACCCACCTCTTAATCACTTCATCACCTATTAGTTTGAAAACTTATACAAACTTTGTGAACATCATTGTAAACAAACGAATAAAAGCATGTTTATGTTACTAAAATGCTATGCCTAAACCTTTGTGCATTAAATAAACTATATTACCTTGGTTTAGTGCAACAATATGCTAACATGAAATTCCTTATGATGTTAAAGTTTGAATATCTTGTCTTGGGCTCAAATTCTAAGAACTTAATTCAAAGAGTCAAGACAATCAGTAGTGGTGATAAACTAATTAAACTTGCAAAGTCATAAAATGATTATTATGAAGTTAAGATAAGATTACATTAAATATATAAGGACATGCTTATATCTTATATACTTCACAATTCAAAGTAATCACACACTAAAAGTTGAGCTATGACATAAGGGATTGATAAATCATTTGGTCAAAAAATTCATGTGTTACTCTTAAAAGAACTTACTAAGTAATTGCATGCATGAAGAAATAAAGTTAATTTACACAAACCTCATGCCTAATTCTATATCTTACATGGTTTGAAAAAGTAAAATGCTAACATGCAATTTATATATGGTGCTCATAATATCTTGTTGACATCAATACACGCTAAATGATAATACCTTGGTTTATATTTGACATATCCTTGTTCTTCAAATTATCAAATTACATACGTGATTCTTACATTAAATATCACTAAACATATGTAACATTATGATATGTTATTCATGCTCATCAAGTGTTGAATAATTATCATGTAATGAATTGTGGTCAAGCTATCTTACACATGGATTTTTCATATAAGATCATTATCAAAAGAGTCTTTGAAATAAGTTTGTGATGAAAGATATATGAAGATGATTACATGGTAAAGAAATATAATTTAACACATTGATTGTTACAAGAGTCTTTGAAATAATATCTTGTTGACATCAATACACGCTAAATGATAATAGCTTGGTTTATATTTGACATATCCTTGTTCTTCAAATTATCAAATTACATACGTGATTCTTACATGAAATATCACTAAACATATGTAACATTATGATATGTTATTCATGCTCATCAAGTGTTGAATAATTATCATGTAATGAATTGTGGTCAAGCTATCTCACACATGGATTTTTCATATAAGATCATTATCAAAAGAGTCTTTGAAAAAAGTTTGTGATGAAAGATATATGAAGATGATTACATGGTAAAGAAATATAATTTAACACATTGATTGTTACAAGTAGTTCTTACTATCTTGTCATGGTACTTAATGAATTACTCTTTGTAATCAAGATAGTAAAATTAGATGAGAAGTTATGCCTCATATAAGAAATCATGTTATTTGTCATCTTGATATGTGCTTAAGCATGCCTATGTACTTAAATGACTATCTCATGTGTCTCACGCTTAATTTAGTATCACTTGACACATGAATCTATGAGGTATACGTGCATGAATAATGATGTATTGCAAACTTGTGTACTCATGAGAACACTTTTGAAATGAATAAACATTGAATATAAGATTAAATAACAAGTAATCATGAATCAAACATGTAACTACAAAATCTTTGTTTAACTCGCATGAAATTAAAAAAGTTTTGTATACTAGTAATGATAGGAGTATAGTATACGTAGGTATTGAATTAATTCAAAATATGAAATGCTTGAGAAAAGTACCTATGTTCTATATCTAATTTCTCATGATATGTTGATGTACATACACCATGATTTATTCTTTGAAGATCAAGATAATAAACAAATAACATCATGTAATTCATACATAAAATCAAAATAATTTTCAATTTAGTGCACACATTGGTCACTTACTTGATTAAACTATACATGCACTAAAATACTCATTAAAGTATAAACAAAGGTTAATCTATAATATTATGGTCCAAACAATGATTAAATCTTCATTTGCTACATAATGTATATGAATAAATATCAATTAGAAATGAATAAACTTATATTGAGATAAATCCCACAATCTAGAGGTAAGAAATTTTTTATACTTATCTTAAGATTAGGATTGTGAATTTTGGTTGTCCTTAACATAATTTGCACATTTTAAGGGGGAGTCACCAACCAAAAAGAAAATTTCATATAAATTTGTCCACACCCTCACTTCCTATCATTAGCATAAATACAAGATATTGATGCATAAATCTCTCATGATTCCTACTTGAGTATATTTTATTTTACCTAAATTAAGTTTATGCAAATACTTTTGTATATCTTGCACTTGTGTTTTTTTTGTCTATCTTGTGTCAAGTGCTAGGTTTAAGGGATCATAAATCAAGGGGGAGCTTAGATCAAGGGGGAGCTTCATCACATATTTTGTGCTAGATCAATAGGGGAAGAAGAATGTTCCTTTTTGATTTGACAAAGGGGGAGAAGAATATATTTATGCAACATTGTTAACATGAATATTTTTTTGTAGCAATATTAATTAAATGTTGCATATTTTGTTATCATCAAAAAGGGGGAGATTGTTGGTGCATACATGGTCATACATTTAAAAGAGCACTCCTTGTTTTGATGATGATAAAAATATTAACATGTGATACTATTGCTTATCAAAAATATTCATATGTTCATATCTATATTCTTCTATGTTAACAAACCTTAAATTGATGATTAAGTGAAGAATAAACAAGTAAAGACTTTATTTCAACAAGAAAAGAAGATAACAAGATAAAAGTAAACATTCAGCCTTCACGGTCGATCTCACGGTCGACCGTGAATCAACCGTCGCTGCACGGCTCAAAATTCTTTGACATTGTTTTTCTTGAAGTAAACCGAACGCGTACTCAACAAGTAAAGATGAATTTTTCAACGCCGATGATGAAGAAATCTACAAACAAGAGTTCGGAAAATATGAGCTTACAAGAATAATTAATTAAACAAGTTTAAGCTTTTACAAAATAAGTTTTATAAAAGGTTTTATAAAAATTCAAATATTTTTATAAAAAAATCAGAAGCTTGGTTTAAAAAGTATAAGACTTCTTATTTTGGCAAATACCAAACATAATCTAGCATTGAAATAAAACAACACCAAATTTAGGAAAAGGAATCTTTCAAAGAAGTAAAAGTCCAACATGCTTTATGCATTTCGCTTCTAAACTTCCTATTTGGTGTTTAAATTCAAACATAAGAAGTATGGCACCAACCCAACTTTTCTAGGACTCCTTTTCAGTGCATTTTAATGGTAAAAATGGGTTGTGTGTGGTTTTGGTAAAATGCCAACGTCTATATTTGAAAGACTCGAAAAGTTCCAGCAGGCCGACGGTCGAAGCCACGGTCGACCGTGGATCGACCGTGGACTGTCTGGACACTTTTTGAACTTTCACCTTTTTCCTTATTTAAACCAACTCAAGTCTTATGATTTCATTAAGCTCTTGCAATCTGAAATATGGAGAATACATACAAGATCTTGTAAGCTCATATACTTTGATATTATTAAATCTTTCAAGATCAAGATCAAAGCAAGAGTGAAAGCCATCAAAGTTCAAACATTACAACATCATTCATATATTTTGTAATAGTTTAAGGATCATCTCTAGCCTTTAGAATTAGAGAGAAGTAAGGATCAACTCTAGCCTTTCAAATTAGAGTGAAGTGAGGATCAACTCTAGCCTATAGAATTAGAGTGAAGCAAGGTTATCTTTACCTTACTTGCAAGTTTGAAGTGTTAATTCTTGCAAGTGAAAAAGAGAAGTGTAAAAGGTTTATCTCTACCTTCAAAGAGAGAAGCTAATGGAGCAAACTCTTGGTGGGTGAGGCCAAGGAGTGGATGTAGTGCAAGTTTGTTAACACTTGCATGAACCACTATAAATCTCTTGTCTACTCTTGGTGATATCTCTCTACCCTTACTCTCTTTATTTCAAGTATATATATTTGTTGTGTTATAAACTTCAAGAAAAATCTTTTAAACACAACTTACAAATTTTTATAAGTGTAAAAATTGGTAAACTAAGTAAAATAACCTATTCACCCCCACTAGGTTTTAACAGGCTTAAACACCAATCAACGACAATCAACGAGGCTTAATGTAACACCCTCCCTACCGGCCTAGAATAATTAAGGTAATTAAGTTATTAACCTTGAATTATTTGATTTAGTGATATTATTAATTTAATTATGTGATTTAAATTGTTTTTAATTATATGTGGCAAATTGTTAATTAATTCAAATGAATTACTAGTGGATTGTGAGTTGGCAATGTTGACACACAAACCTAATGACACTAATGCACATTCACATTGCATGTAATTAAGCCAAAATTGAGAGTGTAAGTGTGTGTTTTATGGGTTCGGAGAGCAAAAGAAAGAAAGGAGAAGAAATCGAAATTTAGTGATTTGAATTGTGTAATCTGCTAATTGAAGTGTATTCTTCAAGAGGTTAGTCTGATTAATTGTTAGAATGATTAATTGTTGTTTAAATTTCAGATTTATATATATATGTGTGTGAATTCCGATTATTGCTTAAATATGATGATTCTCGATTTAGGATTGTTTGCATGTTAGTAATCTATGTTAGATATGTTCCTTGTATGCTTAGAATGAATTATGAACATATGGATTACAATGCATGCGTAAAAAAAACAGATTGAATTTGAGTTAGAAAGCAAACCGTTTGATATATATGAATCTGTCGGAATTCGTTATGAAGTAATCGGAATTGGTGGATTCCGATCAATTTTATCGGAATTGGATTGGAATCCGAGAAAACTAATCTGTGTGCCTTCACTTCTTATCGGCATTGATATAATCGGATTTGGATTTACTCGGTATTGGACATTTCTCGGAATTCATGATTTTTAAGTATGAAATCAGACTTGTAAATGCCCTAACACTATTATCGGAATTCCATTTTATTGGAATTAACTTTTCTCAGATTGTGTAATTTATCGGATTGTACCTTTTCTCGGAATTGGTGTTTCCTCGGATTGTGAATTTTATCGGCTTGTGACTCTTCTCGGAATGAACTTTAATATCGGAAATTCAAGCGGCTCGGAATGTGCCTTTGCTCGGAATTGGATATTATCGGAATTGAATCCTTAGCTCGGAATTGGTTTTGTCGGAATTGACCATTGCTCGGAATTGAATATAATCGGAATTCTAACATTTCCTATGCTCGGAATTTGAGTTTTATGAGGAATCCGATTAAAGATAAACTCCTTGATGACTTGAAGATAAACATGAGTTTGTATATCAAGTATGGCCTTGACATATGAATGAAGTATATGTATTGCCTAAACTAAGGAGTTGAATGAATTCATAGAATTACAGAATGTAAAGGGTAATAGTGAATGATGGTATATTACTTTGAATATACATGAAGTTGTTATGTACTTATGAATTTATGTACATTTGTTTTAATTTCAGTATTGTGCTTCTTATGAATTGATTAAGAAAATACTGACTAGTAGTTGTTTGCTCAGGTGGAGACAAGACTCAGTAGATAAGATAGCTGAGTAGCTTGAGCTTGTTGAAGATATCGGTGAGTGGATATATATCTTTGGATATATGGGATGTAACTCCTGATTGTATTGCTCTTTAAGATGTTATATCTTATTTATCTGTATATATACATGACGTATTCATAGATCAGCTTGTTTGGCTGGGCTTGTTGCTTGGGGATTTACAGTATCTGATCTTGAGGGGCATTTGTTGCACTCAAGGGTGCTTGTTCTGTTATCCATGTTAGCAGGGCTATTGGTAAACCTTGGTTTTGGCCAACCTTGATTGTAGGTGTTGCAACGCCGACGATTCTCTTTGACGATTGAGCATTGTTTGTTTGGGCTTTATGCCTTGTATGTTCTTTGATATCTATTCTCTCACTAGCTTTGAGCTAATCCCCCACTGTTCTCATTTTTACAGGATACACCTGGTATGTGGATAGATTATATAAAGCTGGAAGTTTGGACTGATCTAACTCTGATATCGATTTTGTTTTGTAAAGAGCCTGTTTTGAGTAACACTGTAGATGCCTTTTGTAAAGCAAACAAGTTTAAAGTTGTATTTACACTATTATATATATGTAATTACGTTATTAGCTTCCGCGCGTATTTCAAAGTTTGTTTTAGAAAATACGGTGTTACAATTAATGGTATCAGAGCCCTGGTTTGAGGATTTGCATTGGTGATTTCGTGCAATACTCGAACTAAGGCTCTGATCAGTCCAGTATTTCCAGGGTGGGTAACTAGTAATGTAGCTATAGAGAATATGACGTTTGTACTAACGAATTATAATCTGACAACTTGTGAGATGTTGTGTAGAACAGATTATGGCTGCGAGAGCCTGGTACCTACCCCTCCGTCCCCAGGAAGACGCAACAACAATTTGTCCTCTACTGCAGCGAATGATCAACATAGAGCAGGTACCTCACATAATGGTGAGTCTGATAATCAAGACTATGTGCTGTAACTGGAAGATACTTTGCTGACATTAAGAGATAGGATACAACAGTTGGAACAACAGCAGAATCAAACACAATCTTCTCAACCAACTTCCACAATTCAGATGCCCCGGATAACAGCTACGTTTACCCAATCTTTGCCGCCACCTGTCTATACCACAGCTCCTGTGAGCACTGTATTAACTCCTTACGGATCTTTTCCATTTGTCACTATACCACAAGGAGTATCTTCTCAACATCAACCCCAGCAACAAAATTTCTTTATCCCGTGGTTTCCGCAACAAGAAGTTAGGAACAAGTGTCAGTACAAGGATTTCGTGGCGTGTGGACCGCCAGAGTACTCGGGAAGTTCGAACCCGAATGTAACATTGAACTGGTTGATGGAGACCGTGAAGGCATTGGAGGCGTGTAATTGTGAGAAGTCTGAATGGGTGAAGTTTGCAACAAGACGCCTGAAGGATCAAGCTTTGACGTGGTGGGATTCTTTGACCACGCATCTACCACGAGAAATTGTTAACTCCATAACCCGGGAGCAATTCCAGGATAAATTATGTGAGCATTTATGTAATTCTCTTGATATGGCTAGAATTCAGCGGGAGTTCTTGGACTTGGCACAAACCGATAGGATGTCTGTGGACGAGCTAATCAGCAAATTTCAAGAGACACTGAGATTTGCAAGGCAGTGGGTGCCAAATGAACATGCACAAATTCAGCATTTGGTGAAAGTTTTGTTGCTAGAATATCGGGGTAACACTCGTATGGCGACATCGCTTGTACAGGCATTCACATTGGCAAGAGCTGCAGAATCAGACGTCAAAGATCGGGAAAAGATGAATAGGGGGCCTTTTAGCAAGTTTGGTGGAGGTTCCAGTGGGAATCAAGGTAAGGGTAAGGGGCCGAGTCACCATGGTAAGTCGGATCAGAAGTTCAGGAATTCGGGATCTTCTCAGGGAAAGCCGTGGTGTAGTAGTTGTAAGTCTCGTCACACCGGACCCTGCACGCCGCAAACTCGTAGATGTTTGAGGTGTGGTGAGACTGGTCATGATTTGACTACATGTAGGTTCAACACCTATGTGTGCTGGAATTGCAAGGAAGAGGGACACAGAGCCGGAAATTGTCCAAAGTTGAAATCAGCAGGGACCCGGGCAGGGGTAGGAAATACCGGGGGATCATCTTCTACAGGTCAGAAGAGGAAAACTACACCTTCTGCGGAAGGTAGGGCTTTCAAGATGACTGCCAAGGAAGCAACAGGCAGTGATGATGTAATTACTGGTATGTTCATAGTTAACTCTATGCCTGCACGTATTTTGTTTGACTCTGGTGTAAATAGATCATTTATTTCTATGACTCTATGTGATAAATTGAAATTATCTGCTTCTGTGAACACTACACCTTTAGAAGTAGAAATAGCTGATGGTAATGTAGTACCTGTGACTACTTCTGTGACTGGAGTGCAGATTAATATCGATGGTACTAGTTTCCTTGTAGACTGTTTGGTGATGCCTATACAGGGGTTTGAATTAGTGTTAGTGTTGGGAAAATGATCTCATCAGTTAAGATTTGATGAGACAAAGTTAAGTTTGTAAGATGAGTTCTACATATAACTTAAACAAAATTATGAAGCTTAGTCAGACTGAACACTTATAGTGATTTAGACTGAGTATAAGCTGAATATAAATTGAGTATATGATCGACCAGTTTATATTATACCTTAGTTAAATTATTAATGTGTTTGATAATCTGTGTATGTCACATAAGGTATATATCGAGTATTCAGCTTGATGTGTTTCAAGCTGAGTGACACAGCTCAGAAGCAGAGTCAGCTCGACAGAGTTAATAATTATGTTTTATTTAACTCTTTGGACTTCTAAGGATGAGTTAATAATTATACATGTTAGTTCATGTTTGAATTTGGGTTTGTTCTCGAAGAACTCAGCTTGATGAGTTTCAAGCTGAGTAACTCAGTCCGAAGTAAGAAATCAGTTTAAAGATAATTTAAATATGTTTTAAATTCATCTTTATCTCTCTCTATATCTACGGTGCGGATAAGAAGACTCCAGAATCAAGATTGAAGATTGAAGACTCAAGATAAGAAGATTCAAGATTCAAGATTCCGAGTTATCCGATAGTTAGTTAGCAAATTAGGATTAGTCCAGTTTGTTAGGAACCGTAGGAACAGGATTATAAATACTTATCTCCTGATAAGTTTAGAGGCACGACTACGACTCAAGAAAACAACTAAGTATTGCAGAGCCAAACCTCACCGCACCGTATGTGTTACGATTCTTGAATCATTGTTTGTCAGTTCAACATGATCAAGAAACTCACAAATTGCCAGATCATTCGTGTGTTCGAATTGTCACATTAGTTGTGATATTGGTAAGTAATCATTAGTTGATTCAATCTATGAAAAATACTGTTTAGAGAGTCGTCAGTATCTATAATCATAAGCTGATTATAGATAGCTAAGTTTGAGAGATTGAGAGATTTATATTAGGTGATTATATATCAAGAGTTGCTTACTTGATAATTACCGTAATCGTCTTCTTATTCAAAGCATTGTAATCATCTTCATATTAATAAAAGCATTCGACTGATTGCGGTTTGATTTACTGTGTGTAACACTTTTATTTGATTTGTTCATTTTCCGCAGAAAATGTATTCAACCTCCTTTCTACACACTGTTGCTTGTTGTTATTCTCACCAAGGGACCAACAACTGGTATCAGAGCAGGCTGAACGATTTCATCAGTTGAATAGTTCAAGATTCTGAGAAAGATTGAAATGTCTACAAGCAATACTCCATCAAACTTTCCTCAGATCTCTGCTAAAGGATGTCCCATATTTGATGGATCTGACTATCCTATGTGGAAGTTTAGAGCCATGCTCTTTCTCAAGTCCATTGACAACCGTATGTCGGATGTCATCACTAAAGGACCAATAATCCCCAAGATTCCTTCTACTGTCAGTGATACGTCTCCTGGCAGGGCTGAAAAGGAAACAAGAAAGCCTACTGCATCCTGGACTGATGAAGACTGGAAACTCTTCAATCTGGATGACAAGGCAAAGAGTGTTCTAGTGAATTCTATAACTAATGAAATCTTGCGCACTGTGACTGGGTGTCAATATGTGAAAGATATCTGGGATACGCTGAGTGTCACTTATGAGGGCACAGATCTGGTCAAGCAACAAAAGAAGAATTACTTGAATAGATCTTATGAAAACTTCTTTTCAAAAAGGAATGAAGCCTTGGCAGATTTGTTCACAAGGTTTCACTGCTTGATAAATGACCTACTAAGTGTGGGTGTGAAGAAAGATGAAGCTGAGCTCGTGCTAAAATTTCTGGATATGTTACCAGAAAGGTTCAATGAAGTAACCACAGCACTGAGGGCTGGAGGAACACTACACATGTATAGCCTACAGTCCATTTATGGGTTTCTGCTGAATCTTGAACAGATCACTGAACACAAAAGAGCTTCTCAACAACAACTCAATGAGTCTTTGGATAAATCTGAAGTTACATTGGTTGCACAGAAAAAGAAGGAAAGTTCCAAGACATTGGTTGTTAAATCTGAGAGAGATTCAGAATCTCAAGCTGACCACTTACACTCAGACTCAAGTGATACTGATGATGTTCAGAATATCACTGAGCAAATGGCAATGTTAGCTAGACGTTTGAGAAGAGCTCAAAGGGGAAGAGGAAGATCTGACAGGGGCAAAGGGAAGAGTTCCTTTGATCCCAAGAATGTTGTGTGCTTCAACTGTCAGAAAAAGGGACATATTGCTGCTGAGTGCAGATCGAAGAAGGTATAATCAACATCAGTTGTTGATAAGAATGCTTACAAAGCTGAAAAATACAAGAAGAAGTATACTCAGCTCAAGAAAGGAAATCCAGAAGACAAACCCAGTGCAAAAGGATTATACGCAACCTGGGATATAGAATCATCCACCTCAGATGATGATGTATGTCTGATGGCTCAAGAAGATGAAGAGTTAGAACTAGAAGAGGTTGATTATGGTCAGTCCGAATCAATCTTTGAAGCTGACATGAAGGAAACTGAGAAAAACAGCAAGCTAAGTGATTGGAATCCTGCTTTCATGTACAAGGTCAGTAATTTCTACTCGTATACAAATGAGGAGAAAGGTCTTGTGTTTGATTATTTTTTAAATGATTTCAAGACCAGCCTTAAGTCTCAAAATGACCTCAAAGCTAAAAAAGCAAAACTGAAGAATGATATTAAGGAAAATAAATCTCTCATAGATGTTGGTAAGAAAGCACAATGTGATCTTGAATGTCAGAGGCACATTAATCAACTTCTTAGTGAAGAACTTCAGGAAGCTAAAGACAAAGTTGACCAACTTGAAAAGGTCACTGAGTCCTGGTGTAAGTCATCAAAGCTTGCTGAAAAGTGCATAAACCAACAGATACCTAAACAGGTAAAGGTTGTACTTGGAGGTGACTATCAAACAGCAGCTTATGTAGCTGATGATGAGATAGCAAGTACAGACACTGAGGAGGATAAACAACTGATTGAGTCTCAGAAGTCAGCCTCAGAGAACAAACATGGTCAGAACTAGAAATTCAATATGTTTGTGAAAGCTAGTGATCATGGGAATGAGTGCTCAACATCAAAACAGCATGGTAAGTCTGTGTTGGACAGATTAGGCACTCAGTATGTTCAAAGAACTTCGGTCATAGAAAGGCTTGATCCAAACCCTTTCAAAAGACAAAATTCTCTTTCTGAATCGGAGAGAAGTTACAAGAACAGAAAGACCACTGTAAATCAGAGGTCAAAACACGACAATGGTAATTCCAAAGTTGTGGATCTTGGTAAGTCCAAGAATATCAACAGTGGTAAGTCCAAACCGGTTGAAACTGGTGAGTCCAGCAGACATGACAAAGGTAAGTCCAAAGTCATGGAAAAGAAGGTTGTTATTCAATCTTCTCAAAAGGATAACAAACAGAGACCTGACAAAGGTAAGTCCAAAGTCAGTGATCATTAGGTGAATCAGCTTGCAAAGAAAGTTGAGAAGTTATCCACCACATACAATCCTAAAAATGAGAGCAAATTCTCACAAGGATTGTTAGACACTCTACCTCCTGTCATCATTGGAAGAAGGAGATGCTACAAGTGCAGAAGTAGAGGTCATGAGGCTAAGGAGTGTGATGCTGAAATCCCAAGGCCTAAAGAAGAACAAACTGATCAGCCTACACAGGATTCAGTTCCTGCTCAAGCTGAACAGTCAGCTTAACAAGATGAAGATGCTAAGTGCTCCTCATCTGAACCTACCAAGAGGTGGGTTCCCAAACTAAACTAATGTGTTTAGTTTTCATCTCATGTGCAGGGTTCAAGTAAATGGTACTTGGATAGTGGATGCTCAAGGCACATGACTGGGTGGAAAGGATTTCTTAGTGATTTCCAAGAAGATGAAGGTCCTAAAGTAACATTCGGAGACAACTCACATGGAAGAACTAAAGGCTATGGAAAGATGAAAGCTGGCAAAGTTACATTCCAGAGAGTTGCCTATGTCAAAGGTCTCAAACACAATCTGATTAGCATCAGTCAATTGTGTGATGAAGATAATATTGTTACTTTTAGGAAGAAAGGAGGAACAATCTATAATGCTAAGGGAAAGCCTTTATTAATAGCTAAAAGAGAAAGAGATGTGTATCTACTTGATCTAAATTCAGCTGATCCCTATACTGAAACCTGCTTGTATTCCCATTCTGTTCCTAAGCTGAGTTGGTTATGGCATAAATGTTTATCTCATCTAAACTTTAAAAATATAAATATGCTGTCCAATAAAGAGTTAGTCTCTGGATTACCAAAGATCACATTTGTCAAAGACAAATTGTGCTCAGCTTGTGAACAAGGGAAACACCATAAAGGGTCCTTTAAATCAAAGCAAAATTCTTCAATAACAGACCCACTGCATATGTTGCATATGGATCTGTTTGGACCCATAAGTACTCTAAGCCTGAGTGGCAAGAAGTACACACTGGTGATAGTAGATGAGTTCTCACGATTCACCTGGGTAATATTCCTTAAAGCCAAAAGTGCTGCCCTGGAGATAATCAGTTTTATCAAACAGGAAGATTTGTAAAAAGGTTTGTCTGTAAAGCAACTAAGAAGTGATCATGGGACTGAGTTAAGGAACTCTACCCTTGAAAGCTTCTGTGAAAAAAAAAGGAATATTACAAAATTTCTCATTTGTCAGAACTCCACAACAGAATGGAGTTGCTGAAAGGAGAAATAGAACCCTAATTGAGGCTGCTAGAACAATGCTATGTGAGGCAGGATTGAAACTCTATTTCTGGGATGAAGCTATTAGTACAGCCTGCTATACTCAAAATAGATCAATCATTGTCAAAATATATGGAAAGACATCTTATGAGATGTATAAGTCTAGAAAGCCCAATATACGTTACTTCCATATCTTTGGTTCAAAATGTTATGTGCTGAATCAAAGAGATCAGCTCCATAAGTTGGAACCTAGAGCTGATCTTGGAATATTCGTTGGTTATTCCTCAATCTCCAAGTCTTATAGAATATATAATACAAGGAGAAAGGTCATAGAAGGATCAATTCATGTCTCTTTTGATGAAGACTATTTTGATCAAGCTGATAAGAGTCAAGCTTACTTGGTCAGTCTGAGTGAGCTTGAAAGGCCTAAGGAAACCAACTTATCAAATCCTATGTATGTCATAGGAGATGATAGTGATGATGATGTGTGTTCATTAAAGAAATCATCACAAACTCCAAGGGATTCTCAAGCTGAGAAGGATGATGAGTTCGTCAACCCCTTTTGGAGCTGAAGTCACTCAGACTGAGAATCTCAGTGATCATCAGTTTGCTGAGAATGCTGCTGTTGAGACTGAGAATGTGTGTTCAACTCAGAGTTCTCAACATCACTCAGATTCAGAACTAGACTCTCCAACTACAACATTTAAATTCCTCAAAGATCATCCTCAAGATCAAATTATTGGAAATGTCCAAGAAAAGGTCATGACCAGATCAAAGGCTACAGCTAATTACGCTGCACATTTTGGTTTCCTATCTCAAATGGAACCAAAGAAGACTGAAGAAGCCTTAGAGGATGAGGATTGGATTGAAGCTATGCAAGAGGAATTAAATGAGTTTGAGAGAAATAAGGTCTGGAACCTTGTCCCTGCCCCCAAAGATCATTCAATTATAGGCACTAAGTGGGTCTATAGAAGTAAAATGGACAAGGATGGAGTGATAGTTAGGAACAAAGCCAGGCTGGTAGCACAAGGGTATAAGCAAGAGGAAGGAATCGATTATGATGAAAGCTTTGCCCCTGTTGCTAGAATTGAAGCCATAAGGCTGTTCCTAGCTTATGCAGCATATAAAGACTTCAAAGTCTATCAAATGGATGTGAAGAGTGCTTTCCTCAATGGAAAACTTTAGGAGGAAGTCTATGTGAAACAACCTCCTGGCTTTGTTAGTTCAAAGTTTCCACATCATGTCTATAAGTTAGACAAGGATTTGTATGGTCTTAAACAAGCTCCAAGAGCTTGGTATGATATACTGTCCACTTATCTACTATCCATGGATTTCACCAGAGGTAGTATAGATAAGACACTATTTATTAAAAGAAGTAAAGGACAGGTGATTCTTGTACAAATCTATGTGGATGACATCATTTTTGGGTCTACCAATAAATCTTTGTGTGAGTGGTTCTCCAAAATAATGTCACAAAAGTACAAGATGAGTATGATGGGTGAGATGACATATTTCCTAGGCCTGCAAATTCAACAAAAGCCTGATGGAATATTCATCAATCAAAGCAAGTATGTTCTTGATTTGATAAAGAAATATGGTTTTGATTCAAGTTCAACCATGAAAACACCCTTGTCACCAGCTGTCAAGCTGAGTAAACACTCAGATGGAAAGTCTGTGTGTTAGTCTACCTATAGAGGAATGATAGGTTCATTGCTCTATTTGACAGCTAGTAGACCTGATATTATGTTTGCTACATGTGTTTGTGCAAGATATCAGGCAGATCCTAAAGAATCACATCTTCAAGCTGTGAAAAGAATCTTTAGGTACCTTAAAGGTACACCAAATCTAGGTCTTTGGTATCCAAAAGACACTGGATTTGAGTTAGTTGGTTTTTCAGATGCTGACTATGCTGGGTGCAAGTTAGATAGAAAATCAACTACTGGAGGATGTCAAATGCTTGGAGGGAAGTTAGTCAGCTGGACTAGTAAGAAAAAGAACTCAGTGGCTACTTCAACTACTGAAGCTGAATATGTTGCAGCAGGTAGCTGTTGTGCTCAAATCCTATGGATGCAGCATCAGCTTCAAGACTTTGGCATGAGTTTCAAGAAAACTCCTATATTTTGTGATAACCAAAGTGCTATAGCCATCACTTACAATCCAGTATTCCACTCAAGAACCAAGCACATTGAAATTCGACATCACTTAATTAGGGACATCGTGAAAAAAGGTAAAGTTGACATTAAATTTATCTCCACAGATGACCAACTAGCAGATATATTTACTAAACCACTTGATGAGAAGAGGTTTATGTATTTGCTAAGTAAATTGGGTATGCTCAACCCCTAGCTAAGTGTCTAGAATCTGAGTTCTTCAGTTTTACAAAGACTAAGTGTCTTAAGCTGAGTGCACAGTTTATAAATACGTTTTCATAAACTGTATAACAAGTCAAGCTGAATTATGAGTTCACTCGTTTGGTCAGTTCCAAACATATTTTAACTACTTAGTGTGGTTAAAATGAATGTTTGTGTAAGTCTTAAACATAAATGACTAAGTGTCATTGAGTCTAAGAAATGTGCTTAACTCAGACTGTGTGATTGGTTCACACGTTTGGTAAGTTCCAAACAATTTTTTTACCACTCAGTGCGGTTGAAAGGTTCGTTTGAGTCAGTTTCAAACGAAAATGACTTAATGTCATTAATCATGAGCTTTGTGCTCTACTCAAGCTGAGTTTCATTCTCAAGCTAAGTGCACATTTCAACCTAAGTGCTTGAGTTAAACTGAGTAATATGTTTACTCAGCTTGGTGTGTCCAAACTCATGTGTTATTTACTAAGTGTGATTAATTCATGACCACTGCGTATTTTAATCAGTCTCAAATCGAGTATTATACTAACTTGCGTATAGGTATAATACATCAGTGTATATAATCTTATTGTAAGTCAATATTATTATATTACATTAGTCTCCGTTGGAAGACGATGTGTTTCTAACCTCTAACTGTTACATCAAGCCGTAATTTTTACGGTGTAACGGATAAAAAGGGGATTTCTAACAGTAACTTTTCTCTCTCCTCGGAAAGGTATATATACCGACTCTATTCGGTTTAGAGAAGTTTACGCTTACAAAACAAACTTCTCACATTCTGAAATACCTTTCGCACATAACCAATTGCTCGGTGCAATCTCTCGTTCATCTCTATTCTAAACCCTCATCTCTAAGTGCGACTTTTGAAGTTACTCAGTGTTACTCAAATTTTATTCGACGATGGACGGAGTCATTCTAAATCTCGGTGATAGAATGGTTAGAGGTGCTATGTTCAAAAACAAATGGGATGCCAGTTCTTAAAGTAAACAATCAACGTGCATGTTTGGCAATCCCTGAACTTAAGAGGAACAGAGGCTATGAAGCCTGGGTAGATTATATCCGAAAATGCCCTCTGGCATTTGCTTTCACTGGCGCACCTCTACATATTGTTCCACAACACTTATTGGAGTTCTGGTACACTTTCATTTATGACCAGAACAGGGGAGAGATCGCTGGCATTGTTCTAAATGGGGATAGAACAGTTGTCATAACTGTACAGCGGCTAAGGGATGTTCTTCAACTTCCTCCAAGTGATGTGTTCGAAGCTGCTGTTACCAGGCAAGTGGCGAGGTCAGTCTTACCTCGTATGGGTCACCCACAAACAAAGGGTGTAATCAAGAAGGCCACTTTTCCAATGAGTTGGGCCTTCATGGTTTCTACGGTTATTCGTTCGCTGGGAACAAAGGTTGGAGGCTTGGACCAGGTCAATGAGTTAGAGATGCAGCTGCTGCACAACATGTTCTTTGCAAGAAATCTAGACTACGCACTGCTCTTTTTCAATGAGCAGAAGGTCCAAGTGCTAAAGACACCAAGGGATCTCCATGTACCTTTTATAAGGTTCTTATCCTTGGTTATTGAAGCTGAGTTGGGAGACCAACTCTATGAAGCTGGACAAGATTTGTTCCCTGCTCCAGCACTCAGCTCGAAGATGTTCAACAATGATATCTTTCCAGAGCAAGAAGGTCTGAGTCAAAAATCTGGTGTGTCGCGTTTAGGTGCGGACCGGATTTCACAACGGTACAAATGCACACGGCACGGCTGGGCAGAGAACCCATCGCGTGTAGCAAGATGTGCTGGTAAGACCGATGATTTATATCGAACACGGGTAAGCGTAAAAGCTATGGCTACTCTTATTCCAAACTGCTGTCTAGTTAGATAGATAGGTGAGGATAAAAATAAACTAAATAGTAGGCAAGAAAAGTAAATAAAGCAGGAAACAAAAGAAAGTGCCAAGTCACGAATCCTACAAATGAATATTAATAGTAGCGTTAGCTAATCCGGTTATAAAATGAATGAAATTATTAAGATGATTTCTAAAGTTGATTCGGTACCAATCTTTTATCAGTACAAAACGATCTTAAGGTAACTCTGATTTAATCCCTGTATTATTAAAATACCGATTAGATAAAACATCGCTTCCCGGGTGTTATCCCGTTTTACTTAAAAGGTCAGTATTTATCTCATAATGAAATAATAGACAGGATAATTACCATTGTCTGTCAACATCTGGTAAGAAGATATATATTTAGGTATTAAGATAATATATCAGTTCAACACCTCAAGTGTGTCTATGAGCAAATGTCCATGTATACACATACCAGACTTATACGTATCATACACCTCAAGTGGGTCCATGAGCAAATGCATATAAATATGAGTCTGTTTGAAAATATATATGTATAAGGATACATATATCCTAAGCAAATGGTTTTTCAACATTTACATTGCCGAATATCCGCATGAAATGATAGTTTTATAAAATAGCTAATTATAATGTTTCATTATTTCAGAAATACCAAGTCTTAAATAAAATCATCACAATATAATCCTACGCATAACAACTACATATTTATATCAATTCGGATTCATTGTAACGAAGCGAAAATAAAGGAAAGAGAATACCAGTTCGTATTATACAAGGTAGAAATACATCTGGACAGCATCTTGACTCGTACAAACTTGCTGGAACTCGTTTCCAAAGACAGAAAAACTACTACAGCTACTAAAACTGCTAAGCTATGCTACAAGCTACGTATTTACATGGATAAGAGGCGAGGAAACCTTCAGAGCAGCCCGAAGGCCCCCCTGGAGTCACCTGAACTCGCCTGGAGTGGTGTGTGTGGTTTCTGGAAGTGTATTAGACTCTAGAGGTGTGTAAAGGTGTGTGTTTCGAATGAAGCTTGGGCTGCTATTTATAGAGGAGTTCGACGATTTCCGCGCCGCGTAATGATCCATTTCCGCGGCGCGGAACTTTTGCTTCACTTGTAAGTTTTAACAGCTTGCAACTTGCTGTAATCCGTTAGGTCCGCGTCGGCGCGGAACAATATACGCGGCGCGTAAATTCTTTTTCCATAATATCTTCGTCTTTTGAGCGGTATTTTCTTGTTTTGACGCGTATTATCCATTTTTCCGTTTTGTCTACCTGAAATAACCTTGAATAAAATAAGAAAGCATTTAAAGCTCATTTTGGCTATATTTTATTTATTTAAAACAGATATTGGCAGATATCAGATATATATTTTATGTATAATTCTGGCAATATCAATTACCCCACACTTAGGTTTTTGCTTGTCCTCAAGCAATAGCTGCACACTTAATCAAAAACAAATCATCAAAAATTTACAAGTGTAATTATGTTAGAAATCCAGTTCTATCTAACATGATTCAGATATTAGCATAATCACAGAGAAGTATTCAGAATTTAAAACGACCTTTGCATTCTTATCAGGTGGTTCACTCTTTCACTCAAGTGTATAAGGTTTATATCAATTTAGTGAATCACACAATGTCATAAAATGCAATATTACCATATGCTTGTATCCAAATCGAATCTGCACCACTAGAGAGTTTAGAACTGTCAATAGGACTTTAGGTTTAAAATGTAAAAGGCTATGGGTTAAAGGTAGGAAAAAGGGATTTTAAAAGTGGCTAAAATAAGAATCCAGAGATTAAGTTAAAATTTTCTAAGCTGCTTTTATTGAACTATTGAATAGGAATATCACAATATTTTTGTTGAGATTACAGTTCATCAAGCTGTAATGGAATCAGAATCTTCTGAATGACAGCTATTCACTCAGGCAATACTGAAGAAAAAACTACTACTCAATGTATGACAACCTCAAAAATAGCTGAAGAAAGGTATGTCAGGCAACTGAAATTTCTCATTTTTCTATTGATTTTCTGATTTTTATGGATTTTTGGGTTCAGCTGCATGCAACGGATAGATCAAAGATATAAACTTTTCATGTCCCACTGATCGGTGCATGAACAACTGAAGAATAAAGGAACACAATGAAACTTAGCAGCATATAATTGACTTAACTAATTCTGGAACTTAAAAATAAAATAGACTAAAAATGGGATAAATATGGTTGATGAAACGAAAAGTTAAGGCTCAAAGTGGCTAACTAGGGTATCGAATGCTAAAAATGAGCATTGCGCTGAAAAATGGTCAAAAATAAAATAAATTAAATAATCTAAAATTGAGATTATCTAAGTTTGAAAGAAAAAGGCTTAAAAAAAACGGGTTTCAAAAGAAAGACGGCCTCTATCAGTGCAATAGTCTACTTCTCATTTTGGTGGTTTCAAAAAGAATTCAGTAACAAGTTCTGAAATATATGCAATTTAGACATTCTCACAGCAAAAGAATTCAGTGTTTAATGATAACAACTGATAGGCTCAAATACTCAATTTAAGTACAGGCTGTATTTATGCTAAGTCATGAAAATTCGAATAAATTTCTTTTTATGTAATCTTGAGATCATGAAAAATGTTACTGGAATTTCAAACAATAATTACAAATACGAAAAATTTCTGATTTGAATTAAGATTAATTTACAAACAAAGCATTGAGAATTTTGAAAATTTTTGCTTTTTTAAGGGGTTTTCTAACAATTTTAACGAAAAATATTTTGGATAATAACGTACGTCTCTACCCCACACTTAAAACATACATTGTCCTCAATGTATATAAAACATGAATTAAATCAAATGAGGTAAAGAAAACTCCCTTTGTTTACGATTGGAATTCCCTTTGGATGTGCCAGCAAATGGATTGTCAAGCAATAATATCTATTCTGAAAATAGAGAAAACTCATAGCAAACACCATCAATCAAACACATCATAAATAACAAAATGAAATATAATACACACGTTCCAGTGTTAGTACAAACAAAATACAAAATAATAAAAAGAAAATATCATGTCATGTCATCATGATCATCACCATCATCACCTGTCCTGGCACCTGATGTACCAGCGTCTGAGTCATTAGCCCGTGGAGGAAAAGGAGTAGAAGGAGTGAAGCTCTGATGCTGAAAATACTCCTGCATAGATGAAGTCATCCACTCCATCGAGCTGCATAGCCACTGTGAATCTCGCTCTAAGGCTGAAAGTTTGGCTGGGATATCCAGAGTGGTGGATTGCGTAGAAGTGTTGTGTGGCCTTACTCTCCTAACAGGTGGCTGCTCTGTAATCTCAGGCTGCTCCATCTCCTCATCAGCCTCTTGCTCTGGTCCACTGACAGGTTCATCATCTAAAATCCTCACACCACCACCAGGAATCCTCTGTATAACACTCATAGTATCTAACAGAATCTCAGAAAGGATCCTAGGCTAGTGGGCGGTCAAAAGAGGTTCCTCCTCTGCGGTCAAAATGTGATATGATCGGGCTAGTCTAGTAATGAACTGACCACCGCAGAGGGGACTGGTAGGATGGACACCTATGGCTCTACGGCTCAAAAATAGTGCAAGGCTGAATGGTAGGTGGCAGTGGACATCGGTGTTCAGAACACACCACTGGAAAAATAAATCAGATAAGGGTACTTTTTCACTACCCCTACGGTGAGCAATGGTGGTGGATATCAAACGGTGGAAAAGACGGTGGACGGGACATCGAAAACTGCTCTCCAGAGCTCTGGCGGAATAATATACTCCATGGGCGATCCTTCGCCAGAACTCAGCACCGGAAAAAGTAGACGGAGGCCCTCTCAATGCAACTGTTAGGAATGGTATAAACTGAGGGTTCTCGGTTTCTTCCCTAGTGTACAAGCCTACTCTCCAAGCAAACTCTCTAATGCTCAACTGCCTCTGCTGCCCTCCCAATCTAAATCGTAGGACAGTCGGATCTATGTAGTCTAGGGAAGTGGCATCAAAGTGGACAGTGGATAGGAACTCTAGAACTAGCTCCCTATATATAGGCTCGTGTATGCTGAAAAGTCTTCGCCAACCATGACAGGTAAATAACACAGGTCCACCCTCGGATCTATATCTATGGTGAAGGTAGCGCTGGATGAGTGGACTCAAGTGTAATCTATCCAAGAGCTCCCAGTCAACTGAGATTCCTATCTCTATGGTTCTAGGCAGAAGTGATGCTAACCAAGAAATGTACTCAGTACGCGTAACGTCATCATCGATCAGTGCATGGAAATCCAGCCATCGGTGTGGAACATGAGGGATCTGAGGTGCAATAGATGGCGCTCCCCTCTGAGCTCTTGCCAGTCCTCTGGGTCTCTGTGCCATCTGAATACAGTTTTAAATCAGAGAAATACGCAAAATGACCTATGTTATAGGTATGACTATTCTAATGATAATTCCTGCATTAACATTAAGCATGAAAGATAAATAATCAGGAAAAACAGTTTGAAAAAGTCAACAAAAGTCAAAACTAGGTCAAAGCATTTTCCGCGGCGCGGAGTCAACTGGTACCGCGGCGCGGAAATTAAGAAGACGATGAACAGTGCCATTTGCAAAATCAGTCGACCAAACTAGTCCCATTTTGATCCTATACTAGCGATTAAGCAATGGTGACTAGTTTTAATCAGTTTCATCCACTAGATTGAGAGAAATCAGTCCTCAAAGGTTCGGTTTTTTTGGGTTTTTCAAAAACCGAATAAAAGCTTGTTTTTCGAGAAATTTACCTTGCTAAAACACAAAATAAACAATCCTACTCACTTCCAGCATGCTATTAACTACTAATCCGAGGTCAATCGAACCAAATATGTAAAATACCTCTCGGATTAGGACGAAAAACGCAAAAGGGGGTTTTTGAAAACATACCTTTGATGATTTTGAGTTCTATTGAACGAAAGGTGTACTGAAAGTGGTCGATTCTTGCTCGGCTATGGATTCCGCGTAGAGAGAACAATTTTCGCGTTGTGTGTATGTGTGTGTTTTGAACAGAAATTAGGGCTTTTATTTAAAAAGCTGTTCGAAATAATACGCGTCGCGTAGGAGCATGTGCTCCGCGGCGCGGAAAATGACGAAAAGAAATATTTTTCATTTTTCGTTCTGTTTTCGAATTTAAATACTTGAGAAACATTTTAAAACACAACACTCTCTGATATCTGACAAAATGACATGAAATAATACGGAAATAAAAACAAAAACGCTACGAACAAACAACGAAATAAAATTAAATACAAGTGAAGTTCAGAGAACTCCCCTTTTTTTTAGATCGAAATTTTTGTAATGTTGCTGAGCTGATTGCCAACATATGTGTGATTAATCATGATTTCGATTCATTTATTCGGGTTACATACTATTCGTGCTGTATGTAAGCGAACAGAATAACGCTTTGAAATGCGGAATCATTTATAGTCAGATTTTCAAGACTGCAAAACTAAATCAACAGTTAGAATAATTTACCATATTATTACCTTCCCTGGCAGCGGCGCCAAAAATCTGGTGTGTCGCGTTTAGGTGCGGACCGGATTTCACAACGGTACAAATGCACACGGCACGGCTGGGCAGAGAACCTATCGCGTGTAGCAAGATGTGCTGGTAAGACCGATGATTTATATCGAACACGGGTAAGCGTAAAAGCTATGGCTACTCTTATTCCAAACTGCTGTCTAGTTAGATAGATAGGTGAGGATAAAAATAAACTAAATAGTAGGCAGGAAAAGTAAATAAAGCAGGAAACAAAAGAATGTGCCAAGTCACGAATCCTCCAAATGAATATTAATAGTAGCGTTAGCTAATCCGGTTATAAAATGAATGAAATTATTAAGATGATTTCTAAAGTTGATTCGGTACCAATCTTTTATCAGTACAAAACGATCTTAAGGTAACTCTGATGTAATCCCTGTATTATTAAAATACAGATTAGATAAAACCTCGCTTCCCGGGTGTTATCCCGTTTTACTTAAAAGGTCAGTATTTATCTCATAATGAAATAATAGACAGGATAATTATCATTGTCTGTCAACATCTGGTAAGAAGATATATATTTAGGTATTAAGATAATATATCAGTTCAACACCTCAAGTGGGTCTATGAGCAAATGTCCCTGTATACACATACCAGACTTATACGTATCATACACCTCAAGTGGATCCATGAGCAAATGCATATAAATATGAGTCTGTTTGAAAATATATATGTATAAGGATACAGATATCCTAAGCAAATGGTTTTTCAACATTTACATTGCCGAATATCCGCATGAAATGATAGTTTTATAAAATAGCTAATTATATTGTTTCATTATTTCAGAAATACCAAGTCTTAAATAAAATCATCACAATATAATCCTACGCATAACAACGACATATTTATATCAATTCGGATTCATTGTAACGAAGCGAAAATAAAGGAAAGAGAATACCAGTTCGTATTATACAAGGTAGAAATACATCTGGACAGCATCTTGACTCGTACAAACTTGTTGGAACTCGTTTCCAAAGACAGAAAAACTACTACAGCTACTAAAACTGCTAAGCTATGCTACAAGCTACGTATTTACATGGATAAGAGGCGAGGAAACCTCCAAAGCAGCCCGAAGGCCCCCCTGGAGTCACCTGAACTCGCCTGGAGTGGTGTGTGTGGTTTCTAGAAGTGTATTAGACTCTAGAGGTGTGTAAAGGTGTGTGTTTCGAATGAAGCTTGGGCTGCTATTTATAGAGGAGTTCGATTATTTCCTCGCCACGTAATGATCCATTTCCGCGGCGCGGAACTTTTGCTTCACTTGTAAGTTTTGACAGCTTGCAACTTGTTGTAATCCGTTAGGTCCGCGTCGGCGCGGAACAATATACACGGCGCGTAAATTCTTTTTCCATAATATCTTCGTCTTTTGAGTGGTATTTTCTTGTTTTGACGCGTATTATCCATTTTTCCTTTTTGTCTACCTGAAATAGCCTTGAATAAAATAAGAAAGCATTTAAAGCTCATTTTGGCTATATTTTATTTATTTAAAACAGATATTGGCAGATATCAGATATATATATTTTATGTATAATTCTTGCAATATCAGTGACCCAATGTGATGGATAGCTGAGCAAGCTTCATCAGAAAGTGAAGATGAGGGATCCACTCAAGGGGGAGCTTCCCAAGCTGACACAGAAGTTCAAGCTGAGTCCTCTGCTCAAGCTGAACCAGCAACCATTGAAGCTGCTTCTGGTAAGACCTCTCCACTTTCTCTTTCTTCTCACTTTTCTCCATCCACCTTTGGAGATAAGACTGCAGTGGAACCAACTCAGTCTAACCCATCTCCTCCACCTTCATTCCATTTACAATCCCAATCTGAAGCCACCCCTAGTATGCCCACTGCTGCTAGGGAGAATATCCTAACCTATACCCATAAAACTGTCATAGGTGGTGCCACTCCTAAAGGCATCACTGGAGCTGAGATGACACTGATCCCTCCCCAGGCAGGAGTTGAGGGGGAGACGCCTTCTCTTAAGGTGTCAACCTCAAGGCTCATTCAAACCCAACAGCCTTACCCGGGTGTAGTGTCTACTCAGCCCACACTTACTCGAGCCATGGGAGAGC
This sequence comes from Pulicaria dysenterica, assembly GCA_947179395.2. Classification (NCBI taxonomy): domain Eukaryota; kingdom Viridiplantae; phylum Streptophyta; class Magnoliopsida; order Asterales; family Asteraceae; genus Pulicaria; species Pulicaria dysenterica. Next base: position 93,109,735 of record OX359289.1, on the reverse strand, counting down.
CTGTTACTGTGCCTGAGCAGACACACTCAGGTTACATTGAAAGAATGACCAATCCCAAGGGTCAATCACCCCCACTACCCAAATTAGCCAACCACCAACCCAAACACTACACGTCTCGAGCCCAATCATTTCTCTTCACTTCTCACACTCTCTTGCACGACCTGTCAATGATTCATCTTCAAACCAAGATGAGTCACAGGGTCCAAACTCTGGTGCAAATAAATTTGAAGGTAAACACCAACCTTCGGATGATGCACCCAACGACTCTTCACCAACTAAAGCTGCCTCCTCAGGCATCCAGCAGTTAAAGTACTATATTGCCGCTCAATTTAATCTGTTTAATCTCAAGCAGAAGAAACAAAAAGACAAATCTATCAGAGGCTTGAGAAGCTGACAAAGGATTTTCAAGAGATTACCTCTGTAGTTGTTGCGCTCCAACAACAACGGACTTCGACCCCTATTGATGATGACAAAAAGGGGGAGAAGGTTCAATCTGATACAGAAGCTGAGCTAGTTCGAGCTGAAGCTGAAGCTCTTCTAGTTCTAGCTAAAGGAGCAAAGAGGCAAGCTCAGCCTGAGGGGGAGCCAGAATTAAAAGAAGATGAACTGAGGTATGTCCCAGTTCCTGGTCTGCAGTGGGAAAATTTGTTCGACATGCCTGTAGGAGTAGAATTCAGAGAAAATCAACGCATCAACACTCCTATTCAAGGCTTCATGTTTAAGGATCAGGCAGGTAATCCTAGTTTTATTAAGCTAAATGAGATTTGCTATCTAAAAGCTGAGGATGCCTTGAGAATAAGAAACTGTTGTGGTAATGAGGAGTCAAATCAGTTAATAAAGTATAAGCTGAATAAACTCATTAGAGTACAACAGAAGGAACTTCAGGGAAACGATGAAGCTGAAAGATTGTTAGATGAGATCAATAAAGAGATCGTCATCTGGGAGTTTCTACATCCTGAGTTCATCAGATAGATTAGATTAGTTCTAATTTTGTAAATATTAGATTAGTTCTAATATTTTTGTAAGCACTATGTGTGCATGATCTAAGTGATCAACAACTTTTCTATTATGATCAGTTCTATTAATACAAATATAAAGTTTGATATGTTCAACTGTGTTGCAATGTGTTCCTATTCATAAGTCTGATAAGTTCAGCAAAAATGAATAACAGATAAGTTATTATTCATTTATGTAATTAGTTGGTGTGTTCAACTAAAAGTTGGTGTGTTCCAATTTAAATTGATAAGTTCAATTAATATTGATATGTTCAATAAATATTTGATCAGTTCAAATAATAAAATCTTAATAAGTTTGAGATTTAAAACATAATTCTGTTAAAAAAACTTAAGAACTGTTTGATGGTTTTGTCATCATCAAATAGGGGGAGTTTGTTGGGAAAAAGATCTCATCAGTTAAGATTTGATGAAACAAAGTTATGTTTGTAAGATGAGTTCTACATATAACTTAAACAGAATTATGAAGCTTAGTCAGACTGAACACTTATAGTGATTCAGACTGAGTATAAGCTAAATATAAACTGAGCATATGTTCGACCAGTTTATATTATACCTTAGTTAAATTATTAATGTGTTTGATAATCTGTGTATGTCACATAAGATATATATCGAGTATTCAGCTTGATGTGTTTCAAGCTGAATGACTCAGCTCAGAAGCAGAGTCATCTCGACAGAGTTAATAATTATGTTTTATTTAACTCTTTGGACTTCTAAGGATGAGTTAATAATTATACATGTTAGTTCATGTTTGAATTTGAGTTTGTTCTCGAAGAACTCAGCTTGATGAGTTTCAAGCTGAGTAACTCAGTCCGAAGTAAGAAGTCAGTTTAAAGATAAATTAAATATGTATTAAATTCATCTTTATCTCTCTCTATATCTATGGCGCGGATAAGAAGAATCCAGAATCAAGATTAAAGATGGAAGACTCAAGATAAGAAGATTCAAGATTCAAGATTACGAGTTATCCGATAGTTAGTTAGCAAATTAGGATTAGTCCAGTTTGTTAGGAACCGTAGGAACAGGATTATAAATACTTATCTCCTAATAAGTTTAGAGGTACGACTACGACTCAAGAAAACAACTAAGTGTTGCAGAGTCAAACCTCACCTCACCGTATGTGTTACGATTCTTGAATCATTGTTTGTCAGTTCAACGTGATCAAGAAACTCACAGATTGCCAGATCATTCGTGTGTTCGAATTTTCACATTAGTTGTGATATTGGTAAGTAATCATTAGTTGATTCAATCTGTGAAAAATCCTGTTTAGAGAGTCGTCAGTATCTATAATCATAAGTTGATTATAGATAGCTAAGTTTGAGAGATTGAGAGATTTATATTAGGTGATTATATATCAAGAGTTGCTTACTTGATAATTACCGTAACCACCTTCTTATTCAAAGCATTGTAATCATCTTCATATTAATAAAAGCATTCGACTGATTGTGGTTTGATTTACTGTGTGTAACATTTTTATTTGATTTGCTCAATTTCCGCAGAAAGTGTATTCAACCCCCCTTCTACACACTGTTGCTTGTTGTTATTCTCACCAAGGGACCAACAGTTAGGCATGGATTGGTTAAGTCACCATAGAGCTAGTATCCAGTGTCATAAGAAACTGATTACTATTCCTTTGGCTGACGGGTCGCATGTCGTGGCTCGTGGGGATAGATCTCAATCTTCTCTTCCGCTTATCTCGTACATGAAGGCTAGAAAATCTCTAGCCAAAGGGTGTGCGTCCTTTCTAGCTTATGCTATCGATGTGAAGAAGGAGAAGCGGCCTGTTACTGATGTTCGTGTTGTCTCGGAATATCCTGAGGTATTTCCAGACGATTTACTTGGATTGCCGCCAGTCCGCGATGTTGAGTATAAGATTGATCTAATACCTGGTACTACGCCCATTGCGAAAGCTTCGTATCATTTAGCTCCTTCGGAGATCAGAGAAATGATGACTCAGATACAGGAACTGTTAGACAAGGGATTTATTCGTCCAAGCTCTTCACCTTGGGGTGCATCAGTGTTGTTTGTAAAGAAGAAAGATGGAACTCTGCGTATGTGTATTGATTACAGAGATTTGAATAAGAGGACCGTCAAGAACAAGTATCCGTTGCCAAGAGTAGATGATTTTTTTATCAACTCCAGGGGGCTTCGTACTTCTCGAAGATTGATTTGAGGTCAGGATACCATCAGGTAAGAGTAGCTGAAGAAGATATATCTAAAACAGCTTTTCGTACGCGGTATGGTCACTATGAATTTCTTGTAATGTCGTTCGGTTTGACAAACGCTCCTGCAGTATTCATGGATTTGATGAACCAGGTGTGTCGACCATTCTTGGATAAATTCGTCATTGTGTTTATTGATGATATTCTGGTATATTTTAAAACGGAGGATGAGCATGATCAACATCTGCGACAAGTTTTGGAGATTTTAAAGTAACACAAACTGTATGCCAAGTTATCGAAATGTGAATTTTGGTTACGCGAAGTTCAATTTCTGGGTCATGTAATTTGTGAAGATGGTGTCAAAGTTGATCCATCAAAGATAGAGGCTGTGATGAATTGGAACGCTCCTAAAACGCCGACAGAGATCAAGAGTTTTCTTGGATTGGCAGGTTATTACAAACGTTTTATTAATGATTTTTCGAAGCTTGCTGGTCCGTTAACGAAGTTAACCCGAAAAGATATTAAGTTTCTTTGGGGTGAGGCTCAGGAGAATGCTTTTCAAACTTTAAAGAAACTTCTGTGTCAAGCTCCTGTTCTTGCGTTACCAGAAGGATCTGAAGATTTCGTGGTATATTGTGATGCTTTACATGTCGGGTTAGGATGTGTACTGATGCAGAGAGGTAAGGTTATAGCTTATGCTTCCAGACAGTTGAAACCAAATGAAAAGAATTATCCGACTCATGATTTAGAGTTAGCGGCAGTGGTATTTGCTTTGAAACTGTGGAGACATTATCTGTATGGTACAAATTGCACGATTTGCACTAATCATAAGAGTTTGCAGTATGTGTTCACATAGAAGGAATTGAATATGAGACAGCGCCGTTGGTTAGAGCTGATTAAAGATTATGATTGTGATATTCAGTATCATCCGGGGAAGGCTAATATGGTTGCTGATGCACTTAGTAGGAAGGGGTCTACAGATACTGTGAAGTTTACGCGATATTCAAAGTATGTATCAAAGTATGAAAACCTTTTATTGGTGGCCTACTATGAAATTGGATGTTGCTAGATATGTAGAGTCATGTCATATTTATGCACAAGTGAAAGCTGAACATCAGAAGCCGTATGGATCTTTGAAACAGTTAGCAATACCTGAGTGGAAGTGGGATCACATCACGATGGATTTTGTCACAAAACTTCCGTGGACTTAGAAAGGGAATGATATGATATGGGTTATTGTTGATAGATTAACCAAGAGTGCTCACTTTCTTGCTACTGCTGAAGCTGCAACCTTGAGTAAGTTAGCAAAGTTATATATCGATGAGATAGTATCTAGACATGGATTTCCTTTATCCATTGTATCGGATCGGGATTCGAGGTTTGTGTCTAACTTCTGGAACAGACTACAGCAGGAATTGGGTTCTAGAGTGAATTTGAGTACAGCTTATCATCCGCAGACAGATGGCCAATCAGAGAGAACAATACAGACTCTAGAAGATATGTTACGGGCATGTGTGTTAGAGTTTGGGGGTTCTTGGGATTCGCATCTACCTTTAGTTGAATTTTCTTACAACAACTCCTATCACTCCAGTATTGGGATGCCGCCGTATGAAATGCTATATGGATGACCATGCAGAACTCCTACTTGTCGGTTAGAGGCAGGAGAGAAACAGTTTGTTGGGCCAGATATTCTTCAGATTACAGCTGATAAAGTTACCGTTGCTCGGGAAAAGTTGAAAGCTGCAAGGGACAGACAGAAAATGTATGCCGATCCGCGTCGTCGACCTGTGTCATTTGTTGAAGGGGAAATGGTTTATTTGAAAGTATCTCCTTGAAAGGGTGTAATCAGATTTGGTAAAGGCGGGAATTTGGCTCCCCGTTACATCGGTCCGTTCAGAATTCGTAGAGTGGTGAATGATTAGACAGTTGCTTTGGATCTTCCTGATGAGTTAGCGGGTATACATGATACCTTCATGTGTGTTATCTGAGGAAGTGTAACGTAGAAGATCAAACGCAGGTGTTACCACTACAAGATCTTCGTGTAGATTCCAACAAAAGACTTATTGAGGAACCAGTTGAACTGTTGGACCGTAAGGTGACAAAGTTGAGAAAGAAACAGATTCCTATGGTATTAGTGAAATGGAAGCATAGTCTGGGTTTAGACTTGACTTGGGAGACCGAAGCAGATATGAGAAGCCAATATCCTTCTTTGTTTAAGTGCGATCAGATTCCGAGGACGGAATCTTCTTAAGAGGGGAAGATTTGTAACACACTCCCTACTGGCCTAGAATAATTAAGGTAATTAAGTGTAACCTTGAATTATTTGATTTAGTGATATTATT